>JAWWQZ010000292.1:0-600000 GCA_033815515.1 Cryptocheilus praepositus | reverse complement strand
AGAGGGTTGGAGCGAGTGATTGTGCGGAAGTGCGGTGGATGTTTTGTTGGGTGAATGACGAGAGTGTCGTGGGTAAGGGAAGATATGCGCGAATGTCAGAAAAATGTGGATTACATAGCTGGGATTTGCAGTAGGGGTGGTTTTGAGAGGCTTAGAAGTGAGTGTGATGGATGTTTTTGGTATCATGGAATTTGGAAGAATAGTAGGCTTTTCGTTGTTTGAATTTGCAGTGGCCGTTGTTAGATTTAATGCTTAACGCGAGTTATTGTGTAGTGGATATTTTGTTAGGTAAATGACGTCATTGTCGAATGTAAGGGAAGATGTGGTTGAAGTCGAAAAAAATGTGGATTTCATAGCTTGGATTAGCAGTAGGGGTGGGTTTGAGGAGAGTGTTTAGAAGTGAGTATGATGGATGTTCTTGGTATCATTGAATTTGGAACAATGTTGGGATTTTCGTTGTTCTAATTTTCAGTAGTGTTTTTTATGTGTAATGCTTAATGTGTGTGACTGTGTGGAAGTACGGGGGATGTTTTGTTGAGTGATTGACGAGACTGGCGTGGGTAAGGGAAGATACACGCCAATGTCGGAAAAATGTGGATTGTGTTACTAATATTTGCGTGTTGTATTTTTTCACGTAGATTATTTTTACGAGTACGAATTTTATTTTTTGATACAAATATTTCTCAGGAAGAATGTTACATTTTCGTTGTACGGATTTGCATGTGTTCATTAAAATGGTTTTACAAATTATATTAAATAAATAAATATTTCTGTGAAAAGTATTTTTGGTACCATTGAATTAAGAATGTTAAGTTTTCGTTGTTCATTTTTCAAACGAAAAAAAAATCGTGTTAATGCTTAACACGTGTCATTGTGTTGGAAGTATGGGAAATGTTTTGTTGAGTGAATGACGAGACTGTCGTGGGTAAGGGAAGATATGCGCGAATGTCGGAAAAATGTGGATTTCGTCGCTCGTATTTGCAGTAGGGGTGTTTTGGAGGGGAGTGTTTAGAAGTGAGTGTGATGGATGTTTCTGTTAGATGAGTGAGGAGGGAAGGTATCATTGAATTTGGAATATGTTGTGTTTTCGTTGTTCGAATCTGCAGTGGCGGTTGTTATGTGTAATGCTTAACCTAGCGGTTAATACCATGAAATTGGGGTTTAAGGGGAGTGCTTCCAAGACAGGATGGATGTTGTGTTAGGTAAATTACGAGACTGTAGTGCCTAAGATAAGATATGCTTGGGTGTTGGAAAATTGTCGTGGATTTCGTTGTTTCAATTTGCCGTCGAGGAGATTAGATGATTAATGGGATTAATAAAGATTGAAAAATGTATGTTGATGTTATCCGAAACTTACAATGATATTATTACAATTGGTGGGTTAAAATTGTTTTCTTCAAATATTTGTTATACGTTTTGGATTTTGTTACCTAGGTTTTGATCAGTACTGAGTACTTACTTTATCATGTTAGAATCAAGATTTTATATGGTCATCGTAGAGATCGTTCAATGGGTTGTTTTTTACACGAATACTTACAGTACATAAAAAAAACATTTGGATGCATATACAAAAAAAAGCATTGAAGTAATAACAGCTGTGATGTTTTTGCTCTCAAACTTGTTCTCCAACGAAATTAAATTCCTTACAATATCATTGTATTCTAGTTTTAAAATTCATAGATAACTACATATACAGTACCACTTGTGCATTATTATTATTATAAATTACATCTGTCATAATACGCTCGAAGTCGTCACAATAGTCTGTTCATCAAACACAGTATATTCAAAGCATATTTTGCACAGAGCGATACTATTGCATTGATAAGGGTACTATTTACAAAATAGACTCCAAAACAGAAAGTAGGCAGCTAAGTCAATAAGAAGAAATCAATACCATGCTGCGAAAATAGCCCAACTGCGCGTAAGTTCTTGCGAAATTACCCTCAACTACACTCCATCCGCCATCCACATTCTCAAACTCAACGCATCATACGTTCTGAACTTATTCCGCCAAATGCCATATCCCACTAATCATCTTTCCAATAACAACCGCGACGCGCGGTATTGTATTTTTTATTGTTCCACCGTTAATTGCGACACGGAGTGGATTAATGGTCCAGGACCTGACTGAATGTGTCAGACTGAAATACTGTCTATTCTTAAATTGGAGGCCGAATCTCTGAATAAAATTGTACGGCAAAAAACGACAGAAGTCAGGTATTACGGAAAGTGATTAAAGTTTCGCGTAAAATATGACAAAAGCTAAATAATGAGAGGAGGAAAAATAGGCACAGGGGCTGGACCGGATGAAAGGCGTGGAAAACGAAGAATGATGAAAGAAACGGAAGCTGAGCAAAAGGAGAAGCCATTGAGATTAAGCAGGTAGAAAAGTGACATAGAATTCTGCAAGAAGATAATAGATGCTGTGCAAAATGAAAAGCCACGGGATTGGAGCGAAAAGGAAAGTTGTGGAAATGGCGAATGAGGAAATGAGACAGAAGTTGAACATGATGAAATGGGACGAAGTTAAACGTACAGAAATGCGAACAAGAAGGGACCAATAGAAGAAGAGACAGAAAGCAAGGACAGGGGAGGTAATAAAAGACGGCAGTTGGAAAAGCGACCGAAACTGAGCAGAAGGAAAGGTCACAAAAGGTGAACACGCGTAGAAGCAACAGAAACTACTGGAGAAAAGGTCATAAAAAGAGAGCATGTGGAAAATGGGCAGAAACTAAGTAAGACAAATAGTGACAGACGATGAGCAAAAGCAAATATAACAGAATCTCGGTAAACAGACA
Organism: Cryptocheilus praepositus; assembly: GCA_033815515.1. Classification (NCBI taxonomy): domain Eukaryota; kingdom Metazoa; phylum Arthropoda; class Insecta; order Hymenoptera; family Pompilidae; genus Cryptocheilus; species Cryptocheilus praepositus. The sequence continues at coordinate 597,199 of JAWWQZ010000292.1, read as the reverse complement.
AGCAACACATATTCAGAACGAGTAACAGTGATAGTTTTGCATATTTAACTGAAGCGTATTTGGCTACTTTAGAACCCCGATGCAATGAAATACTGCAGAGTATGATTAAATCGTGCAAAATATAGATAACGCAGAGTCGTTGGAAGACAAAGTATTGAAGCACCGTTCTAATAGGGGAGAGTAGCCTAATTTGGACCATTTTGTATTTTTTCAAATATAGAAGGACGGAAGAAGTGCCAGTAAAAATGAAGTAGTAGAAAATAAATTCACTAAGTGTAAGAACCATTCATTAAATTTTAAAAATTATTTACAACAGAGAAAAATGAATTAAAGAAAATCGTGTCATCGGTTCAATTTAGGAAACCGGTTTCCTTATTTGGACCGCTAGTTTCCTAAATTGGACCATGAACTTTCTTAACGGAAATTAGAACAAAAGAACCTTTTAATTGCAGCACTAACTCGAGAACACCGAGTATGTATCCAAGCGTGACATTTCATGCATTGTATCATTTCATGATTTGGATTTTTCTTTGCTCGCTGTGATATTTTTTCAAGAACTGTCCTAAATCGTTAACTTTCGTTATCACTTCTATCTTCATCACCATCACTACTAGAAGATATTCTTTTAATTATAATTTATCCATGAAAAAAATGTCGTTGCCGAAATTGGACCGGTTCAATTTCGGCAACTGTTTTCGGTCCAACATGGGAAACTTGAATATTTAATGTTTGATATTGTACAGAAACGTCAAACTAACATAACTTCGCATAATTATAATTGCAAATTGTAGATAAACAAGCAAGTTTTGTGATAGTATAATAAGACATGTAATTACTTGCGTTTAGACGAATTAACTGCTTTCACACTTATGTCGAAATAACAGATTTCCTTTTTAGCCTAACGAATAACTCTTCTATCAATGTAACCACGAGGCGTTTCTTTAAAAACACAATTGCATTAACCTCTTCTACATCTACGTATAACAAAATGCCTATCTCAAATCTCGCAGATATCATCAGTCTTTGTATATCATAGCGGTCCAAATTAGGCTACCTTCCCCTATCAATTGCTTTTATAAGATTGCAAATAGTGAAAAAGTAAGACAAATAGTGACAGACGATGAGCAAAAGCAAATACAGCAGAAACTCAGTAAATAGACAAGCAACACATATTCAGAACGAGCAACAATGATAGAACCCGAAGATAATGAGAATTGAGGAGGTAAATATAATAAAATGCGACGAAGTTAAAGCCGATAAAAAGAGAACGAAGGGTGAACACGAAGAAAAGCGACGGAAGTAAGCGTAAGGAAAGGTCATAAAAGGTAAACACCGCAAAAGCTTCAAGAAAAACGCAAAAGGTGAGAAAAAGCTTGAGAAAAACGACAGAATGTGAATATGGAGGAATGCGATGAAAGTAAACTGTCAAAAAAGGTGACAAGAGTTGAGCACGGGGAAAGATGATCGAAGGTCGGCAAAAGGAAAGATTGCAGTAGTTAAGCAACAGGAATGAAGCTTAAAGAAAAACGAAAGCAATGGTGCATGAAAAAAGCAATAGAAATGTCGCGCGGATAAAAACGACAGTAACAAAGCAAGAAAAGGATAAGAAAATGAAGTATGAAGAAAGCGAATGTAGTTGAATGTGACAGATGTTAGAGACTAGAAAACAGAGGAAAATCGCAGTAGTTAAGCAATAGGAATGAAGCTTGAAGAAAAACGAAAGTAATGGTGCAAGAAAAAAGCAATAGAAATGTCACGCGAATAAAAATGATAGTGGCTAAGCAAGAAGAAGATAACACAAAATGAAGCATGAGAAAGCGGAAGCAGTTGAATGTGACAGATGCTAAACACTAGAAAACAGAGCAAAATCGCAGTAGTTAAGCGACAGGAATGAAACTTGAAGAAAAACGAAAGTAATGGTGTAAGAAAAAAGCAAAAGAAATGTCGCGCGAATAAAAACGACAGTAGCTAAGCAAGAAGAAGATAACAAAATGAAGCATGAAAAAAGCGGAAATAGTTGATCGTGACGTCACGAATGCCAAATATCAGAAAACAGGAAAAATCGCAGCAGTTAAGCAACAGGAATGAAACTTGAAGAAAAACGAAAGTAATGGCGCAAGAAAAAAGCAACAGGAGTGTCGCGCGAATAGAAACGATCGTAGCTAAGCAAGAAGAAGGTAACACAACATGAAGCATAAGAAAGCGAAAGTATTTGAACGTCACGAATGCTAAACATCAGAAAACAGAAGAAAAACGCAGTAGTTGTGCAACAGAAATGAAACTTCAAGAAAAACGAAAGTCATGAATGCTAAGAAAAACACAGTCAGAAAAAAAGATAGCACAAAATGAAGCATGAAGACGGAAGGCAGAGATGCAAAAGAAGCATAGCAAAATCAAATTTCACAGAAATTTAATACCAGGAGAAGCAATAAAGACTGAATATGACAAAATGCTGCGGAAACCAAAGCTAAAAAAGCCGATAGGTTTTGAATAAGAGACAAGACAATGGAAGCAAATTAATCGGGAAAATAATAGAAGTTCAGCAAAATGGTATGCAATAAAAGCAATATGGGCCAAAAAGACAATTGATATTAAATTTGAGTAAATGGGACAGAAGCTGAACACGATGAAATCCCACGGAAGTCAAACGCCAAAATGGAAATAAGAGTAGAGTAAGAGGAACTGCAAACGAAGCTCAGTAAGAAGAAACGCTTCAGAAATTACATATAAAGAAACGCAATAGAAGTAGAACATGATGAAATGTCGCGGAAGGCAAATGTCGAAAAGAGAATAAGAATCATGTAAGAGGAACCGTAAATGTATGTAAACGAACCTCAACGAGAAGAAATGCGGCAAAAATTGAACATAACTGAAAGCGACAAGAGCTGACTATGAAAAAATGCCGCAGAAGTCAAACACCAAAACAGATAGTCGTGTAAGAGGAAGCGTAAAAGTAAACAAACCAACGCGATGAGAGTAGCATAATGAAAACAAGAACCTAACGAAAAGATGCCGCGAGAGTCAAACGCCAAAAAAAAAACAGTAACTCTTGGGTAACAGAAAAATCCACAGAAGCAACATAAACAGAAGTACTACAGAACCTCAGCAAAACGCTACGCGATAAAAACTACGAAAAAAAGACGACAGCTATAAACGACAAGGAAGTGGTAAAAAAAACTGAACATAACAAAATGCCACAGAATTCAAACGCCATGAAAAAGAATAACACTCATATAAGAGGATATGTGAATGTATGTAAATGAAGCTCAACAAAAGAAATTCGACAAAAATTAAACTTAATTGAAAGTGACCTGAGCTGACTATAAATAAATGCTGCGGAAGTCAAACGCTAAAAAAGAGAATAAGTGCTGGATTACAAAAAAATCAACAGATGCAAATAAACAGAAGTACAAAAGAACCTCAGCAAGACTCTACGCGATAAAAGTCACACACGAAAAAAGACGACAGCTATAAACGACAAGCAAGTAGTCAAAAAACTGAACCTACCAAAATGCCACGGAAGTCAAACGCCAAAAAAGTGGGCAGGTGCTGAATAAGACACAAAGCAACAGGCTGAAGTTAAACGGGAAACAAGAGCCGCTAAGCAACACGTTATGCGACAAAAACGTCGCACGAGAAAAGGCTCCGCAAACAAGAAGCTGCGCCCGAGACGTTGGCTGCAATTTCTTCTTGGGCGCAGCCTTCGAACGACATTCCCGGCACTCGCCACTTTCGAAAGTTCGGCCACCAACGAAGCGTGGGCGTGAGGGAAGCTTGGATATGTACGCCGTGTCTAAAGCATCTGTAGACCGTGTTGACATAATCTTATGGCAACACGCTGTTGCCGGGTATCCATGTTCGGTCAGGCAACCTACAAGTTCCCCAGTTTTAGGGATGAGAGCACTGCAATGCGACACTCCCGGCGTTACTATCTTTACCCACTCGGCTAGACGCACTCGGGAGAAACCGCTGGCCGAAAACACATTCACGCCACGTTAAATTCTCCCTGAAATTACTAATTTCCACGCCGCGTAACGGCGACGCGAGCAACGATCCACGTCCGAACAACTATCTAACGAGGTAGGTACGCGATGCATGGATAAATATCGCGCGCTAACGCCCGGCATTGGCTAAAATTGTATGCGTTGCGCGCGCCTCTAAATACGACGATTGCCTACTACACGCGCGAATTTATGAATATACGAACAGCGGTGAGAGTGGGGACGACGAACTGTATGGCGGACCAGAGATTTTTGCCTGACTATGAATATTTAAGGCCGGACCCTGTTACGGGGGTCACGATGTGCGTATTGGTCAGCGAATGTATGTCAACAATTCCTGGTTATGCCTGAATATAAGCAAATCTCGTCACAAATGCTTCAAATGTTAGAAATACGGAGTCCGGAAATGTTTGCGTGATTGTGAATGTTTGAGGCAATGTATGGGAGTTGAAGTGGCTGTATTGGTTAGGTGAGATGTAGGAATACACAAAGCTTACTTTTTAAGTCTCCTTTCAGAATTTTTAAAAGCGCCAGTGACGAAGCATGCAGTTGATGCTTAAGGTTTAATTTTTCAAATAAATGTAATACTTCTTGTTTGGTGCAGTTAATGGCTTTGGCAGATGAACGGCGCTAATTTATGGGAGTTTTCACGTTCGTATCGATCACTTAAAATATATGTCATGAAACTTTTTTTATGCTTGAATATAAGCAAATTCTCATCAGAAATGATTCAAGTGTTAAAAATGTCGAGTACAGAAATTTTCGGTTGACTATGAATATTTAAAGTATGGGACTTACCATGTGCACATCAGTCACCTGCCGACCATTTTTTGTTCAATCTGAAATTTAAGCGAAATTTCATTGCATATACGTCAAATAATAATATATATTAATATATTAACATAAATACGACGATTGCCTACTACACGCGCGAATTTATGAATGTACGAACAGCGGTGAGAGTGGGGACGACGAACTGTACGGTGGACCAGAGATTTTTGCCTGACTATGAATATTTAAGGCCGGACCCTGTTACGGGGGTCGCGGTATGCGTATTGGTCAGGGAATGTATGTCAACAATTCCTGGTTATGCCTGAATATAAGCAAATCTCATCACAAATGCTTCAAATGTTAGAAATGTGGAGTACGGAAATGTTTGCGCGATTATGAATGTTTGTGTATGAGAGTTAGCGTGTGCAGATTGGTTAGGTGAGATGTAGATGAAGAATTTCTTGTCACGGCTGGGTATAAGCAAAATTTCGCCAGAAATGCTTCTGACATTAGAGACGTCTAAGTTTTTCGGATGAGTGTGAATACACAAAGCTTACTTTTTAATACTATTTCCAAAATTTTTAAAAACGTTTTTGACGAAGCAGGTGATGCTTAACGTTTAATGTTTCAAAGAAATGTAATACTTCTTGTTTTGTGCAGTTGATTAATTATGCCAATTGCTCGTTTATGGGAGTTTTCACCTGCGTATTAATGAGTTAAAATACATGTTATGAATATTTTATCATGCTTGAATATAAGCAAATTTTAATCAGAAATGGTTGAAGTGTTAAAAATGTCGAATGCAGAAATTTTCGGTTCCTATGAATATTTAAAGATCACAAGTATAGGAGTTACCATGTGCACATGAGTCACCTGCCGAACATTTTTTGGTTCAATCTGAAATATAAGCCAAACTTCATTCCATACACTTAAAATGTTAGAAATGTGGAGTCCGGAAATATTTAATATAAATATGGAAGTTGACGTGGGGAGGTTAGGTGATGTGTGTATAATTTGATCACCTCTGAATAATATTTTATTAGGTTCGTATATAAGCCAAATCTCTTTACAAGTGTTTCAAGCCTTTGAATTGTGGATACACAGAGATTTTTTAAGTCTATGAATTTTTAAAACGGTCTCGATATATACAGGTGTTGATGCTTAACGTTCAATTTTTCAAATAAATATAATACTTCTTGTTTCGTGGAGTTAATCGATTTGGCAAATGAATGGCGCTTATTTATGCAAGTTTTCACGTTCGTATTGATCACTTAAAATATATGTCATGAATTTTTTTTATGCTTGAATATAAGCAAATTTTCATTAAAAATGAATGAAGTGTTAAAAATGCAGTGGGATAATGTGATTCTTTGATTATGAATATTTAAAGACCTTCATCGCGAAATTTAATACTTTGTCACCAGATGCGTTTTAACTATCGACGACGACCATTTTTATGTTACAAAACCGAAATTATCAAGCATTTATAACATATATTTCAATATTCCAATAATACAGAGATTTTTAACGCGTGATAAGTATGATTTTTTTGTTAATGCCACAAGTACCACCTTCATCGTGTATATTGATACTTTGTCAACAAAAGCGATTTAACTATCAGCGATATCATATTTCACACATTGTGTTACAAAGTCGCATATCAAAGATTTATAACATAAACTTCAATATGTCATATGTACAGGTGTTTAACGCATGTGGGTATAAGTCAGTGATTTTTTTGTTAATGCCTTTCTTATCACCTTTATTGCGAAATTTACTACTTTAACACCGGATGCAATTTAACTATCAACGGCTTGTATTACATTTCACACATTATGTTACAAAATCGCTTATCAAACATTTATAACATAAACTTCAATATCCCATAATACAGGTTGTTCTTAACGCAGTGGGATAAGTAGTGATTTTTTTGTTAATGCCTTTCTTATCACCTTCGTCGCAAAATGATCTACTTGATCACCAAATGCGATTTAACAATCGACGATATTATATTTCACATGTGTTACAAAACCGCTTATCAAACATTTATAACACAATCTTCAATATCCCATAATACAGGTGTCTTAACGCAGATGGATAAGTAGTGATTTTTTTGTTATTGCCTTTCTTATCACTTTCATCGCGAAATTAACTACTTTATCACCAAATGCGATTAAACTATCAACGGCTTGTGTATCTCTTGTATATCTCACACATTGTTTTACAAAACCACTCATTAAACATTTACAACATAAACTTCAATATCCCATAATACAAGCCTCAAGTATCCAGTTTTAATTTCCAAAATCGCCTAGTACAAACATGCTTACTAAACAACAGATACCCATAAAACCTCATGTCCCACAGAGCCACATACAACCATTCCTCACATCCATGCCTCCGCATGCACCCAATCTAAACATCTAAGTCCCGGATCTCGCGCATCAAAAAATATTATCGTCCGACCTGAAAGCTCTCTGACCCGCAATCGCACAGTCCCCGGCCAAGGATGCATGCATAAACAGATTAGCGTAAGTATAAGAAGGCCACTCGATAAAGCGGTTGAGTCGCCGCCGAAAAAAGTGATCCCGTCGGGCGGCGGCATTTTTCTGGAGAATTTTTCGAAGGGTCCGGGGCTGCTTATTTGCATACATGCAGCTTTGGTGCGGGTGACAAGCGTATAACGGCTCTCATGCGAGCGTGTAAAGAGACTCGCATTCCTCGTAAAGTGTCACGGCCCTCGAAGTATCGACCGGCCCGTGGCGAGGGCCACGAAAGTGGTTCGCTCGCTATGCGCCAAGGGAGAGGTTATTTTTTCCACGCTGCTGCAGATATAAATATCGAGGAAGCGTGTAGAGAACGGCGTAGTAATATAGCGTATGAGTAGGTAATGCTATGTCAATGGTTTGTCCGTCCGACGTCAGTATGCAAATGCGCTTTCAAATATTCATACAGTGAGTGCAAAAAGTATTCGCACGCCCATCAGTGTCGGATGACGTTCTGTGTAATTAAGCTTTATTAGCGGAGTTCTTGTGAATGGTAGATTTGTAGAAATGTTGGATAGTTGTGGAATGGATGCTGTGTCAAGAAATTTCAGTTGTTTAGACGGTTTGCGAAGTTAATTAGAATGCGGAAAACATAGTCACAAGTATTCTTGTGATTTTGACTTTCAAGACGTGAATAATAATGTAGGTTATGGTATTATATAGTATTAGTATATAGTATATAGTATTATGTCTGTTTAATTATGATTGACGTTGTTAGTATGTTTCGAAATGTCATACCTACATTATTTTTAATGTTATAATTATACTGCAAGTACAGCTTGAAACTACCCGCTATTGAGAACTGTGGTAGGAAATTGGAACGAAACCTGAGGGGGAAGAAAGAAAAATATTTCTAATATTATAATTATACTATAAGTAGAGCTTTTTTTTTACAAGAAATCAATCCAAAGCTATTCGCAATCAATGTCGGATGACGGTCTGTGAAAAGCTTTATTAGCGAACAAAACCTTGAGAGATGGATGGTTGTGCAATGGATGAAAAAATAAGTTACTTAGACGGTTTGTAAATTAGTAGAATGTTTTCCACGCTGTAGATATAAATATCGAAGAATTTCGAGAATATATGAGTAGGTAATGCTATGTCAATGGTTTTTTCCGACAATGCAAATCGATTATACTAAGTGCAAAAGGTATTCGCACGCCCGTCAATGTCTGATGACGTTCTGTGTAATTAAGCTTTATTAGCGGAGTTCTTGTGAATGGTAGATTCGTAGAGATGTTCGATAGTTGTGCAATGGATGCGGTGTCAAGAAATTTCAGTTGTTTAGACGGTTTGCGAAGTTAATAGAAATATGGATGAGATTGACTGATATGTAAGAAAATAAGTATTCTTGTGATTTTGACTTTCAAGATGTGAATAATAATATAGGTTACGGTATTATATGGTTCTATGTCTGTTTAATTACGATTGACGTTGTTAGTATGTTTGGAAATGTCATACCTACGTTATTTCTAATGTTATAATTATACTGTAAGTAGAGCTTGAAACTATTCGCTATTGAAAACTGTTGTAGAAAAATGGATCGACACCTGAGATGGAAGAATAAGTAGAAAACATAAATGGTTATATACATATATTAATAATATAGCGCGTATTTTTAGTATGTTTGCATACCTACGTTATTTCTAATGTTATCATTATATTGTATAGAATTGGAAACTATCTATTGAAAATATATGGAAAATAAATGGTTAATTTGCGCGAATATTTTAGACTGTACCTATTACCGTGTTTGGTGAATATATACAAACTCGTGGTTTATAAGAAATTAATTACCAAAGTACAATTTCACTAAGTACGTATTGTTCGAAATTGACCGATGCACGAATACTTTCTGCTGTACCTGTACATTAAATTTATGTCAACATGTATGTGCGTTCGTGTTGGACGTCGATGAAATTTTCGTTTGTGTAAAGAGCACATCAAAGTTTCGTTGATACGATAGAAAGCATTGAAAGTTTCAGCGGTAGCCGATAGGGAGTGTATATTCCGATAGAACGTATCTATACGCCATTTGAAATATTGAAAAATTAAACTTAGTACGTGTGCTCAGTCATTTGGGCTGTCGATGAATGTTGCATTGGTATCGCAGGCAGACCGAAGTTTCATTGATACGGCAGAAACTATTGAAATATTCGTCGCTACCCAAAGGGAACGTATATCCTAATACAGCTCTACGTGAAATATGCCAGAATTAAACTTATCACATATGTTCAATAATTTGGATACCAATGATCCTGTTAGCGACACCAACTGTGGATCAAATTCCATTGACACGATAAACGCCATTAAGTTTTTAACATCCGAAGGGACGGATGTATAAACACAGTATATAGGTATACATGGTATATAAACAGAAGAATCGGAAATTATAAGAACGGAACGTTTTGTTATGGTTGAATGTTGTATATTGTATTAAAATAAAATACATATATGAATTATAATTTATAGACACTTTTTAACAAAATGGTTTTAATCATAACGTCTTGTAGAAGCTGACCAAAAAACATCCACAATAAAAAACATTAAATTATAATGGTGCGGGTGTTTCTTATTGTATTGAAATAAAATACATATATGAATTATAATTTATGGAACCTCTTTAATAACAGGGTTTTAATCATAATGTCTTGTAGAAGCTGGCCAAAAACATCCATAATAAAAACCATTAAATTGTAATGTTGCGGGTGTTGCTTATTGTAATGAAATAAAATATATATGTAAATTATAATTTATAGAAACTTTTTAATAAAAGGGTTTTAATCGTAATGTTTTGTAGAAGCTGACCAAAAAAGATGCACAATAAAAAACATTAAGCTATAATGTTGCAAGTGTTTCTAACGATTGCGGTGCAAATTATTAATAAAAAGCTAATTCTAATGATTTGCGAGTATACAAACATAAAACCTTTCGGTTATGGGGACAGGATTTTGAATGTAATTACGAGATTTCATGACGCTTTAACACCATCACGCTCAGTCAACATTTTTTCCATTGTCTTAAAAGAAAAAAAAAATGTGTTCAATCGTCTTTAAGGAAAAATGAGTCCTGGGAGTGTAAAACGGTAGTTGTTGATTGGGCAGCATGTATTTTGTTTCGACCGTCGTTGTTAATTAACACTTAACGGATGGGTCGAATTTACTCTGTCTTTCCTAGTTTCCGGGGATTTTTCAGGGGAATTAAATAAGCATGAATGTATGGATTTAAAGCGTTGTAGTTTTACTAAATCAATTATATTTCTTATAATATTATATAACGGTATTTATTAAAACGTTTACTATTTTTTAAATGTGTGATATGCTGTAAAACATTCACCTTTATGAAGAGGAACCTGACAAATCATTATCTTCAAATTCACTCTCCGAAGAAGGTAACATATGTGCAATTTTTTCCCTGGGAGAAAAAAATTCACTCTCATCACTTGAAATATCACCTTTTTCATCAAGGTTCTCAAACTCCACTTCTGGATAAGTTATCCGTATAAATTGCCTCACCTTCCGCAGGAAACTGTTTACTGCTTGCCATTTTTATGGTTCTAAAATTATTTAGAAATATTTCCTAAAATCAAAACTACGCCGTAGGATCAACAGGCAGATAGTGCTACAACTAATAGTATCAAGAAAAAATAACAATGTGCATAAAAGAAAAGCCTAATGCAGCATACTAAAAATTCATGCAAAAACGTAAATCTACGAGGCCCGACCGTTAAGTGTTAAATTAGAAATTTATTTGGCGCGTACTAGTGAATTGATAAAAATGTTGAAATACAGTATTGGAAAAAACCTAATATAATGACACTAAATACATACCTTAACTAAATGATGGCCTCGTCATATTAAATTACTCATTCGATAAGGCATAAACTATTCGCCCCGTCAAAAACAGCGCAGAATCGTACGAACGTATCCTATAACTTGTAATCCCGCATATAGAACTCACGATCGTAATATACCGCTTTCCTAAATAATCACCTCGTTTATTATTTCAATATTCTCCGGTCTAACCAGCGCGACTACACAGGGGAACGACAAGTATTAATAAACGTAACGCACGCCCAAGGATCCCCTTACATAATACAAAGGTCGCACACGAGTAAAGCCAGTAAACGTTCATCAATTAAATTTGAATTAAAACATGTCGCTGGCGCCGACCACCGCCGCATTTCATGATTTCCCGTGTCTAGACTCGCACTCCATACACCTCTAATTCCACATATATATTGGGCATCCATAAATTTGCTGACCAGCCTCCATCATCGCGAGCCTTCCCACTTTGCAATGTAATTGGACATATCGGCTGGACAATTCGGATGGAAATGAATCTGCGAACGATCGCGTGACCATGGCCTGGTCGGTAAGCACGTTGTCGCAATAAAAGCGACGTTCCTCATTTTTCCCTGCGGCCATCAAAATTGCGGCGTGCCTCTCGGCGCTGATCTGATTTATCACGCGGAAATATCGTTTGGGCAGAGCCCGACGACAGACCGTGTTATATTGGAAAGAAGGATCGTTCATTTCCCAACAGCACGGCAGCGTGCAAATCGACGTGCATGAGAGCGCAGAAACAAACGCGAGATGTCGTATGTTGTCGCGTTAATGATTTATTTAGCGATCGGCTAACGAGAAATTCGACCCGTGCGTTCGCTAGTGTCCTCCTGGCGGTGTTGTATCTTGTTATTTGGCGTGGTCGTTAAATCGTTGCGAATTAGGTATATTAGGTTTATTAGGCAGTTAGCACGCGAACAAGCAATTTATAAATTCGTTTGGACTTTGAGACGAACAAGCTTTACGGTCGTTGGAAATATTTTTAAAGTACATGCGTTGCGCACTCTGAAGAGTTGAATTTTGTCAGTTGGCACAATTATTAACACGTTGACTGCCACGTAGTCGTCGGTGATTGATGCAAAAGATTTTACTAAAAATGCAAAAAATTCGCAATGAAGCCTATTTGCAATCTTGTAAACGCAATTGATACTTGAACGGAGCTTCAATACTTTGACTTTTAACAACTCTGCGTTACTTTAATTTTGCTCGATTTAATTATGATCTGCAGTATTTCATCGCATCGCGGTTTTAACATAGCAAAATACGCGGTGACCGGAGCAGAAGATTTTACTAAAAATGCAAAAAATTCGCAATGAAGCCTATTTGCAATGTTGTAAAAGCAATTGGTATTGGAACGGTGCTTCAATATTCATTAACTTCAATAAATATACTTCAATAATTATTTCACAAGATTTAATCATACTCTGCGGTATTTTATCGCATCGCGGTTCTAACATAGCAAAATACGCTTGGCAGTCAACGTGTTAAAATATTCGTGAATTAGATGTATTGAGTATTATATTTAACGCCCGAATGTAAAATTCGTCAATCGTTTCGCAGTATCATGTTTCGAAACGATCTTTGGTCACTTTTTAGGGTATATGTATTAGACATTTTCCAGTAGATATGTATACAATTGTTCCAGTAGTAACAGTTTCCAGTATACATATATACGTCAGTTGGCATGGACGTTAAAATCTCTAATCTAAATACACTAGGCATTTAACATGCGAACACGGAATTTATACATATTTTTAAAGCGCGTGCATTAGAAATTTCCCTGTGGTATATCATGTCATTTGGCACGATTGTTGAATTCCTTGTAAAATAAATACATTACAGATTTGTTACGTAAGCACACAAAATTCACAAACTGTTTTACTCTTTTTGTCTTACGCGACGATTCTTGAATTCTTTATAAAATGCATTCATTACAAATTTGCTGTACATTGCAAACATGACTGTATTATAAAAGAATTGACCATGTTCCTTTTTAGCTGAACATGTTTACTGATCTTTGCCGCATAACGATCCTCAGTGTACATTCCTCATCATGATTGATTATCAAATTGACTCGTAAATCTACCGTAAGAAACACGCAAAATTCGTGCATGCTTTCGCTGCCATTCATTCCACGTAAACGTTGAAAGTTTGACGTACGCGTATTAAAAATGTGTCACGCGAAACATTAAAAGTTCATGAATACTTCCGCTGCATTATTACTCCACTCGATTGTTGGAATATTTCTGAAGTACATATATGGATTAAAAAATGAGCGCGTAGAACGTATGAAGTTCGCAAATCATTTTGCTGTATTGTTACTGAGCTCAATCGTTGAAATCTCTGGAATACATACGTTAAAAAGTTACAACGCGGAATACATGAAACTCGTAAAACCCTCCACAGCGAACTCTATGCATATGCATGGACAAAGATCATTCTGATCAACTATTCATATTTCTGTTCATTGCATTTTTATTTCTGAGCAATGGATCAGTGATACTAATAATACTATGACATTTTAAATTCCTCGCGGTATATCTACCATTTTTACGAGCTGTATTTTAGGATTCAACAATGAACGCATAAAAAGCTTTTGAGGTTGAAAGATAGCCTGGCAAATATTTCGGTTAAATCGTATCACCGAATCGATTCACACCAGCAAGATGGATATCCGACGCTTTTAGATGCATCTACTGTTTCTGTTTATAAAAGAAACGTCTGTTAAGTTCAGAGAACCAACGTTTCCGGCGAGTAAGTAAAACACATAAATCTAAGAGTCATTAATAACGTAATGTTTGTTTCATTGAAGGTATTGAATCTTATTAAAACAGTAATGATAATAAAATTCATCAGTGGATGTCATTATTAATCTAAAATTAATTCAAACGCTGTCTACTTGTTCGTGATAGTTTCTTAAAACTTTACTAACTTGCCGCGAGTTATCCCATACTTCCACTTATATGCATTTATGCCACTTTTAAGCCGGGAATCTACGCCACAGCATACCAGATTCCATATAAAAATCCTTCTACGGTATTTCACCTAGAACCTTTCAGAAGAAAGCGTAAAAAAAACTTGCTATATGTCGGAAACTTGCGATATTAACCGAAGAAATAATTGAATAGTGCAAAATTCAGACTTGAGGGCTTAAACAAACGATATTGACGTGTACTGGGATGCTTTTATTTGAAACGCTGACGCAATCAACGTGTCGAACCGTCGTGTAAAAATATTTTGCATAATTAGTACATTCGATTTTGATACCCAAATACTAACCACATTTTCACTCCCACAGAAATGAATGCAACATCGTTAGCACATCGGTTCATTTTATACCTATACACTACGTTTGATACTTGACGAACAAGACGATTCATAAATACATTGAGACAGCAGGCATTAAAAAAGAAATTAAAAGATTTAATGAAAGATACAAAAAAAGACTCATTCCAAAATACTAGCAACGAATCTGCTAAATAGGAGTCAGCTAAAGAACAGACTGAAAAGATTCAAACCTCTACACCTATACAAACATATTGAACTTATGTATTGAAGTAATGACCAGAGATGATGACACCGGTGGGTGCATATCTGAAGTATAGGCCTTTACAGTTAGCAAAATTATCTATTGTTATCTAAGATAACGGATTGTATTTGAGCGTATAAGGAAAAAATTAATTTATGCCCAAAATAATTGTAAATAATAATCATTTTAAAATATTTTAAATAAAATAATTTTATACCCAAGTACGAAATATCACTAAGCTGCACGCGAATGTTTTATCCTGCCCTAATCGATCAGCAAAGGATTACATTAAGCGCAACTGTCCTGTGTCGTAAGTTCCCAATAAACTAAACCAAACCAAAGCCGAAAGTTCCAACGTCTATATTCGTTCTCCAACTGGCGTCCTCCGTTTATCGATTCCAATATACTTGCAACGAATCTGCTAAATAGGAGCGAGCTAAAGAACAGACCGAAAAGATTCAACCCTCTAGACCTGCACAAACATTTTGAACTTACGTACTGAAATAATAACCAGAGATTATGACACCGGTCGATATCTACTCTAAAGTATAGGCTTTTACAATTAACAAAATTATTAATTGTTATCTAAGGTAACGTATTGTAATTGAGCATATAAGAAAAAAAATGATGCCCAAAATAATTTTAAACAATAATAATGTAGGATAGGATGTTAGGTGTCGTCGAAGCGGGATGCTGAATTATATTAGGTTGAATAATTTTATCTGAAGATAAATTAAAGCACTAATATACAAATATAAATATAAAATGAAATGAAAGTAAGACTATGGTAATTCGGAATACAACTGACGCTAAATAAATATATTTCGTTCCGACGGACAAACTGAACTGAACTCTGCGACTCGATAAACGGCAAGAAAACGCATCTATACTGAACTCGCGTCGCAAACCGCGCCGGCTTTTATACGGACCTCTATCACTTTATCTTAATCCGGTAGGGCCCGATGGCCCCGCTACAGTTTTATCCGACGCGTCTACGGCCGCTTTCCTGATACTACAATAATTTTTAAATATTTAAATAAAATAATTTTGTACCCAAGTACGACAAATTACGAAGCCGCACGTGAATCTTTTATTCTGCCCTATTCGATCAGCAAAGTATTATATTATCAGCAACTGTCCTGTGTCACAGTTTCCCGATCAACCAAACCAAACCAAAGCCGAAAGTTCCACCGTCTATATTCTTTCTGCAACTGGCGTCCTCCGTCTATCAATTCCAATATACTAGAAATGAATCTGCCAAATAGAAGCGAGCTAAAGAACAGACTGAAAAGATTCAAACCTCTAGACCTGCACAAACGTTTTGAACTTATGTATTGAAATATAATAATAACCAGAGATTATGACATCGCTGGGTGTCTAATCTGAAGTATATGCTCTTACTGTTAGCAACAGTATATGCTTTTACAGTTAGCATCAGCAAAGTATTATATTATCAGCAACTGTCCTGTGTCACAGTTTCCCGATAAACCAAACCAAACCAAAGCCGAAAGTTCCACCGTCTATATTCTTTCTGCAACTGGCGTCCTCCGTCTATCAATTCCAATATACTAGAAATGAATCTGCCAAATAGAAGCGAGCTAAAGAACAGACTGAAAAGATTCAAATCTCTAGACCTGCACAAACGTTTTGAACTTATGTATTTAAATATAATAATAACCAGAGATTATGACATCGCTGGGTGTCTAATCTGAAGCATATGCTTTTACAGCTAGCAACAGTATATGCTTTTACAGTTAGCATCAGCAAAGTATTATATTATCAGCAACTGTCCTGTGTCACAATTTCCCGATAAACCAAACCAAACCAAATCCCAAAGTTCCACCGTCTATATTCGTTCTGCAACTGGCGTCCTCCGTCTATCGATTCCTGAAGACCGCGGCACACGACGGCCGCTCAGCACGCTGCGCCTTCTAAAATTAGCTTCCACCCACACAATTTCAATTTCATGAATGAACAAAACAGATGGTATAATTCATAACGCCAGAAGCGTACGTGCCGCGGCACTCGTGACCTGAAAAGTCGGCGAAGTCCTGCAGTCGGGGAACCTTGAATGAGCTTCTGCAGATGGATATTACCGCAAGTACGCATTCCACGCACACAGGCCGATCCTTTTAACGATCACGTTTCGCCCCGACTCACTCCAATTCCTGCGCGCAAGCCCGCTCGGAGGATCGTCGCGTTTGAAACATAATTAGCACGAAGGCCGGCCCGTATGCAGCGTCCGTAAGCGTAAAGCGACGTGGGGATGAATCGCGCCGCGTGGGAGTGAGAAGGCGAGAGGTGAACGAGGTTGCTACGGAGTTGAAACTCGCCGACGCTGGAATGGGGTCGTTCGATCGCGCGAGAGAGCACACACGTTTTATGTCGCTTGATTTATTCGTTCCTGATGCATATATGTATAGAGCCGGAACGTGGACGCGACCGGTGTAAGTCGGCGGTGGGCGGGTGAGGGACTCGGCTCGCTCAGGTGAAGAGAACTGCGCAGGGAGAGAATGAGGCAAAATTGCATCTGCAGAAAAGGGAAGGGGATGGAGGAACGAAATGAAATGCAAGCGTGACAAAATGGGACGGAATCCGACAAATAAGGAAAAAGGGATGGGGATGATTTTGGTGAAAGGTGAGGAGGAGAAGAAAGTGAAGGAGTAATTGTTATTGTGAGAATTGTGAGAATCTGACAAATAAGGGAAAGGGACGGCGATAATTAAAGCGGAAGAGAGGAATGCGGTGAAAGGTAAGGAGGAGTAGAAACTGAAAAAGTAATTGTTATTGTGAGAATCTGACAAATAAGGAAAAGGGACATCGGTGATATCGGCGAAAGGGACAGGTGCAGTAAAAGGCAAGGAAAAGAAGAAAGTGAGAGAGTAACTATTATTGTGAGAATCTGACAAATAAGGAAAAGGGACGTCGATGATTTCGGCGGAAGGGGTGGATGCGGTGAAAGGTAAGGAGGAGAAGAAAGTAAGAGAGTAATTATTATTGTGAGAATCTGATTTCGGCGGAAGGGATGGATGTCGTGAAAGGTAAGGAGAAGAAGAATATGAAGAAGTAATCGTGATTGTGAGAATAACAGGGGCGAATAATACGTCGTTGTATTGTAGTGACAAAATGGTGGGACGGAATCTGACAAATACGAAAGAGAAATGGGGTGATTTCGGCGGAAGGGATGGTTGCGGTAAAAGGTGAGGAGAAGAAAGTGAAAGTGTAATTAATATTGTGAGAATCTGATTTCAGCGGAAGGGATGGATGTAGTGAAAGATAAATAGAAAAAGAAAGTGAAGGAGTAATTGCAATTGTGAGAATAACAGGGGTGAAGAATACGTCGTTGTATTTTAGTGACAGAATGGTGGGACGGAATCTGACAAACACGGAAAAGGGATGCTGATGATTTTGGCGGAAGGGATGAATGCAATGAAAGGTAAGGAGAAGAAGAAAGTGAGAGAGTAATTGTTGTTGTGAGAATCTGACAAATAAGGAAAAGGGACATCGATGATTTCGGCGGAAGGGATGGATGCGTTGAAAGGTATGGAGAAGAAGAATGTGAAGGAGTAATTGTAATTGTGAAAATAACATGGACGAAAAACACCTTGTTATATTGTAGACGTGTATAAGGCAAATGATTACAGGGCGTTAAAAATGTTGCAACGAGTTTCTTCGTATATGTAATGGAATACAGAAATGCAGGGGTTAATTTAGTCGAGCATAGAAGTAGATTGTTATCTATACCGCTATCGATATCTGTTGTTTCGTAATTGAGGAAAGGGAACCAAAATGCGAGAAAAAACTTTTTTCTTAGAGACAGAGCAGAAATGGAGGAAAAGTCCTATCTTGGTCAAATAAACACTGATACAAAATGTTATAATTGTACGCTGTGGCGTGGAAGCTTAAGAAGTCTACTATAATTGAGAAAAAGAGACTAAAATGTTCCGCGAGAAAAAAGCAAACACGGCCAAAGCTTATGAAGTAACAAGCGAAGTCTCTGTATGAAGAAAACAACCGGAACAGAAAATAATGCTCACTTTTTTATTACAAAATACGCACTGACGCAAAATGTCATAGTTGCACTCTCCTCATGAGGCGGCGGAACACGAGGATCAAATGTATTTTTGCTTAAACGTTTCAACCAACAAAAACGGCACGTTATTTTTATCCATTTACAGTTACCTTGAACAACATGTCTAGAAAAGTACGAAAACTACAATAAACTTACAAAAATAACTCCAGCGGATTACGTAATAACAAGAAAGCTACACGCGAATTGCACAAGGAGGAGAGTGAGAAGGAGAGGAAGAGTGAGAAAGAGAGAGAAGAAAGACTGAAGGGGTGGTGGAGCTAGAGTGCCCTCACGTGCCCAAGTTTGTGTGGAGGTAATCGTTACTTGGAAATCGGGGTGCACGAAAACTCGTCGATCGAGTCACGCCAAGCCGAGTGACACGAATGTCGTGGAGGATTGCACCGCCATTACGAAGGTCCGGACGTCCCACGAAGGTCTCCTATTTGTGTGTCGTACGGACTCGCTCAATTTGTCGAAACGTTTGCCCTCCGCGTTTTCGGCCAAGTGGATTCGTACCTACGAACAACCGATACCCGACTCTCTTAGGGATTCCGAACTGGGAGACGAACGTGTTCGCGGTGCAATTAGAACGTGGCTGAATTTGAATATTTCACTCGCCGGTAAGCACAGTCGTGCGACGGTTCAATCTCTACTTCTCGTACGCGCTGTCATGCGAATTAAAAAAACATGATCGAGCATGTACTACTTTCGTTTTTAAAAGGACTCGTTGTGAATGAGTATAATTATCCAAATTATCTTCACCTCCTGTACGGGTTATCGGGCGAATAATTCAGAAAACATGATGTGGCGTAAATGTGAACGATTTGGGACGATTTTCGTTTTGCAAAATGAATGGTTGTGGATAGGTGCAATTTTCCAATGATTTAATTTTTAGTTCATGCACCCGTTATTATGCGAATAATTCAGAAAACATGACGCGGAGTAAATGTTAACGATGAAGGAAGATTTTCCTTTTGCAAAATAAATGGTTGTAGATAGGTGTAATTGTCCAATGATTTAATCTTTTGTTCATCTATCGTTATGATGTGAATATTTCAGAAAATATGACATGGCGTTTACGTGAACGATCCGGGAAGATTTTCCTTTTGCAACAAAGAACTAGTTGACAATAGGTGTAATTGTCCGATGATTTAGTCTTTAGTTCATGTGCCGTTATCATGTGAATATTTCAGAAAACGAAGTGTTGTTTGCGGAAACAATTTGGGAAGACTTTCACTTTGCAAAAAAACTCGTTGTGGATAGGTGTAATTGTCCAATGATTTAATCTTCTGTTCATGTACGCGTTTTCATGCTAATCATTAAAGAAACGTGACATTGCGTAGTAACGGTCGAGTCTATAGTACTTTTGTTTTTGCAAAACACTAAATACAGTTATCAAATGATTTAATTTTCACATCTTGTGCGCGTTATCATGTGGAGGATTTAGAAAATATGACGTTTATATTTTCGATTCTGTACTACTTCTGTTTCATGCAAAACAAATATTTGCGTACAAGTATTTTTGTCTAAGGACTTTTGTTTTGCAAAACACTGGTTCTGGAAAGATACAGTTATCAAAAAATGTAATTTTTATATCGTGTGCGCGTTATCATGTCGAAAATTTAGAAAACGCAATATGACATTTATGTGTTCGATTCTGAACTACTTCTGTTTCATACAAAAAAAAGGTTGCAGACCGGTATATTTGTCTAAGGACTTTTGCTTTGCAAACCACTGGTTCTGAAAAGATACAGTTGTCAAATAATTCAATTTTCACATCTTGTGCGTGTTATCCCGTCGAGAATTTCGAAAACGCAATATGCCATTTATATGTTTGATTCTGTACTACTTCTGTTTCATACAAAAAAAATTGGTTGCTGACAGGTATATTTGTCTCAGGACTTTTGTTTTGCAAAACACTGTTTCTAGAAAAATACAGTTGTCAAATAATTTAGTTTTCACATCTTGTACGCGTTATCACGTGGAGAATTAAAAAAACGCAATATGACATTTATATGTTCAATTCTGTATTACTTTGTTTCATACAAAAAAAATGTTTGCGTACAGGTAAATTTGTTTAAGGATTTAATCCTCAGATATCGTATGCATTATCGTGTAGTGTCGATAAAAATGACATACATATGCGTGTCCTTTCTAAACTACGACCGTTTTACACAGAAAAATGTTATGCGTACGTATAATTGTGTTTAATTTGTGTTTAAATGTAGCTTTCCACGATCATACGCGTTATCAGATAGTATTAATAAAAGTGATGGCTCCCATACGTACCATTTCTATACTACGACTGTTCCGCACCAAAAAAAAACATTGTAACCGCCTGCAGTAGGGGTACGATAAGAATTTTATGCCGCGCTTAAAATGAACGATTGAAAACTATTACGCACTTTACGAGTGCCAATTGAAATACTAGCAGAATCGTTATCGCATGCGAACGCGTTGCGTCACGCGTTGATAAATACATGTCATAAACTTCCGCCGCGCGTATGAACTTTAAAAATGCATCACCGCAGCATCAGCGCATTATAAACTATGCACACCGTATCGTATAACAAATATAAATGATTATCGTCGCCGCTGCGTCGAATTTCCAGCATCGTGCACTTGTTACATCGACCGTCATGCATTCGTAATGTTCGTCGACTTTACGGGCGCACCGTAATAACTACCATCAACCTGTTACGTATAAATAGTCGGTTTCTGCAATACACATACCGTACGTATTTTACCGGTTGCTGCCATAAAATGACTGCGGTAATCATCCGCGCTGACATCGTTCGACACGCGAGATTCTGGTGCTAACAATAAGTGCGGAGCGTGTGTCGTGACGATTTTCTGCTCGTCAATAAGCCATGACGAGTTCAGTCGGGCTCATCGATGACACGCGAACATGTTTCGCTGGCACCACCAGTCCGTCGCCATTTCTTATTCCAGTCGATTCTCTTAACACGTCGAATCAAGGATGACAGCCCAACATAGGTAACACGAATGTTCTTGAGAAGACTATGTCGAGAAAGACAGAATCGATAGTGGACGCGGAACTGCAAACGAATTTCGTGCCGTTGCAAGAGAACTGGTCGTGATTGTGAATTTTAGAACAGATTTTTCAATCTTTTTTGTATTCCTTTGGTTGTGGATGATGGCGCGCGTGAAGAATTTTGTCATGTGCCAAAAGAAACCGATGGCGTCGAACATATGTCCCGACCACAAGAGATGGATTTAAGTAGGGTAATGTATACAGTGATTGACCGCTTAACCCTTTCAGCGCTGAGTTGCCCGACGTTAAGCGTGCGCCGTGGACTGTCCGCTCCGTACGAAAAATCATACCGGGAGCTGCGTGCTTTTTACAAAAGAGCGCAAGTTGAGCAGACTTGCCCGATGCGTTCTTTATCAAATAATTTTCTTGCATTATTTAATTTGATGTAAATGAAGAATTATCATCAGAACTTAATTGCGCCGGACATAATCAATCAATAGATTTCAGAGTAGCGAAAATTGTTTCGTCCTCGGCCGGAAGTATTCAGCAATAAAAGAGTTAATACGTCTCACAACATATCGCCTTTAAGACCGCCATTGGCATTTCTCAGAATTTAACTACGTTTACACCTGGAAAGCCAAGTCGGCCGAAATACTGACTTCATTTATTTCTATATCCGTTGCCATATCTCTGCACTGCGCACTCCGTGCAGCGGTCCTCACGTTAATTGGTCTCAATTCGCAGTCAAAACGCTTTAGTGCACGTGCACTTGCTCAGCAGAACTTTGACAGTACCCACTCAGAAATTCTTTCAGCGCACGGCGCTACCATAAGCGTCTTCATATAATAGTCAACAAACAATTAAGAAGAATGATTACGGAGTCAGAGAACAGGAAATCTTGTTAAACCGTGAAGTCTGCAAACAGGCAAAGGCGTGGATCTTAATCCCCCTGCTTCCTTACGGCTTTTGACTAAAACGTCAAAAGCTTGCGCCCTTAAGACGCAACGTGCCAGAGGGTTGCCTTGAGTCGCGAGCCAACCCTTGCCACCCTCTTCCACCCCTTTCTCCCCCCGGTATGTCCTAAAGCTCGTTTAACGTGACGTCGTGAAATCCCGGAACTTCCTAAAGGACATCATGCGGAAGTGGCTCGTAAATATGCATTACATCACGCATGAGTCTGGAAAACGGTGACAGAGAGGGGGGCTATAACACAAAATACATAAAACGCATCTCCGAATGTGTCTATCGCTTTGGTACAAATCTTTGAAAATCTAAATGGTGGGTCGTTTTGACTCTTTAACACGTTGACTGCCAAGCGTAGTTTCTTATGTTAGAACCGTGATGCAATGAAATACTGCAGAGTATGATTAAATCGTGCAAAATGAACGTAATGCAGAGTTCTTAGAAGTCAGAGTATTGAATTGTGCCAAAGTATTGAAGTTCCAATATCAATTGCTTTTACAAGATTGAAAATAGACTTCATTGCAATTTTTTTTTTGCATTTTTAGTCAAATCTTTTGCACTCTGTTAAATTGATTTTATTGCTGTACTGTGGACTGTTTGATGTTGTGAGTCTGAGTGTGTACTGGTCGAGGTTTTGAATCTTAACACTTTAACGACCGCTAGCCGATTAATTGACTTTTCGGTTCCAACTGCTATTTACCGGTAGCCGATTAATCGGGTTTTCAGTGGTCAATGGTTATATTAGATAAAATAAATATCAGATGGTATTATGACAATTCTAAATGACAACAAAACTATACTGCTTTGAAACCAGACGATTCTCAACAACACACTCAGTATTTTTCATATTTTATAAAGCTTTACAAATAGGTACATACACAATTCCTGCGCGATATCCAAAACAGAGTCGGTCGTTAGTAAGTGGCATCTTCAGTCTATAGCGTTCGGTAAAATGTTAATGTGTTTTTGACCAAAATTTTAGAACAGAATATCTCAAAAATGGCAATGCCAGGTTTTAAGGAAAGTCTGTTGGTGGAGGGGATAACTGAGTGAAGGTATGGAATATTCCTAAAGAGCTGAGTGGCGGTGTGTGGATAGGAAAAATTTAGATGCATGAGTAATAAGAAAGGCACAAATACCGTATGCTCTATTACCTGAAATATTGTACTATACTGCTATCTCGGGTACGGTGCAACAACCAAATTATATCATTCATACGATAATTCAGACAGACGCTATCCCTAGTAATATCATAGTAACACCAAAAATACTGCTACAATTCTCTTCCACGCAACTGCAGCAGACTCGTAATACCTACACATATCACCTGAAATATCGCGTTATACTGCTATCACAGGTACGGCGCAACAACCAAATTATATCATTCATACGATAATTCAGATAGACGATATCCTAGTAATATCACAGTAACCCCAAAAATACTGTTATAATTCCCTCCCACGCAACTGCAGCAAACTCGTAATACCTACACGTATTACCTGAAATATCGCACTATACTGCTATCGCAGGTACGGCGCAACAACCAAATTATATCATTCATACGATAATTCAGACAGACGCTATCCCTAGTAATATCATAGTAACACCAAAAATACTGCTACAATTCTGTTCCACGCAACTGCAGCAGACTCGTAATACCTACACATATTACCTGAAATATCGCACTATACTGCTATCGCAGGTACGGTACAAAAATCAAACTATATCATTCATACGACAATTCAGAAAGACTCTATCCCTAATAATATCACAGTAACACCAGAATACTGCTACAATTTTCTCCCACGCAACTGCAGCAGACTCGTAATACCTACACATATTACCTGAAATATCGCAGGTACGGTGCAACAACCAAATTATATCATTCATACGACAATTCAGACAGACGCTATTCCTAGTAATATCACAGTAACACCAAAAATACTGCTACAATTCGCTTCCACGCAACTGCAGCAGACTCGTAATACCTACATCTTCATTAGTCACATCGATAAATTCGATTTCTCACTTACACGCCATCAGCTTCATCACCTACTTTCGGTCATTAAACCATTACCACCCACACTCCCACTTACACGCACACTGCCTTCCGTCCCACCTGTCAATTCCTGTCGCACACGTAATGCCCACATCTACACGCACGCTAATAACGAAGTAAACTTTGCCATAGGCCAACACACGGCGCAGTGCATACTTTCAGTTCTCGCACGACAAAGACCATATCACGCCGTATCGGACCACATCAGAGCGTACGCGATACGTTGAAAGTCAAACTCACCCGGTCGTTCGTGAACTTCGCTTTTCGCATGGCAGTAGCCGTGAACGAGGGCGTGTGCAAGCTCGCAAGCTCCCGAGTCCAGGGTAGCCAACTCCCCTTAAGTACAATTTAAGCGTGGGATTACAACAAATAATGAGCCTTTGAAAGAATCAGCATTTAAATGGAGTATTAAAGCCTGAGGTCGGTAAGAAGGGTCGGGCCCTTTAATATCACGCCGTGGCGATATCCGTCGCCACTCATCGAGTGGCTTTTATGGACTTCGTTCGACGATAAAAGGTCGCGAGTCATTCAGATTTCTCGGGGAAGCACGATCGACGTTTGAGAAGTGGATGCCGCGCTCGTAAATGTAACTGCCTTCTTTCGTGGAGATGTGGTGGGGTAGTCTATTGCGGTAGTGAGTGTGGCACGACGTCGCAAGACGTGCGTAGGGTACTACGATATCGCATTTCGGTAGTTATTGTAAGAATATGTCTTGTTGTATTATAATTATGCATGTAGGAATTATTGGATTGGCAAGAAAGTCATTTTGGATTTTAGTAGGAAATAAAACTCAATTGTTTCTAGACAAAAATTAACTTTATCACGTTGACTGCCGTGCGTATTTTGCTATATTAGAACGGCGATGCTATAAAATACAACAGCGTTTGACTGAATTATGCAAAATGTACATAATGTGCAGGTATTGAAGACCAAAGGATCGCATCACTATTTTAACAATAACTGAATTTATAGAATAATTATTGCTACCGATTGCAAATATTTTCGATCTTCAGTAAAATCTGTTGCGCCAACCATGGCAGTCAAAGTGTTAATCAGTCAAATATCTTGCATGCTGTTCGATGACCTTTTGCCAACTTTATAATTATGCATGTAGGAATGATTGAGTTGGCAGGAAAGTAGATTTTTTAGATTCATTTTTTATGGTGCTGCATACGAAGCTGCGCGCTCTGAACTAAATTACTAAGTACGATTCTTAACGCCTCTTGTGGATTTACTTATTAATGACCTGAAGTAATCCTAAGTCTTAAATGCACTTCCTTCCACTTTTCTTGAAGATAAAAAGTCACAAAAAAACATTTCTTTCGACATTTTCCGCGGTAACATCAAGTCCCGTGTTGTTATATACAGCTTCATGTATTCAACCTCTTTCAATCTTGACCTCTTCTCGAAAAAAGTTCCATTCTTCCCAACACAATAATCGCACCACGCTCACAAATAGGTCTCAAACAAATGTTTATTTGTTATATTATTCGCCATTGCTGTCAAGGCATCTTGCATTTCTTTGAAACAACCGTGTTATATGAAACTACCAAATAAATTTACGATACTTTTTACTGAGGTTACGTTTAATGTAAAACATATATCTGGTTCACATTTTTTTTAAACCAAATAAGTTTCTCCCTCAAATTCTCTACACGAAAAAATACATTGCATTATTAGCTTTGTTATGCTGGAAGGGGGAGTGACTTTTAAAATACACATTTGACGAATTCAGAAGTATGTTTTTCGTATTCTAAATCATCGCCCTACTGTGTCACCGACTTCCAAATATACGTATAATCCACAAACAAAACTTCCTGCATCATATTACCAGTCATTCCACTTAAAACTTTAACGACCGCTATGAAATCTGTAAGAAATACGTCTGGGACCGCACGTTCTTGTGAAACTTGTATAATTGGAAGTATTTTAGGTATTATTAAAAAAAATGATTTTCAATCATTATCATAACTTTTTTTACTTAAGAAATAAATTTGTATAAAATTTCTGGAAATGGCAAAAGAGCATGCATTTTAGGTATTATTTAAATAAATTCCTTAAAAAATTATTTAAAAAAATTATCACAAAATTTTATTTAAAAGTCAATTTTATCAGTATTTCCATACTGTGACACACAAGAAAATCAGTCAAGATTGCCACACCATCATCAACCCACCCTCCATTGGTAAATAATATTTGTTTGAAAATATCACGGAATCTGACATATCTGTAAATTAGCCGAACTATATGCAAATACCGATGAAAATTTAGTTGCACGTTGAAAGAATTGATTCGTCGTAAGGAAAGCAAATGCTATCATTGATGTGACGAGCGTGAAACGTTTTCAGTATTGACCAACCCACTTTCCATAGATCGCTCTTCCCCATACACACTTTGTGCAGCAACTGCCACTTCACGATTGCTGCATTCATAATGCAGAATTTCAAAGAAAAGTCAGGGCAGGGGTCACTCAACCCTCTAAGACGGCAATTTTCATCCCACCTACACTGAATCAAGGAAACACATGTTCTAACTTATGTGGGATCTATAAGACGTTCGCAGTATTGATTAGCCAGACTATACATAGACCACTGTTTACAAGATATCTTCCATGTAGCGTCTAGTTCTTCGCGACCGCAATAATCGCAGTGCACAAGTTCAAAGGATAAGGTTACGTAAGGATGACTGACCCTGCAAAGACCGCGATTTTCATCTCATATGCGAAATATAAAAAAAAAACTCGTATGCTGTAACCCGTGCGAGATCTATAAGACGTTCACAGTATTAATTATCCAGACTGTACACGGACCACTAGTTAACACGTTGACTGCCGTGCGTATTTTGCGGTATTAGAACGGCCATGCTATAAAATTCTACAGCGTTTAATTGAATTATGCAAAATGTAATTAATGCGCAGGTATCGGAGACCAAAGGATCGTATAACGATTTCTAACAATAACTGGATTTATAAAATAATTATTATATAGATCTTCAGTAATATCTCTTACGCCGGTCAGCGGTGACCATCACGGCACTCAAAGTGTTAACTTTCAGCGCATATTTCAATTATGATGGTAAAAAAACTATTTATTGAAGCAATGATATACTTATTTTGACAATAATTTAATTAGTGATATTGTATAATTTCCGCTGCACCTAAGATCTTCTCACGGCACATATACGTAAATCGAAAATTGCTGTTTTAGAGGTTTTGAAAAGTAGAAAATAATGTATAGGGTCCCAAATATATGCAATGTACAAACACGTTTTTTACACCCACTATTGCGTTGTCACTTTGGTAACCATATCCGAGAAAGTGTAATCGTATGCTGTAACCCGTGTGAGATCTATAAGACGTTGACTGTATTGATTACCCAGTCTATACACGGACCACTTTTTACAAGATATCTTTCACGTATCGTCTAGTTCTTCGCGACCGCAATAATAGCAATGCACAAGTTCAAAGGATAAGGTTACGTAACGATGACCAACCACACAAAGGCCGCGATTTTCATCTCACATGCAAAATATCAAAAAAACCAAGTATGCTGTAATTCATGTGAGATTTATAAGACGTTCACTGAATTGATTAGTCGGACTATACACGGACCACTGTTTACAAGATATCTTCGATATAAGGTCTAATTCTTTGCGACCGCAATAATCGCAAAGCAAAAGTTCAAAGGATAAGGTTACATAAGGATGACCAACCCTGCAGAGGCTGAGATTTTTATCTCATATGGGAAATATAAAAAAAAAACTCGCATGTTGTAACCCGTGTGAGATATATAAGACGTTCACCGTATTGGTTAGCCAGACTATACACGGACCACTGTTTACAAGATATCTTCGATATAACGTCTCTTCTATCTAGTTCTTCGTGACCGCAAATATCGCAATTCACAAGTTCAAAGGATAAGGTTACGTAAGGATGACTGACTCTGCAAAGGCCGCGATTTTCATCTCACATGCGAAATATAAAAAAAAAACTTGTATGCTGTAACCCGTATGAGATCTATAAGACGTTCACGGTATTGATTAGTCAGACTATACATAGTACTCCGTAGACCACACGTTCCGTGTAGCAAGTACTTCTTCACAATCGCCGTAATCACAATGCACAAGTTCAAAGGAGAAGGTTACCGTGAGGGTCACTGACCCCTCGAAGACGGCAGTTTCCGCCTCCATATGCACAGAACCCCCTGTGCAACAAAGGTAAACTTGGTAAAATATAATTGGCCTTCTAAGTTACGCTCTCCCGACAACGTCCAGTATCGATTGTCGCGAGCGCATGGTTCTTGAATTATCGAGGATAGTGCGCGCCGACATGCATACAACCGACCGCTTTCAGCGAATCAATTGACGGACGCCGGAAAATGGGAAACGTTCGCGCGACTATCGATCGGCTGAAGATGGTGTGGTTAGTTTGGATCTGTAGTCGCGCAGATGAAAAACAGTCGATGGTATGAAGGTATAACAGATTTTTAGCATTTTTTCATGAGCAAAATTAACCCATTGGAATCATATGACACTCTACGGTCGTCATGCGATTTTTGGCGTATGCATCATATGTGGTTAGTTTGGAACTGTAGTCGTGCAGATGGAAATAGAAGGCAATGGGGGTCGATGGTCTGAAAGTGTAAGGGATTTTTAGAATTTTTTTCATGGTCCAAATTAAGCGATTGGAATCATATGGCGCCCTGTGGTCGTCATGCGATTTTTTCGCGTATGCATCTTATGTGGTTAGTTTGGATCTGTAGTCGCATAGATGGAAAACTGAAGACAATGGCAGTCTAAAGGTATAAGGGATTTTTAGCATTCTTTTCATGGTCAAAATTAACCCATTGGAAACATATGACGCCCTCAGGATGTCATGCTGCACTGCTGGGAATAAATGCATGTAATTTAGGTTTTAACTCATAGATGGCCTATTGTATATATTACTAAGCTCACAAACACGCTGCCAGGGCATTTAAATATGATTGCCCGGTCAATTTTTATTGTTTAAATATGATGTCATTGGGTCGAAGAAATGTGTCACAGCGCAAACTAATCCTTCCGCCTGGTTTCCTTTCACATTCCTTAACAATGCATCCATACCTACATGTCGACACCCACAGAAAATAATAACTAAATTTATTGATAATGGTCCCACCAATTCATTCCCTAATCCTCAGCGATCACATTCGGGCACGTTTCTCACGTCTTTATCACCCAGTACTTCTTTCCGTCATAAACCTTCCGTTAATTATCAGTACACGATTTTTGCTCAGGTAAGGAAATGCAGCTGTCTCGTGTCGCCCCATTTACCAGCGAAAAAAAATAGGAATTTCTTACTTTCCCCAAAAAGTAGGGTACAGCCACATCCAATTATCATTCCACACCCGTATCCAAAAACTAACCCGATTTGCAGAGCCGTCTTTTTTCCCACTTACTGTGAAAAAAACCTTTGTTTTCTTCTATCTTCAAAAAAAAAGTTGACAATAATTACTCTGGCAAGGACTAGCAAACCGACATTATAAAAGTATCCGTCAACCAAATATATAGTATCCGTTAATGTCTGTTATATTTTGAGAGATGAGATACTTCAGTTAACAAGAATTCGTTTTCCATTTAACACCCATCGATAACAAAATAATTCTCACCGCGATAAAAGGTAGTGAGTGCACAATCCACAATTACAACAACATTTTCTTGAATAGGGCACGTAAACGTATCAAAATAAAGGGATCAATATATAAGGCCATAAAATAGAATGCCAAAATATCATCTACATATATGCATATTAAGAAACGGTTACTCAATATTATGCGCAAAAAATAACACATTAACTGTTGAACTGTATAAAGTGGGCTAACGAGATTTTAATAAATTTTGCAGCGCATTACAACAGGAAAGGTCAATCATCCGAGAAGTCATATTTTAGGTCATTCGACGGAAAAAAGTTTATTAAAATATCTATTCTGTTGCGACTGGATTCCGCGGTTGGATAAAATATTCAATAATCGACATTGACACATCGACAGTTTCTCTCAATGTGACGCGATTTTAAGGTTCTGATTTGAATATTTCACTGTCTGTTATTTTCAATATAAATCGCGCTAGTCCGATTTAGTTCTATACGGTTATCAATTTCATAAGATTGCGATTCCTATTCTGAAAAGTTAACGGATGCCTAGGGCCGCTTGGATTTCAACGTTATCATTATATTCACATTCATTCAAAAAATAAAAATTCTCGTTTATTACAACCATAAATTTAATCATGTTTTATATATTTTATATTTAATAGGAATAGGGAATACAAGTGTTTTTTATTTAAGGTAGTGATTATTTAATATTATTGAAAAAAAATTGCAATGAATCGCACCGGTCATTATTTTGTAATTGAATGAGGAACTAAAACAATCCAAATAAACTTCAATAAAGTTTATTTACATACAGTGAATTGAAATTAAGCTTTGGATATATAATTTATATAACTTTCAATACTTTTTCGTATGATTAATTATACCGCAGTCGTTTACGTGTAGTAGTACACAACACGTTTTGCACATATTACACGCTTTCGTTGCGCTTTCCTTTTAAAGAGCTGGACTATATCCTTGAGCCTAATATCAGATTCATAATCATCTTCCGATAAACAATCATTTTCTGAACTACTGCAGCTTATTTAAAAATTACTCGGGCAACTAGATGAAGTATTCATGTATAATTAATTGAAAAATGCTTCACCGTCACGTTCCGTCATTCCATCTAAACTAGTAACCCTTGACACGTAATATGACACGTAATATAAAACAAACGTAAAATAACAAGCTACTGACCGGCAACCATCTGCTAAGCCACCTATTTCTGGAAATTGGATTTACACCACTTTCATAATCAATGATTACGCAACTTCTTTCACCGACCAATTTTGAATTGTACACAACATGGAAATTTTTTACGAGATTAAATACTAACTACTTATACATAAAAAGTTTACATTAAATTAAGCATAAATTGCGTGATAACTCATTTTTATTAAAAATGGTCTTACACCACTTTCAAAATAAACGGTCCATATAAAGATCATTCTCTCTGACGTTCCGTATAACGTAACAATCACAATCCCTCCCGTTCCTTTAATATTTCGCAATGAATGTAAACTTTGCATAAAATAACGATTCCAGCCTCAATATCATCCGCGAACAATGCCCGACGACCACTTCTTCCACCCTTCTGGCTCATCCTCCGGGGCTTAACAATGGAAGATTTGTCCGTTATTTCTAACACTATATAACGAGAGCAAATTGTGCAGCACGTAACGATTTCAATCGCTATTTCATCCTTGAACGTTGTATAACGGCCGTAACACCCCATCCGTGATAGTGTGCGATGGTGTACGATAGTGTATAAGGGTTTATAACGGATGCCAACGACGCCGTGATAACACACAACGGCGTAAGCTATGCACCCGCCATTATCATCCCTCGGTGCCTGCTTCCGCATAATATTAGCCGCACGATTCTTAACGATTTACATTCTGCTGGGGTGCCGTGGCCGCTGCCTTCGTCGGGGAATTTTTGTACCTTTTGCTGGGCAGATAAGGTCGCGGCCTGGCTCGGGCGTAATTTTGCGGGCGCGAGGAAAAAATCCGCGGGATTGTTGATAATCGCTGATTTAGGGGTGGCAATGCGTTTGCGAGCGCACGCGGCTGCGTTCCGAATGAGGTAGGAAACGTAATTGCAGACGGGGCGCGAGGAAGTTGAGTGAAAATTAACGCGAGAGAAGGGAAACGCTGGCAATTCGGCGGGATTAAAGTTTCCGCGGGTTCCCGGCGTTTTGCCTTCGCGATTTTTCGAGTGCGAGAGCCTAATTTCGGGCGAGTTTTACTTTCGGGGCGCCGGGTGGAGAGGTTGTTTCGGCAAACGCGGACCTTGGGTCTGCGGAAAGTTTGCGCATGAATTTGTTTCTTCACGAGGTAGTCGATAGCGCTTTATTTCATTTCACGCAATATCTTACAATAAAAAATCAATTACTCTGTTTCATCTCACATAATATCTTACAATACAAAATTAAGTACTCTGTTTCATCTCACACAATATCTTACAACACAAAATTAATTACTCTGTTTCATTTCACACAATATCTTACAACTCAAAATGAATTACTCTGTTTCATCTCATACAATATCTTACAATACACAAAATGAATTACTCTGTTTCATCCCACACAATATCTTCCAATACAAAATGAATTATTCTGTTTCAGTTGTATTGTAAGATATTATGTGAGATACATAAGTTAATCTTATAAGTTAGACTTTTATATATTTTTTGTTTACGCGAGCAATGACTGTCCGACGCTTAGTATTTTGATTTAGTTCCTTTAGTACTTTGTGTTTTGTTGCGGCTCAGTATCATAGTATTTCCCTACTTTTTATGTATGAGTGTGTGCTTCTAAATTTAAATATATATACTTGTTAAAAATGAAAACTATATCCATTCCGACCCAAAACCACCGCCCCAATCCCATTTTCCTCCCTCACAGTATTTCGTATAAAAACTTATTGCTTTATATTTTATCAAATAAAATTGAAACATGTGTGCTTATGATTTTCAACGGGTGATAACGTTAAAAACAATCTGCAATAAACATTGCGGGTTCAGGTAAAAGTGTATCGTAATAATAAGTTGTCTATCGTTTATCACTTGGCGGCTGTCTTTTTGAATTTATAGTACAGTGTAATTTATTTCTTCGCGCACGAACAGTGTGTAATTTTTCGTTCAGCTTGTTGTCTGCATATGACTTAGAAGTATGTCGTCGCAGTTCTTGGAATTTACTTCTCTGTTGATTTAAATACTTTATAAACTTTAAATGGGACAAACATGTTTCATATTTTCCATCCCTATTACTTATAATGGCTCGGAAATATCTTATCGAAACAAATGCTTGAGCAAACTTTGTGTTTATACGTTTTTCTCAGTAATAACATGCAATTTCTTTGTCCCCCAGAGGGTATAGACGAATGCAAAGGGTTAAAGGCAGTGACGAATGTTCTGATGTTTGCGCTCCACGGGAGGTAAAGAACCCCTGGGTGAACAAATCGAAACGTTTTAGACGTCTAGCTCAGTGATGAGCTTAAGTAATTTTTTCTGGGAGACTCCCTCGTATTTTTCACCCGCTGCATTATTGAATAATCAACGTTGGAGTCACGTTGACTGCCAAGCTTACTTTGCTATGTTAGAATCGCGATGCGATGAAATACTGCAGAGTATGATTAAATCGTGCAAAATGAAGGTAACGCCGAGTTGTTAGAAGCCATCACTTCATCTTATGATTTTATAGGACCAGACAACACTGCCTGCTGCTTCCAAACTACCCCAATTCGATTCTGATCAGAGTGACAATGTGGGAGATATTGCTTGTAAGCGTCAATACGCAAAAGGACGCGACACATGTGTGAGGATGAATATATCTGGTGGTGTTAGTCGGTTTGTTGAAGGCTTAAGCCTTCAGATAGCCCAAACAAAGAATAGCAGTATCTACATTAACCCTTTGACTGCTATGGACGCATATATACGTTCGCCGAAATCTATCGGTGTCGACTATGGGCGCATATATGCGTTTCCCAATCGTTTCGATTTCTTACCTACGACAACCACAATTATGAACGTACAAGATGAATACAGATGCGTTCTTTATGAAATATATTTCTTACATTATTCAATTTGGCGTAAATGAAGAATGACTACTATAACTTAGTTGCGCCTTATATCAATCGATAGAGTTGAAACTATCGAAAAGTATCCTGTCCTTAACGGACGCTTCGACCGGGAGGATTCAGTAGTCAATGGGTTAATAGCACTCGGAGACTATTTAGAATTAGGTGTTTATTTTATTGAGGAACCACCGGCATGGACATCATCGATGCTTCGTTGTGCGTGCAACAGAATAAATATTTATACAAGTGATCAGTCCACTTAGTAGGAAAGATCGTTTGATACTCTGGTTTGTCTAGGGACACGACGCTTAGCCCAGAATCTGCAGGTCGTACAGTTGTAAAGTTTTAACTGAAATACAGAAGTACGCGAGTAGTTCAAAAAGGAAAACAAGAGGAAATTAGGAAAATTCTGTGTGCAGGGGTTAGTAATTTAGGGTGGGACGTAGACGAAAAATAAAAATAGTACTTTTGACCTACGCGATACCAGGCCCTTTATTCTTGCGAATATGTAACTCCGATCAGATATGCTTCCACGATTACGCGCAGCGAAAAAAAAATGTAAATTCGCTGAAACGTATCTTCGTAATTTTCTGGCGAAATTAATATTATTTCGACGCGTATCACTTCGTCATTTCGCTGCTTTACTTCCGTAAGCCGAACTTCGGTTAAATATAAGCCCGCAATTTTCTCGGGTTAAAATACGGTTACGATATGTATAATTTCATAATTTTCTGTTGGAAAAAAAAGCGCCGAGCACGCGAACCGACTCACACTCACGTTTCCGCGCGCTCGCGTCGAAGGAAGTGAGTTAGAAGGGCTCGTGCCTGAAATTCGATCTGTTCGGCGTACAGAAACCGTATGGCCGTGGTTCACGCAATTTTGCAGAATCACGTGTCGTCTCCGATGGCAGTGCAATCCGTCAACAAGAATGAATACCTCAATAACACTTAAACGAATTGGGGTACTTCGCGGGTTCATGAATATAGTCGGTCTGGCGATGTAAAAAATATGGGATGTAAGAATGTTGAAATTTACTTGACTTGATAATGCAGTGGTAAGGTAATGGCGAATATTCTGGATAATATGATTGTAAATCCAAAAATGTAAGCTAATTTTAAGTATTTAATAGAAATTTGATCGGAAGGTTATAGTAATCGAAACAGCTAGAAATGGTGTTTCAAATTTACTGACATTTTGATGTTGGTTAACCCTTTGCACTCGACTGTCCCCTCTGACGGGACACGAAGATACTTCGTGTTATTACTGCGGAAAATGTATGTACAGAAAACATTTGTTCAAATATTTGTTTCCTTAAGATTTTTTCCAGGGAGTTACAAGTTAGAATGAGATAGAATTAATAATCTGTGTGCTATTTAATATTTAGTAAATTCGTGGTCAATAAACTGAGAGGAGAGTTCTAGCAACTGCAAGAACAACCTTCTATATATTCCCGCAATAGGCTGAATGATAAACTGCAAGTTATTGTATAAACATTGTATATGCTCGGAAGAAAAAATGACACGTGAAAGATCATAAACAAGGTATCACTGCGATATGTGTTTGAATAAACCCGCAATGCACATTGGCGAATGAACTATGACGCATTCGAAAAGAATTGGCTATAAAATTTCAATTTTGTTTCAACATAAATGTATCAGCAAAGTTGTATGCAAAACATCATTTGAGCAGAGTGTTTTTTTTTCAAAACTATACCATTTTGAACGAAATGTTACGCTATTCGCTACTTCGTGAAGAAACATGTCCGAATGCAAAGGGTTAAACTGTGAAAATGTAACACTTGATATATACGTCCGAATCTCAAACTTATTTCGAGTACAAACGTGGCCTTGCTTACGAATACCTCAATAACACTTAAATGAATTGATGAAATGATTCACTGGTTCACGAATATAGTCGGTCTGGCTATTGAAAAAATAATGTTGGAATTTACTTTTTTTATTATGCCTTTACTTTACAGCAGTAGCGGCAAATATTCTGGATAATATGTAATAAGTATTCAATAGAAATGTGATCGGAAAGGTATAATAATTGCAAAAGCTAGAATAGGTGTTTCAAATGGTGCCGTACGCAATGAGTTAATAAACATCTATTATATCACTAAATTCTCACAATTACGAATTTCGCGTTGTCCAGTATATTTAGCATCGCACCCCCAGAAATTTTACGTTGCACTTGCGGGCCAGTATCGATCGTTTCCCGAACTTCTCCTTTCGTCCGACGCAATTTCGCGGAACGACGAATCCGTCTTCCGGTCTCCGGATTACCCGAAATCCGTAGTGGCTGTCATTATCCAGCGAAATGACCAACTTCGGCGGTAATTTCTTGCGGTTTCGCTGGCAGATAGCATTGTGCCTATTATTGCCGCTCTGCCAACTGTTTGACGCAAGAGCTAATTATGACAGGAGTACGCGGCTCGTTAACAAGATAAATTCTCCATTACGCTCGCCGTGCAGAGAGTACCTGTAATACAATATGCCACGCGCTCCGGAGCTTTGCATTTTGAACGCAAGCTCAAGCGACCGTGCACCAGGCATGTGAGCACAATGGGAATCGGCGGCTTTCACTTCTTGCCAGATGTATCTGTCCGATGTAAACAGGAACAACCGACATCGTGTTTGGCAGGCTGCGGACGGCTGCGCTTGTCGCCGATACGCACTACTGCGAAAAAAGCGTAGCTGTAGAACATCACGGCCGGTAATAAACGAAGCATAAGCCAGAGGCCGCCGATGTGACACGTGCGTACGAGTCCCGATATTTCAATGATCAAATAGTACAATATTCACCAGTCTATAAAATTTACGTAGAACCGTCTGCACAGTGTTAGTTGTTTGCTAGATAAAAATTTAAAAGCGGTATGTAAGAAGCAGATCAAGTGTTACGTTGCCCGCGATTTTAACCCTCCTGTTTACACGAAAGATCCCAAACCGCAGATTCCAAGAATACCTTCCGGAAACCTAGAAAATGCCAGTCTTCGAATTCTTATCTTTAAGGGGTAACATCTACCTTAAATTTTCAAGAGTTTTTTGATACATTTTTTCAGAGCTTTAAAAATAAAGTGCAATTTGTCTTATAGGCAAAAATATTTTTTAAAGTGGTTTTACAGCTTATTTTATAAAGCAAGTCATGATGCCTCGGAGCGGTTCAAAGTACATAGTACCGATTTTAAAGGGTCATAATACCGCAGGGACATAATATTAACCGAAATCCAGATTCCATCGAAAAAATCCGAAACGAAATTTTGGCAACTCTTTACAATAAACTTTCGACGGATGAAGGGCCGCAACACGAGAATTGCCCGACATCGGCGTAAATATTACGCCTTTTATTTTTAACGATCGATTTGAAAGCATATTATTTTTAAGGCTCTAAAGTATCATTTGAGACGAAAAAATGTATTCGATTTTTTGAAAATTTAAGCTGGATGTTACCCCTTAATGTCAGCTCGGTTTAAAATAATAAAGAGCATTGGCTAAAAAATTAAGATTCATTTGTTTATAATTTTCTTTTTGAAATAGAGAAAATGGTGCTTATGGGCAAGGCATCGGGTGATCAAAGCAAGTCAAAGTACAGAACACTTTATGGTGTAGGGGTGATGGATCTCAAGTGTTGACGAACTAAGGACCCTCCGCAAGCCGACTCTTGTAAGACATACCACTCAATAGTTGTAGCACTACTACAGCCCCAACATCACAGTTCACACAGGCAATAAAGCAATTACTAATAGTTTGTGAACATACGACTACATAACTGGATTTAGAGAATAATTCTATACGCATGTGCATGGTTCATACACATGTTCTATGTGGCAGTCGATATTTACTGAACGATATTTTCATAAAACTTGAATATGCTCAGAAAACCTCGATACGAGAGATTGTATAAAAAATGGTAATATGTATAAAAAAAATAAAAAAAAATATTATATGTACCAATTATTACGCAAAAGTATATTATATATGCCAATTATTACTTCAAAGTATATTATATATACCAATTAATACGCAAAAATATATTGTATATACCAATTATTACGCAAAAGTATATTATATATGTCAATTATTACGCAAAAGTATATTTACTAGTTACAATTTATAATGCAGTAGACTCCAGCACAAAATGTGCTTATTGCCTCACCAACGATGGGAAAGACTTCTACTATTTTCACTACAATCGAAAAGAGTTAAATGCAAAACTAATAAGCACGTACCAAAATTCTGTAGAGACACGTGGATATGCATAACAGGAACTGTACCTCACCAATTATACAAACAGTTTTTATTATTTCCACATTGAATGCAACGTAATATATAATACAAATTCCTTGTGTCTGTCACTGAACTGTGCCAATTATTACGCAAAAGTACATTATATGTACCAATTATTACGCAAAAGCATATTACATATATCAATTATTACGCAAAAGTATATTATAATGCCAATTATTACGCAAAAGTATATTATGTATACCAATTATAATGTAAAAGTATATTATATATGCCAATTATTACGCAAAAGTATACTATATATGCCAATTATTATGCAAGAGTACATATATTACATATGTCAGTTACTACGTAAAAGTATATTTACTAGTTACAATTTATAATGCAGTAGACTTCAGCACAAAATGTGCTTATTGCCTCACCAACGATGGAAAAGACTTCTTCTATTTTCACTATAATCGAAAAGAGTTAAATGCAAAAGTAATAAGCACGTACAAAATTTCTGTACAGACCCGTGGATATGCATAACAAGAACGACAGAATTGTAGAGTACGTGCCTTTCAGTAACCACGTAAGGAAATCATTTTAACGCACGAATTTGCGATGCCCGCGCAATCCACCTGCGATACGCCGCTGCGCTCGCGCAAATATTGAGATTACCCGGAGATCAAAGATGTAATTCCCGGCTTTTAATCGAAATCGCGAGCGCGCCCGCCGCGTACCAAGGTATAACGGGCTCTTTTGAGAATTTCTGAGTCAGTTTAATACACTCGTAAGTGCGTTTTAATCTTTTAGTCTTCATACTCCTGACGCCACGGAACAAGCGTACTGGTAGTACGAATTAACGTGCTGCGCCTGATTTGAATGTCTAACTAGTCATTTGTGTCCACTTTCCATTGCGAGGTGTGTTTGTACAGTCAAAATATACGGGGAATGAAAAACGCACGGCGTGCCTTCTGAAATTTCTGGAATTATGCATTTTACGCGATTTTTCACTACAGAGGGCTTTATGATACTATTTCACACATAAATTCGTGCGGTAAGAAATATGTATGGAATTCTATGTATATTCTTGTATGTGTGTTTTAAGAAATTATTCTTATAACAGGCATTAAAAAGATGACTCTTTAATATACTTTTTGTTTCAGGTCGCGGTAAACATCTCCAGAACCGGAACTGCGCACTGTCGATTTGAAAGAAGCAAACATTCCCTCTCGTTCTTCTCGGCGAGTTTAATACGAATCCAGAGCTGCAAAAAGCTCTTAAAATATCCGCGCCATTTGCTAAGGATAATTTATTACTGAATGAATAGCTCAAAAATATTTTATGTACTTAATGCCCATTTTAGAATGAATAATACGCTGCACTCTGAGTAGTTATCCGAGTTTAAGAAGAAAACCA
This sequence comes from Cryptocheilus praepositus, assembly GCA_033815515.1. Classification (NCBI taxonomy): domain Eukaryota; kingdom Metazoa; phylum Arthropoda; class Insecta; order Hymenoptera; family Pompilidae; genus Cryptocheilus; species Cryptocheilus praepositus. The sequence continues at coordinate 557,065 of JAWWQZ010000292.1, read as the reverse complement.
TGAGTGGAAAAGTACCTGAGCGCGGAAAAGCTATCATAAATAATAGGGAACAACACATAATTAATTGACTGCTGAGTTTCTTGTTCGAAAAATAAATTATATCTGGACTTGAAAAATTACAATGAATCCCACACAAATAAAGTATTAGTTATCTATATTTACCAACGTTCAAACTACGGTTCGGAACATATTTTGCATTGTACGCTTTTTTTCGATTGTTTAAATTCAAATTCCGTGTTTTTAGCTAATGTTACTTTTTCACCCAAATATACTCGTTTAAGAATACTGTAGTCATCTACTCGGTATCAATTATTTCATTCCTTGCTTGAAAAACAATTTATTCCTAAACTGAAAAATAGAACACCAACTCCTTCATCAAACAAATACTTGTTATATATTAACATATGATAAAGCTACACTTCGCAACAGATTTTGCATTCTATGTATTTTTTCGTTTGTCTACATTCAAGTTCCAAGTTCTCAACTATATCCGCTTCTCGTGTACTATGAATTTAGCTATACTGCAGTCACATACTTAACAATGCTTTTGCCATTTTGCCAATTTTGCCATATTAGAACGGCGATGCTATGAAACACTACAGTGTTTGACTGGATTATGCAAAATGTAAATAATGTGCAGGTATTGGAAATCAAAGGATTGCATCACTATTCTAACAATAACAGCATTTATAAAATAATTATTGCTGCCCATTGCGAATATTTTGGATCTTCAGTAAAATCTCTTGTGCCCGTCAACGATGACCACCGCGGCAGTAAAAGTGTTAAATTCTCATATAACAAAATAACCTTTCTATATTTCACTAACTCTGGCCCAATACTCGTTATATTCGCAGATTTTGAAACTGCTCTTCGTAACAGATTTTGCATTCTATGTATTTTTCCGCTTGTCCATATTCAGGTTGTGTACTATGCATTTACCTGTACTGCAGTTACATACTTAACAATGCTCATTTAATACGCCGACTGCCGTGCATATTTTGTCATATTAGAACGGCGATACTATGAAACACTACAGTGTTTGACTGAATTATGCAAAGTGTAAATAATGTGTAGGTATTAGAAACCAAAGGATCGGATTCACGGCAGTGAAAGTGTTAATTTCTCATATAACAAAATAGCTATTTCACATTTCACTAATTCTGGCACAAATCAAAATATCCGTTACACCCGCAGATTTTCAAACTGCCCTTCGCACCAGATTTCCATTCCCTGCGCTTTTCGTTCGTCTAAATTCGAGTTCCATGTCCTCAATTGTATCTTCTCGTCCAGCGCGTTTTCGGCCGTAGTCATGCATTCGGTACACACTTGGTACACACTTGGCAAGTTGTAAAGCGTCCGTGCTCGATGGCCTCTCGAGGGACGATCGCTCTCAGTGCATTAGAACACGTGTACGCACCCAAAGTATCCGCCTTCCAACTTCATAATTTATATAATCCGTATTAGCCCGTTATACGTAGGCCCTCCGACAGACAAACTTCATAATTTATGGGGCGTGCAATGCATGGACTTACGAGTGTAAACTCCGCCGATATATAGACTCCGCGAGAGATAACGCTAATTCGAGGGCTTTCGGTCTTGGGTAAGTGAGACTACGGACGGCCGGCGTCGATTATTGGTTTCGCAGCGTAATGAACTGACGATATTGCCGCGTGTCGGTGCTCCTCGCCGTTCCTTTTTTACACACGGTATTATCGGGGCCGGGAAATATCGTATCATTGCATCGCCTGCCGGCGGAAGCCGCTGCGCAGAGCGAGGCGAAAATTGCGGGCCGAATGGAAGGACTTTGATGTTGCTTGGGAGAATAAATTTGAACAATGTAATAACGATTTTCGGCGCGCGCTTTCATTTTTACGCGCAAACGTGCCCGGCGAACAATATTCGCGCACTCCGTTTTCATGGGATAACTTTGTTTGAGAATGGAAAATATTGTTGAAATGTGCGTTATGCAACAGTTAGCATGAATCAAGGCAATATACTCCGGCAGGAGCCGGAGGAAAATAATACAAATAAAGTAATGCAATAAAAACGGGAATTTAGGGGCTAAAAAAGTGCTCACACGCTGAGAAATGGCGAATTAGAAAAACAGTGAGAGAGAATGTCGCGTGGATTTGAAACTTAATTGACGATAGGGCGTCAACTTGTTAAAAACGGTGTTACTTACAATGTTCATTAACCTTTTGGCTGCTGAATACCTGCTGAGAACGAAACACTTTTCACCAGTGTGAATTCTATTGATTCATTATGTAAGGCGCAGCTAAGTTTTAATGATAATTTGTAATGTACGCGGAATTAAATCGTGCAAAAAAAATGATTTGATAAAGAACGCATCTGTATTCATCTTAATCATTAATAATTGTGGCTGCAATAAGTAAGAAATCGAAAGAATTGCGCACGCATATATGCGCCTATAGCAACCAAAGCGTTAACTACCCAGTTAATTAAAATAAAACACTGAATTAATCGCCCTCAATCGACACCGATAGATTTTGGCGGACGCATATATGCGTCTATAGCATTCAAAGGGTTAACTACCCAGTTAAGTAAAATAAAACACTGAATTAATCGCCCACAATCGACACCGATAGATTTTGGCGGACGCATATATGCGTCTATAGCATTCAAAGGGTTAACTACCCAGTTAAGTAAAATAAAACACTGAATTAATCGCCAACAATCGACACCGATAGATTTTGGCGGACGCATATATGTGTCTATAGCATTCGAAGGGTTAACTACCCAGTAAAGTAAAATAAAACACTGAATTAATCGCCCACAGTCAACCCCGGTAGATTTTGGCGGATGCATACATGCGTCTATAACATTCAAAGGGTTAACTACCCAGTTAAGTAAAACAAAACACTGAATTAATCGCCCACAGTCGACACCGATAGATTTTGGCGGACGCATATATGCGTCTATAGCATTCAAACGGTTACGTACCCAGTTAAGTAAAATAAAACACTGAATTAATCGCCCACAATCGGCACCGATATATTTTGGCGGACGCATATATGCGTCTATAGCATTCAAAGGGTTAACTACCCAGTTAAGTAAAATAAAACACCAAATAAATCAGCGGATTCGTTCTTCGAACAAAAATGTTTGGAAAAGCATTATGTGTAAAAATTTTCACTTGCAATACACGTTCAACTGTAAGTTTAGGCCCAATATTCAGAAAAGTAATAAAAACGTGTGTACAAATTTACGTAACGAAGCATGATATTTCGAAATGATGAGCCCAATCAATATTTTTCAATATCCATCTGACTACTGTTAGATAGAAATTGTTCTAAAACCAAGTCCCGCTTTATTGCTTCATGAAATATAACAGTGAATCGGTTGATCCCAAACTCATGGTCGCCGGTGTAAACTGGAAGCATGTAATGCAAATCGATTTTAAATACATGAGCCATGGGAAATGAAGCAGGGAAAGTAGGATAAAGCTTACTGCAAGCTTCATCGTGCGAAGTTTGACTAATTTGACAGTGAGTTCGCAAACTAATAGGTCAGCAGAAGATATTTAACTATTTGGATGAAAGTAAAAAATAAAAGTAAATACCTTTTATATACTGAAGTTTATTCCTTAATCATATCCGTAAGTTTTCGTATGTCTTTCAATACAAACGAAACCAGCAGGGATTAACGCGATTTCGTGAAATGAGTTTATTGAAAAATATCATGAATTTTAAATTAATGCAATTTGAGATCTCTTTATACAAAAATTCGCTCAAAAACACAAGCAGTCAATGCATCCGGTTAAAATAATAAAGAAAATCCGTGAACGTTGCCATATTATTTTCACTTTATTTTTCGAAAGGATGATTTTTTTCCAATGAAACACGACTTCTCTCCCGGCATATAGTACGCCAGCGTTAATAAAGAAATCGAGTGCATCGAAGAATGTCTGTAAAAAGCATATAAATATTTTCCATCTTTTGAAGTCGATTATTATATAATTATAGCAGTATGTATGGAGAAAATAACGTAATTTTATAAAGGAAGTTTAGTATGAATACGATCAGATCCGATTTAAATACGGAATTACGTGAAATTTTCTTATACAAATATCATGAAAAATAACATGAAGCAGTTTTCGACTACACCTAAGTATCGTGTTGAAATTGTAAACAGAAACGCCGCTATATTATTTTTGCCTTATCTTTCGATAGCATGGATATTTAACAAAATTAATAAATAAACAGCTACAAACTTTTTCCCTGTATTAAAGTAGTTTATTGCACAATTGTATCACCTTCTTGTAGTATATCTGACTATCAAATAACAGACGAAATCCGTCTTAATACACTTCATGAACGAAGTTTATGTTAATTATGACGAAATTATTTGTTTAACACACGATTATCTCAGGTTTTCTTATATAAGTTTCATGCAAACATTTCTAACGTTATTCTTTCACACCAAAGTACCAGATTCCCAATTTAACACGTTGACTGTCAAGCGTATTTCACTATGTTAGAACCGCGATGCGATGAAATACTGTAGAGTGTAATCAAATCGTGCAAAATAAAGGTAACGGAGAGTTGTTAGAAGCGAAAGTATTGAAGCACCATTCCAATATCAATTCCTTTTACAAGATTGCAAATAGGCTTCATTGCGAATTTTTTGCATTTTTAGTAAAATCTTTTGCGTATGTCACTCAAGCGTATTTTTCTATGTTAGAACCGCGATGCGATGAAATACTGGAGAGTATGATTAAATCGTGCAAAATTGAGGTAACGCAGAGTTGTTAGGAACCAAAGTATTGAAGCACCGTTCCAATATCAACTGTTTTTACAAGATTGCAAATAGGCCTGTATCAACGTGTTAAAAAAAAAGCCGTAAATCTCGTCGCACTACTTTTGCTTTATGTTCCACTAGCGTGATCTTTTACACATGAATCACGACTTGCCACCCAGTATATAGCACGCTCGCATTAATAAAGCGGCAAGCACTCGATTAGATTGTCTCATTCGGCGCGGCACCGATATCCGCGAAAATGTAATTACTATCATTATCGTCGTCGTTGCGATTATTATAACCGGCCATGAATATCGGGGGCGGATTAACGTAAATAAATTATCGAAACTGTGTTTATACACCGGCCGCGAGCGTTTCGCGTCTCTCGGTTCTTCGCACCGTAGTTTCTCTCTCCCCTACGCTTCCCTTCCTTTTTTACATATCGACTGTGCGCGTCCGTTGGAAAAAAAGTGGCATTACGTGTGCCTGAATATTTGAAATTCCCGACAGGGATGAATAGTTGCTCGTTAGCTGATAGGACGACGTTGATGTTGCCGCATCAGACCTGTCCCGCGCCCGGCTAATGAATCATTAATCGGATGTTCGGCTAATGAATTTTTAAGCGGTTCTCACAACTGCGCGCCGTCGACGACGATACGTGGGCCGGTAAGTTGATCGAAGCATACGAGCATGCTTTTTTAATAACGGTTTAACGGTAAACGGGGATTATGCGCGATGGCGGATTATTCGCATTATTTATTTCGGATTTATTCAGTGGGCGGGAGTCGAATGATAGAGGATGACAGAGGAGTTTGTGTAATGGTGTTTGATTAAACGATAGGAGTCGTCTTCAGGAACTGTTTTGTTTTTTTATCTGTTCATTCTGTTGCTTTTTCATTCCGTTTGTTTAACCCCTTCGTCAAAATTTCTGCCGCCTATTGGCGGCATCCTTAAAAAGTTATGTGGCTATGATTACTCTCTATAGTACGCATTACTTTACTATTCTCTGTTTAAAATAATAATTAGTAACAGTCAACAGTGTTTCTTAATTATATATGTTTTACAGTATATAGATAGGCTACGAAAAACAAATTAGTATATTTGCTCATATTGTTGCTTACATGCGTTCTGTGACGGAAACATACAGCTTCCAAATTGTATACTATTTTAAGAGGTGGCGTTAGTAATTAACACATAATTGGCACATAACAGCGACTCTCCTAATTTTAATACTACTGTTACCGCCTTCCAAACCCACGTTCCAGCAATCATCTTCACCCGATTTCCATCATCCTTCCTAGAATTTCCACTTATAATGCCAACACTCATACCCAGGAAAATCGTTAAAGAAGAACACCACCACGATAATTGCTCACAACACACTCAATTTGTATCACACGAATTCTTTTCAATAAAGTATAATTATTATCTCAACAAACATCTCTTATTAACGCGGTGCTTACGATTAACGTCGTTTGTGACCTACTGCCAGTCAAGCATAGGCAAATCATACTATCTTGTTTGGTAGTTCCAATTACCATTATGGCAAAACTGATACAGCACTGGGAATTAGGCGTCACACAATAAATTAGCTTCTAAAAAGGAAAGACGAAACGGTTTCAAAATATGTAGAGCAAAAATATTTTTTTTAATAAATTAACGAAACAACGGATAAAAAGCTTCAGTTTATAATATACTAGCAAGCAAACGGCTATTTTTAGTTCCGTTTAGAAAAGATTGGCGCGTTGTTAACTGTGTTTTTGTCTGTAGGACGATTGATGCGAGTCAAAGCATGCGCCAGATGAATCTATCACTTGTCTCTAAACTAAAATGTTGTGTTCGGCAGTAGGTAGGAAAATTCTATTCTTTGAACACCTTTATAATCTCACAGTATATGGCGATATTCGTTTATAGGGGTTTTTTATCGTACACAGAAACTAATCCGTCCTTTTTCATTCCTTGAATTTTCTACACCACTCTCTGCTTTTATCGACTCCGAAACAAAGAGTGATTTGGATACTTTGTTATTCAATGCACTCACGGGACAACAATTTTGAAAAGCAAACGCTACACAACCAATAAAAATACAAGAGTCTAAGAAAATTAATTTATTCCACAAGAATGTGCTGGGTTTGAACATACTTGCAATAAAAATTTTTCGGATGTTGGAAAGTCGAGAAGAGGAGGCCAATATACATACGTCAGGGCATATATTAGCTTCGTTTAAACAAAAAGAATAATGGTAAAGTAAAAGTATGCGATAATCAATACTCTGCTCGGTCTTCATCCAAGAATCCTATATATATAAGTATTAAATTGAAAGCCGAAAAACAACTAATTGTTTTACGGAGACGAAAGACGGGAGAGACAGAAAATGAAGCGCTTAGCAAATATATCATATCCTGCCGTCAATGTGCATAAAGAATAAAGATAAAATAAAACTATGCAATAATCAATAATCTGTTCCATCTTCATTCTATAATCCCATATCCCGTTTTAAATTCCAAATACAGAAGTATTTAAAGTTGTGCGTTTTACCGATATGTCATATCATGGTGTCAGTCTGCAAAAAGAATGGCGGTTAAATAAAAATATGCGATCATCAATAATCTGCCTCGTCTTTGTCATAAATCCTACATACACATTTAAAATTTAAAATGTAAAAGTAACTAATTGTTTAAAACTAACGAAATATGGAGGGCACAGAATGACGCGGTTTATAAATATATCATAATGTGCCGTCGGCAAACAAAAAAATAACGATAACGTAATAAGAAGCAATTATTAATAATCTGCCTTATTCTTAAACTAAATTCCTGCATATTTTTAAAACTAGCGAAATATGGAGGGCACAAAATGACGCGGTTTATGAATATACCATATTGTGCCGTCGGTAAACAAAAAAAATAACGATAACGTAATAAGAAGCAATTATTAATAATCTGCCTTATTTTCAAACTAAATTCCTGCATATAAGTATCAAATTGAAACCACAAAAGTGACCAATGGGTTAACAGAGGCAATAGGTGGTAGAGACAACAAATTATGCATTTCAGAAATGTTTCATATCATAGCATCGGTCAATGGGAAACACAAGAACCAAAAAAGTATACAATAACCCATAATCAATAATCAATATTCTTCATGCCAATATCCTGTATATACTCTCTATACCCCTACTACACTATATACCTCTACTCTACAGGGAGTCCCACATAACAGGCTCACATGTTTTATTTTTAAAGTACACATCGTATGAAAAAACTTTTTTTTTTATATTTCTATGGTTCCAAAGGCTGCATTATTAGATGCAATATTTTTTTTGGTGGAGGCGTTTCGGAGATTTTAAGGTAAACTTCATTTTTTTTAATGGAAGCCTATATTTTTTACATTAAGATCTGAAAGAGCGGGATATTTTTAACGAAAAAGTACTGATTTGTATGAGCCGTAAATCTACTAATTAACTAGTAGTTTAATTAATAGACTTACGACTCATACAAAGCAGTACTTTTTTATTCAAAATATCACGCTCTTTCAGATCCTAATGTAATAAATGTAGGGTTCGATTAAAAAAATTGAAGTTGACCTTGAAATCTCTGAAACGCCTCTACCAAAAAAAATTAATGCATCTAATAATGCTGTCCTCGGAACCATACAAATATAAAAAAGAAATTTTTTCATACGATACGTACTTTAGAAATAAGAGAGGTGAGTATGTTACGTGAGACACCTTGTATAAGACACTGTATAAATTGTATATACAGTTGGTGTGTCGCCAAATTAGTGGTCATGCAAATATTCATAAATGTATATATATGTGTATATGTGCATGTATATAGCTCTACTATACTATATACTCTATATATAATACCTCTATTAGTGGTCACGCAAATATTCATAAATGTATATATATGTGTATATGTGTATGTATATAGCTCTACTATACTATATACTCTATATGTAATACCTCTATTAGTGGTCACGCAAATATTCATAAATGTATTTATATGTGTATAACTATATGTATATACCTCCACTGTAAATCTGTATACCTCATGTTCCAAATCCAAAGTGCAAAAGTAACAATTGTTTAACCGAAGCGTAACACGACATGGCAGAAAATGGTGCATTTCAAGGATATTCATCGCATATGAGAAGAATCTCGCGACGGAAATATGGAGTTTAGGCTTGCCTTAGTGACGTATGACTCGGTATTAGCGTGCATCGCATATATTAACCGTATCGCCCGCACGCGCAAATGCGTTTTTCCGATTGCCTTGGCTTTCGTGCGGCAAAAAAAAAAAACGGGAATTATCACTTTATCGCAATTACACGCTTCGACCGCGACGCGTAATTGCGTGAAACGCTGCCGCACGGTTCATTTCGCGGGGGGAATCATTTAGTGCGGGAAAGAACGCGGGGCAAAACGCTTTCGCCTGATAATCATTACGAACGACCGACACTCGCGGTAAATAAGACCGCGGCTGTGAAATTAGGGACGATTATTTATCACTGGGTCGTAAAGAATAATTAACTGTTCCGTTCCAGAGCTTTGCGGTAATAACTTATCTTCGGAGCTGAAGATTTTTGCATTCGAGCCGTTACCAACCTTCAATGAATATTTCGGGATTTTGTGATGTTAGGCAAAGACGTCGCGCGTCATTTTTCGTAGCTCGAAATCAAATTTGTCCGTCAATGAAAAACATAAGATAAACGTTGAGTAGTCGATACTAATCTCGTTATTAACGCTTTCTATCAACTATGTACGTGTAAGTTTCTGATATATTTTTGTGGGCTCTGTATTATTTCTCGGTTCCAAAATGTGTAGAGCATAAAAAAATTGAGTTCCAAGAAAAATAAAGAATACCGTAAAATATTATATCAAGAATAGGACAAAGCTTTGCTTCCTATTTAAATAATTTTTCCAAACACCCAATATTCACTTGATCTCCACCATATTAACTTGGAATACGTATGGAAACAAGTACCATGCCAAATGAAATAATGCAAGAAAATTATTTTCTGAAGAAAGCATCTGTATTCATCTCGTACCGTGATAATTGCGGCTGCAATAGGTAAGATATCGAAACGATTGGGACCGCATATATGCGATCATAGCGGTTAAAGGGTTAAACAATTTTTCCCAAATATTACTTGATCCCGACCACATTAACTTACGATACGGGAGCAAGTACCAGCTCTACACAACGTTAATTATCCTGTCGTTCATAACCTGGACATTGACCCTTCGCAGCCCCCCAAAAAAAGCAAACATTACCATAAAATCGTCGACACCGAATTCGCCACTATTAAACAGTTTTTCCAAATACCCAATATTCACTTGATCCCGTCCACAGTAACTTGCGATACGGGAACAAGTACCATTTCTACACAACGTCAATTATCCCGTCGTTCATAACTTGAAAATTGACCCTCCGCAGCCCCCAAAAAAATGCAAATATTGACATAAAATTGTCGACATCGAATTCGCCACTATTAAACAGTTTTCCCAAATACCCAATATTCACTTGATTCCGACCACATTAACTTGTGCTATGAGAACTGGTACCCGGTTACACAACGTCAATTATCTCGTCGTTCATAACTTGGCCATTGACCCTTCGCAGCCCCCCCAAAAACGCAAACATTACCATAAAATCGTCGACACCGACTTCGCCACTATTAATTTCAGCTGTCGCGTATACGTGTCCGAAGAAACAATCTCGGGGCGGAAACGCAATTTCTACAATAACGCAAACAGCCCCGTCAGCGGGTAGTTTCGCGTGTCGGAACAATAACCGACAAACATCGGCGGCGTAAAGGGTTTGCGACTAGGTTTGCTGCGCGGATGTTGTAGAAAGGTTCGCGCGGGTGTGTAGTTAGGTGGCGAACGTTTGTACTACGCGATACGTTGTACTTACATTCCCGCCGACAGGGAACACTTGGGAAACGTGCTTTATCGTCGCCCAGTGCGTTTTCGGCCGCCGGCGTAAGCTCTATTCTGTTTTCGGCGGTTTAGCCGTAATCTCGGCAAACAAAAACGTACGGGGCTTTTTAAAGCACGGACGAGCGGAACACGCGCGACGTTAATAATTTATCGGCCAATTTACCGTCGCGTTGGTCGTGCCGGATTAAACGCGCGCCATCAAGCGCGGATTCTCAATTGAGCGCGCCCAGCCGACCCTTTCTTGCTTTTTTCGTCCGCCTTGTCACGCGCACGGCAAACGCGAGGATCGAAATAGCGTCGAAAATCGCACGGACGCTGATTAATATTTCGGGCGTATCGGTAGTGTGTGCCGCATGTAAATTGAAGGGCCGAGTAATGCGAGAAATTACGTCCCTTTCGGCCTAATGGACAGAATACGGCAAGGGTGAATTAAAGTCAGACGACGCGAGACCTTCGGATTTCGTAATGGTGTTAGAAAATCGGAGGGCTGTAAAGTTCGTGTCGTGAAGTGCGTGGAAACGTACGGCAAGTGAAAATCTTCATTGGATTTCTTTGCACTGTTTATTTATGTGGGATCTCAAATACCGGGTCTTCTAATTGGTGAGGAAAGGTCACCTATGATCCTCAATTATTATATTGATGTATCATAAGTGACGAGTTTGTTGAATTGTATTATGTGGTTGCTTAGTAGTCAGTTGACGATAAGACGTAAAGACGAAACGGCAAAATTGTTATTGTTTATGAATTCTCTCCAGTTTCACGTATTTAATTCCTATATTTGTGCATGAGATTATGCTGTTTTCGGCTTGCACCTCTGTGGTACTATGTTAATCAGTTAAGCGCGGAATTTAATTGTAGGAATCCCTTGCAAGATGCGAAATTAAAATGAAGCAATGTCGTGTATATGTTACAGCGGAGAATGTCCAATAAATGTCAACATTCACATAGTCGAATGTCTGAAATATTTGCTAAATACCCTTATTTCTGACTTACACCGGTAAATGTTGACATGGCACTAATTGTGGACACACATCGAGAGTCAATGTACAACAATGTAATGAAATATTCGATCTTTCACCGACGTATTTGGTATCTGTTGACATTCACCGGTGAAAGTCGACATTCTCCTATTTCGGTCATTCACGGTAACATATACACGTCGAACGCAGGGCTAATGGTCCTATTATCAATTTCACTACTACTGCTGTCTGAATTGCCCATCTGGAGGCTAAAATTTGTAATTTATTGAATCATCATTATTATTGTATTATAGATATTTAACTATTCTTCATACCTTACGCTTTATTTTAATAATAACTGTGAAAAATAGGTTTACTTCAGATGCTTTAAAAACGAGGAAACGAGCTTTTGGATCGAAAGTTTCGGATTTTTGTATTCAATTCAAGAATATCTGAGACTCTGCCTTATAGGGCAAAGGGTCAGTATTGGTCCTACTAATTGTTTACTCACGTATGTAATTGGTTTCGCAATATAAAATACTCAGCACTTCTATTGGTGAAATAAAGGAAACATACCATCAAATAAAATTCTTATCGTACTTTATTGAAATTTCGAGTTTTGGTAGTCAATGGTAATTTTTTATTTTACACGACGAGGCACGATTTCGTCCGACGTGTGTACACTTGTTATACATATTTTGTTCTAATTAGTCGCATGTCAAGCTAACGATGTTGGTGCGTTTGTTCAAACCAGTTCTGTGTCACGGCTGTTTCTCGTAGTATTCGAGAAGATTGTGTCTGAAAATGGTACACTTCATGCGGAACAGTTAGAATGAAATGATGGAAGTAACGTGCGGCGTGAAAAATCTATCTTTTTTGCTACGTACGCAGCGAAACGGAGCAATTAGGTAATTGATAGGAGAACGTGTGTGAAATATTGTAACTGTAAAAAGTTTGTATTCTGAGGAAAGTGTTGGTCTCGCGTTTTTATTAAAAGAGTCACATGTGTTGAATGCGGTGTGGATGATACTAAAGATCAGAAGAAAGTGTCTGTTTGACGACGGGAGTTAAAACTATGGACATTCAACGATACTTTAAGTACATTTTTACTGATACTCTAACCGATCATTTTTTATGCGACTTTGAAAATATTGACTGGACATTGAGATAATAATCTCGTCCATAAATAAGGAATGGTTAGTTTTGTAACATTTTGAAACTAGTACCTTTTATTTTGTATTTAACTAATATGTACGGAGACATAAAAGTCACTTAAAGTAGATAATGTGTTCTCATGCAATTCAAACATAAAGCAAACGCCCCACAGTAACTAATTTCAAAACCTCCATTTCGCCGGTTACGCTTCAATAGTTTTGCTGCTAATTACGAAAGTTGGTAAACTAAAATATATACAAACTCTTTCATATTTAAGCAATGTGTCGACTTATATAATGATTTGCGTCGATAATTTTATTTCTCTAACTTTAGACCACTTTAGTTCACTTCTTTAATCATCGGTAAAATTAACCTATCCCCGACGACAGAGAAGAATGGCCAATATTCTTGACATTCTTCGTGGATACGAAAGGTGAGATTATTTGATAAAATTAGATAGTAATAAAGAAAATTAATAGAAAACCTGACTGATGTTGACATAACGGACAAGAAATCATCAAAGCAAGCAACATCGCCAGACATATACGATATTTAACACGTTAAACGCCCTGTTTATCACAAGTCACCGATAATAAATTTTCCATTCTGTCCGAGTCAATTATGAGTGATCGATAATGCTAAATTTAATATATAACATATTATATTAAAAATTACAAATTTTACCATAATGAAAAACGAGTTGAATATTATTTTCATTGACTACGTATTTTTGTATGTCATCAGTTACATTATTTATTCAACCCGTTTCGTATTTTTATTTAACGTCTTCATCCCTCGCAAATGAAAACTTTTGTAACTTGCTCACCATCTTTGTTATTTATCATCAGCATTGTTCCTGCGAAATGGATGGCATATTTAACCTACACGTCAAATTTTATCGCATCTTTGCGTGTTTCCTCACTTACGGCATCGTGTGTTAACACGTAGACTGCCACGTAAGTTTATAGGAAAATCTCCATTTCTTATTGTAGTAGATTATTATATTGTAAATAAAATACCTACGGATTTCCACCGAGTTGGAAATCTGTACTGGAAAATCGTACTACACCTTTTGTTTCTTACCGTAACACAAGATAAGCACTTTATCATCAAAACAAAATGTTTCAGAAAATCTTTCAAAAACGAAGTTGAAAATGTGTGCTTCTAAAATTATTTGTTCTTTTTCAAATATTTTCTGTGTTGACGCATGGTTAAAGTTAATTTTTTAACAATTTAACCATTTGCTGTGCCATTTAACTCAGAAGATTTCCGTTCCAAGCGATACGCAGGAATGTTCGCGAAAGAAGCTGAACCGGTGAAGTAGCCGCGCGCATATTTACTTCATGCAACAGTGCTCTTGTGGAATACAAATGAACTTGAACGGAAAACCTTTAAAAAATGATTTATTGCGTTTTTCTATGGATGTATTTCTAATGCAATATATAAATTCTCATCACGAGTCAGATTCGTGATATTCATATCTGACATGTCATTACGACTACGAGCCTGACTCGTGATATTCACGTTTGGCCCGAAACTCTCATCAAGAGTCAAACTCGTCAAAGTACGGCAAGAGGTTAATAGTATTATTATCTCCTGTGAAGTATTATTTAAAATACCTACTAATGCACTCCGTAAGCACACAAAGCGCGCCACCCGAATGCGGGTGACGCGACCAGTTCAATACTCTTACCGTCCCCCGAATACTGGCGACAACGCATTTAACGTATTAATGCGTTAATTCACATTCCCCGAATGTTTCGCAAACCGCAGCCGTGTCAATAGACGCCATTACAGGTTTGCCGCACAACAATCGTCAGCGGTGAATAGTCCTCGGCCGTTTAGCCCTTTGACTATATAGACGATTATATGCGTCCGCCGAAACCTATTAGTGTCGACTATGGGTGCAAATATGCGTCTCCAATCGTTTTGATTTCTTATCTACTGCAGCCATAGTTATCAATGTACGAGATTAATACAGATGTGTTCCGTATCGAATAATTTTCTTGCATTATTTAATTTGGCATAAATGAAGAATTATCATTACAGATTAGTTGCGCTTTACATAACTTCAAACTATCGATAAGTATCTCGCCCTTAGCGACCACTTCGGCCGGAAGCATTCAGCAGTCAAAGGGTTAAACACGCGCAGCCTTCAGGTACGCATTCGGGGCCACGACTTTTGTTTCAAAAACGACTTTGTGACAGTACTTGTAGAAGGAATTCAAGAATACAATTTATATTTTTACATTACACAACGAAATATATAAGTGTAACATAATACTGACCAATCATTTTGTAGCCAGTGACTACAGTTACCCTTCGTGTATCGGTGTTGTTTTCTGGCAAATGACTATAGTCACCCGTAATAGCAAAAGGGTTAATTCTCGAAACTCGTCCGTCGTTACACAACAAAATATATAATTATAACACAATACTGAGCAATCAGCTTGTAGCCGGTGACTATAATCAGCTCATTGTGTATCGGTATTGTTTTCTGGCGGTGACTATAGTCACCCGTACTAGTGAAAGAGTTAATTCTCGAAACTCATCCGCCGTTACACAACAAAACATATTATTATAACATAATACTGAACAATCATTTTGTAGCCGGTGACTATAATCACCCGTTTTATATCAGTGTTGTTTTCTAGCGAGTGACTATAGTCACCCGTACCAGCGAAAGGGTTAATTCTCAAAACTCGTCCGTCGTCGCGCGACTTTCAATTGCTCGCCGCCGCGTGCATTGTAACGCGGAAGTTTTCCACCGGCCTTTATCGTCATCGCGGCCGGAAGTACGGGTCATAATGTATATCCCTTGATAACGCCGGCTCGGCAAAGAGTTAGGCGAGCGTCGCGGCGAAAGAGATAGTGCTTGGAAAAAGTAGGAGTGTGCGCGAGGGTGTGGGAAAAAAGCGCCGAGCATCATCCGGCGTCGCTTATAATACGGTTCATTAAGTGGAGGAGGGCCGATAAAAAAGGCCGGCGCACACACGATGTTCCGTGACTAATGAATTATAATATTTGTACGCGGAGCTGCCGACTGTGAAAGCCTGCGCTTTGTTGTGGCCGACGTTCAGAGCTGACGCCCACCCCCAACTGGGCGCGCGCATATTTATTCAACGTTTAACGCGGAATCGCTCGCCCGGAAGTCGGTCATCGCGTTTCATTAAAAGCTGCCTTTGCCGGCATTCGCCACTTCCATACCCCTCGACTTGCCGAGAGCGCGAGGCCGTTTACGCGAAATATTTGCAGCCCTTTGTCGCTTCTTCGCCCGTACGCCAGGAATTACAGTGAATTTTTCTTCGCCGAGATATCAACGGCTCGCGCTTCTGTCAGTTGCGCGGATAATAACGCGATCGAAATTTCACAGACAGGCGGACGGTTATTTCTTCGTGTAAAAGCGTGCGAGAAATATGCTTACCGTTCGATATTCACTGTACGCCGTTGTCGAACGACCGTGGCTATATCGGTTACGTGGCTATATTGTCCGGTATGGATGTTGCCGGCGTGTAGGTCTTTTTATGAAGTCTGTAAAACGGTTGCCATACGAGGCGTAGGCTTGGGCGATATAGACGCTTCTCTGTCGTATCGCGGATATAGTGTTTCGTGTAACGCGATGGGCGAACAGACGTCTTGGGATTGCAATTTTCGACGGTGTCATTTCAGGCTCCGTTATTCATTTAGGGACGAAATGGGATAGATACGTCACGTGCTGTGTTTCGTGTAAACGCGAAGGTGCAAGGTTTGATCGTTTCGTTTCATTTTACTTTTCCGCCGAATGGCGAAACAAAGAAGATGACTATCATGTGGCAGATCGCTGTATTGTTCGAAACAATATATGAAACACCAGCTAAACTTTATGTAATGCGCCGAATGCACAGAAGTCTTGGAATTGCAATTTTCGACGGTGTCATTTTAGACTCCGTTATTTATTTCAGGGCGTCGTCGATACATTCGACTTTTACATCAAATGGTGAAACAAAGAAGATGGCTATCACGCTACAAATCACAGTGATATTCGAAACAATATATGAAACAGTAGCTAAACTTTATGTAACGCACTGAGCGCACAGACGTCTTGGAATTGCAATTTTCGACTTTGCCATTTTAGATTTCGTTATTCATTTAGGGACGCTATCGGTACATTCGACTTTTACGTTCAATGGTGAAACAAAGAAGATGACTATCACTCTACAAATCGCAGTAATGTTCGAAACAATATATGAAAGAGCAGCTCAACTTTATGTAATTCGCCGAACGCACAGACGTCTTGGGATTGCAATTTTCGACGGTGTCATTTTAGGCTCCGTTATTCATTTAGGGACGCTGTCGATAATGACAGTTCGAAATTAGATGGCTGCGTTACGTGATTTATTTCGTGTAAACGCGCAGGTGCAAGCTTTGATCGTTTCATTTCATTTTACTTTTCCGTCGAATGGTGAAACAAAGAAGATGACTATCACGCTACAAATCGCAGTATTGTTCGAAACAATATACGAAACAGCAGCTAAACATTTGAAAAGCCGATTGCCCGGTTTTTGTAACAATGTCCGCAGCGCGCATTGTAAACCGTTACGCGAAAAAAGGCTCACAATCTGTTTCTGTCTATTTTGATATCACATAGTAGAATGTCTGCATTCTATAATATGCTTTGTATAATTTCGAAAGTGAAACTTTTAAACTGCAACAATGTATCCATCGTTTTTCAACAAATTTCAAGGCAATCCAGATATCTATCGCACCACATATCATAGAATTCTTCGATACAATAAACGCAACAAAGCCCAGCCACGCGAAAAATCTGATGGCCAGTTCCTGTATCAATGTTGGCGCGCCGCGTTGTAAACCGTCACCGCGGAAAGTAATGGCGACAATCCGCTGCTATCATCTGTGATACAAAGTAATAAAACATCCGCACTGTCCAATATAATTCGTCTGTTTCTGGAAATGTGAGTTTTAATTATCTATTGTGTTTCCGTACCCGTTCCAAAAATATCGAGCCAGTCCAAATATCAATCGTGCTACACATCGATGAATTCTTCAAAACAGTACACGCAAAAACTCCCAATCACCCAAAAAATCCGCCGGTCAGTTCCTGTATCATTGTTCGCGCGCCGCGCGTTGTAAAACTTCACCGCGGAAAAGTAATGACAATCTGCTGCTATCAATTCCACTATCACATAACGTACGTCTGCATCGCACGGTATGCTTCGCATAATTTTGAAAGTGTAATTTCTGATCTATTTCACTTTTGTGCGTTTTCTACAAATTTACCGCTGATTCAAATATCGGCCGTAAGTCGCCTCATAGAATTTCCCGCAAAAATTAGTGCAACAAACCCTGGCCAGGCGAAAAACCCGCTGGCCAGTTCCTATATCGATGTTCGCGCGCCACGCGTTGTAAACTTTTTCTGCGTAAAAATAATGACAACAATTTGCTCCTATCAATTCTACTATGACATAACCGCATGTCTGCATAATTTTGAACGTGCAATTTCTGATCTATTTCACTCCCGCTGGTTTTCTACAAATTTACTGCCGATTTAAATATTGGCCATAGGTCGCATCATAGAATTCTCCGCAAAAATGAGGGCAACAAAATTCGACCAGGCCAAAAATCCACTGACCAGTTCCTGCATCAACGTTCGTGCGGCACGCATTGTAAAGCTTCACCACAGAAAATTAATGACGAAAATCTGCTCCTATCGATTCCACTATCACATAACGTACGTCTGCATCGCACGGTATAATTCGCATAATTTCGAAAGTGCAATTTCTGTTCTATTTAATTTCCGTGCGTTTCCTACAAATTTACCGCCAATTCAAGTATCGGCCGCAGGTGTCATCATAGAATTCATTTCGTTGTGTTTCCTACAAATTTACCGCCAATTCAAATATCGGCCGTAGGCCGCATCATAGAATTAATTTCCGAGCGTTTCCTACAAATTTACCGCGAATTCAAATATCAACCGCAGGTCCCATAATAGAATTAATTCCCGAGCGTTTCCTACGAATTAACCGTCAATTCAAATATTGGCCGTAGGTCGCATCATAGAATTCCCCGCAAAAATCGGCGGAACAAAATTCGACCAGGTGAAAAATCCGCAGGCCAATTTCTGTATCAATGTTCGCGCGGCACACGTTGTAAAGCTTCACCACAGAAAAAAATGACGACAGTTTACTCCTATCAGTTCCACTATCACGTAATGTACGTCTGCATCGTACGGTATAATTCGCATAATTTTGAATATGCAACTTCTGATACTCTATTTCACTCCCGCTCGTTTTCTACAAATTTACCGCCGATTCAAATATCGGCCGCCATCATAGAATTTTCCGCAAAAATCAGCGCAACAAAGCCCGGCCAGGCGAAAAATCCGCTGGCCAGTTCCTGTATCAATGTTCGCGCGGCACGCGTTGTAAAGCTTCACCGCGGAAAAGTAATGGCGACAATCTGTCCCTATCGGCTCTGACACGGTACAAGCTCGGAACGTGCTGGTTCGAGGATCCGATGTTATCAGGAATGCCGCTGACCATTCGGCGTCGGCCGGAACGGGAGGTTGGTCATTTGCGTGGTAAGTCGCGCCGCCGTTATTTACGGATAGCAATTAACCGCCTCCGATAGGGGTTGATGAAGGGTCGCAGGGCTCCGGGAGAAATTGAATTATTCGAACTCGTGCGAGACAGCGGAGTCTTTGCGCAGACTTCTGCGTGGAAGCTTCCGAGACGGACGAGACGTCGAGTGTTATAGAGTAGAAGCGAATGTTGATGGATGACCTTGCGGCGTCGCTGCACATCTTGGAATACGGCGGGGAGATGAATGATCGAGAATTGATAGAGATCCGGTAGACGGCCTTGCGTCGTTACGAATGCATAAGCAATACGAAAGGTGAGCAAAGGGAATGTTTTATGGGTTGGATACGGTGTCTAAAAACACACGCTACGGCCCTGATGTAAATTTTGAGGTTTCTACTTTTTTATGTGGTTTTTATTTTCACGGTTGTTTTCTTGTATTCATTTAATTCGTTTTTTCCTACGGGGCTTAATTTTCTTTAGTTGATTCTCGTCTTTTGTATTTGATGTGCAACACACACTTCCTGATGTAAAGTTGTAGATTTATACTTTTTTATTTGGTTTTCATTTTCATGATTGTTTTCTTGTATTCTTGTACTTCGGGTTGTTCCTTCGGAGATTCATATTTTTTTTTAATTGCTTCGCGTATTTTATATTTGATGTGCAACACATGCTTCCAGCCTGATGTAAAGTTGTAGATTTCTACTTTTTTATTTGGTTTTCATTTTCACGGTTGTTTTCTTGTACTTCATTTCGTTTCTACGGGGGTTCATATGTTTTTAATTGGTTCACGTTGTTTGTATTGATGTGCAACGCATGCGTGTATAATAAAGTATAATGCAAGTGAAGAGAATGTTGATGGATGATACGGCATTGCTATACATCTTGCAATACGGCGGAGAGATAAATGATCGAGAATTGTGTACGGAAATCGGATAGGGGATCTTGGATCGTTGTGAATACGTAAGCAATACGAAAGGTGAGCAATGGAAATATTTTGCATGTCAAATACAATGTTGAAAATGTATTTATTTACGTTGAAGGATCTTTTTATAGCCACACGCTTCTAATTTAATGCTAAGTTGTAATGTTGCTTATATAGTTTTATCTTATTCCTTCCCTTTTTACACTTTCATACTTTTCTTTTCATTACTTCTGTTGTTACTGCGCATTTTACTTGTGTTGTCAGTGCAAATTTAACAAAGTACAAGGGCTAAAACAAATATAACTAAAACAACATCTCCAATATTATTCAAATAAGGTTTCATTCCTTCCTTGAACAATTACTTATTACCTTCAGAACACAAAATCAACTACAAGAAAGCCAATAATCGTACATAAACATTTCTTGCAATTCCTCTAAATAACACCTAAAGACGCATAGACTTGACATCTACCACAAACGTACCCGTGCACGTATCCATTAAAGACCCCTGAGTACGCAGTGACAAATTAAGAAGCCAGACCTGACTCGTCACAATTGCATAAGCTTCTATCCCACCACGCCATTAGCGCGTAATTCAACGCAACGTCAAGCAACTTCCGCGGTAACCGCCGACAAAAAGTTCGGCTCCTTTCCGTCGAGAAGCGGGCGCCGCGGACACATAATTCCAAAAACAGCGCGCGAAAAGAAGAAAGCCCGAGTCGTCGGCGGACGAAGGAACACGTCGAAAGCATCCAACGAAGACACTTGTTTGGTGTTCGGTTGAGTTGGTGATGGACTTCGGAGTCATTGCGACGTTGAAATACTTTATTTAACTGTAGACTATTGCCGTGGTTATTACTGTTATACGGTGTGCATGTCGTACTGTCTATTTTGGTTTTTATACCTCGTGGTTGGAGGACGGTGTCTTTTGCGAACACCGAAGGAGGAATTTGTTAAATTATGTACATTTCATTGGTTGGCTGGTCTGCCAATGATTTGTCTCCTTCGGTGTTCCGTCTGGTCACTCTGTCAAGAGGGTAGAGTTAATCTTTAACGGTATATGCGTAGGTAGCAACCCATGGTCATAAATGTAAGTAATTAGTTGCGCGGATTGGTAATAAAGTAATTTTGTTGTCATGGTTTGGAAAAGTAATCATCTTGCATTTGTCGAGGAAAAAGGTTTCTTAACGCATTGACAGCCGGCCCCGCGAAAACGCGGGTTTCTAAGTCTATCACTTGAGCGAAAACGCGGGTTCCTGAATATGTCGCTTGAGTGGCGGCCTCATGGTGATGTGGAATTTTTTTGCTGGTATGAGTGTCTTATAGATCGCACTGTATTTACTTGCCATGTTTCGAGCAATATCACACTTGCCTTAAATATTAAAACTTTTGTTTTCTGTTTACGTTATATATGTATATGCAATAATCCACCATGAAATGAGGAACTGTATATTTCTTTATAATTATAAATTAACAATTTCAATTTTGTTTCTGTTTTTAATTACCGTTAACCCTCTATGGGCCCGCGTGACTTTGAAGTCACATATCGATAAATCGATATTTTATTAAGTAGTTTAATTTTGTTTTACTAGATGGCGTATACATTTTGTTATATAATGTCTCCTTAGTAACCAATAACATGCTTGATGCGGTTGTCAGCTCTATCCTGAAATGTCAAAGTAAATGCTTTTGAAAGTTGTCTGCCAATAGAAACGAAAGGAACCATCTTGTGCAATTCTCATTATTTCTTCTTCTATCGGTGTTTGTTAAACAAAAAAGCGTACTTAATAGCTTTTAGTTTGTATATCAATAATGTCTTATTTGTTTGCATTTAAACAATCATTTTATTACTATTTTCACGTAATATAGCTTTGTGATTTTTAAGACACAATGGGCTATAATGGTAGGGTTCAGTGTATTTGCGATAACGTTTGTGTTTTCCTTGCGTTTTAGTTTTATATATCAGAGGCCCAAAATATGGATAGAAATCATATAAAAATAAAAGAGGAAAAGGAATAAGAAGCATTTGGAGTAATAAATTCGAAGGTTCTTTATCAGATTCTGATTCTAACGGAGATCATCCGATAGTATTTACCCGACGACGTATAAATATTATTGATAGCAACGATGAATTTAGTAGTAGAAAATTATCAGATAAGGAAATGCAACGTATATCTATGCTTAATGTCAAACGCCAACTGTTTTATGGAATTCCGTACTTAAGCTCTTATACACACAAGATCAAACGTTGTAAGCCGTTGTTACTTCAAAGTTACAAAATGTATTTGTTATAATTAAATTGTTGAAACTGCTGAATTCATTGTTAATATGTATTTCGAGGTTGATATTTGTTGATTTCACGTTACACAGATTTTGTATAGCCACCAAAAAAAATTCGGTCCATAGAGGGTTAACTTACTGATACCAAGATAGCCGGTGTCAAGGGATAAGAACGGAGCGAACAGATATTTCCTAGGTAATGCTGCTGATTGCTTCGGAGTTGCGCCGGTGGTTACTGAAGGCCGGTCAGGGATATGCTAACTGATAAACGTGGATACGCCGGTGGACCTTGATAAATTAGGTAGTTATATAAAAATCTGGCTGAAACTGGTATAGCACAGAATTAAAGGAGATTCTTCACCTATGAATTTGCCATCTTAGTCGATTTAGAATCGCAAAAATTGACTTGCGGTTCATAACAAAACATGTCTTACTCCAACCAAAACGCACACGATCGGCAGTATTAACGCGTCTATGAACAATTACCTTATTATGTTAGAAGGAGCATTGTAGAATGAGACATACTACAACATTACACCGCTTTTCCCTATCATATAATGAGCCATTTCATTTAATTTGGGGCCACAACAAGTTCAGGACACACGACACGGACACAGGAACATCTGAAATCTGTCCATTACAAAAATGGCATAGCTTGGTGACACCTACCGACGCCTTTCCACGCCTACCGACGCTTACCGACGCGTCCCCACTTCCGACGCCCACCGACGCGTCCCCACGCCTTCCGACGCCCACCGACGCGTCCCCACGCCTCCCGGCGCCTTCCCATGCCTTCCCATGCCTTCCCATGCCTTCCCACGCCAACGCACGTCCGACGCTTTCCCACGCCTCCGAGTCCACACGAAACTCGACGCCACGCGACGCTGGACGCCTCCCGATACCACCCGCCGCTCGACATCTACCGATGTCTCCTGACGCCACCCGACGCTCGACAACTACCGACGTCTGACGCCTACAGACGCCACCCAACACTCGATGCCTG
The DNA here is from genome assembly GCA_033815515.1 of Cryptocheilus praepositus. Lineage (NCBI taxonomy): Eukaryota > Metazoa > Arthropoda > Insecta > Hymenoptera > Pompilidae > Cryptocheilus > Cryptocheilus praepositus. Next base: position 533,463 of record JAWWQZ010000292.1, on the reverse strand, counting down.
CCGACGCTTCCTGACTGATCCCGACGGTATCAGACGCTTGACGCCTACTGACGCCTCCCGACGCCACCTGACGCTGGACTCCTATCGACACCACCCGACCCTCGACATCTACCGACGCTTCCTCACGCTACCCGACGCTCGACACCTACCGACGTCTGACGCCTCCCGACACCACCCGACGCTCGATGCCTCCTAACTGCTCCCGACGTTACTACACGCTTGAGCGCGCCGACGCTTCCCGACGCCATACCATGCCGCGCCGCACAGGGGACGGAGATGACCATCAATGGTGTATTTCAACTTTGAGGCATGGATGCGTATGCGCATTTAACTTACTGATACCAAGATAGCCGGTGTCAAGGGATAAGAACGGAGCGAACAGATATTTCCTAGGTAATGCTGCTGATTGCTTCGATGTTGCGCCGGTGGTTACTGAAGGCCGGTCAGGGATATGCTAACTGATAAACGTGGATACGCCGGTGTACCTTGACAAATTAGATGGTTATATAAAAATCTGGCTGAAACTGGTATAGCACAGAATTAAAGGAGATTCTTCACCTATGAATTTGCCATCTTAGTCGATTTAGAATCGCAAAAATTGACTTGCGGTTCATAACAAAACATGTCTTACTCAACCAAAACGCACACGATCGGCAGTATTAACGCGTCTATGAACAATTACCTTATTATGTTAGAAGGAGCATTGTAGAATGAGACATACTACAACATTACACCGCTTTCCCCTATCATATAATGAGCCATTTCATTTAATTTGGGGCCACAACAAGTTCAGGACACACGACACGGACACAGGAACATCTGAAATCTGTCCATTACAAAAATGGCATAGCTTGGTGACACCTACCGACGCCTTCCCACGCCTACCGACGCTTACCGACGCGTCCCCACGCCTTCCCACGCCCACCGACGCGTCCCCACGCCTTCCGACGCTTACCGACGCGTCCCCACGCCTTCCGACGCCCACCGACGCGTCCCCACGCCTTCCGACGCCCACCGACGCGTCCCCACGCCTTCCGACGCTTACCGACGCGTCCCCACGCCTTCCGACGCCCACCGACGCGTCCCCACGCCTTCGACGCTTACCGACGCGTCCCCACGCCTTCCCACGCCCACCGACGCGTCCCCACGCCTTCCGACGCTTACCGACGCGTCCCCACGCCTTCCGACGCCCACCGACGCGTCCCCACGCCTTCCGACGCCCACCGACGCGTCCCCACGCCTTCCGACGCTTACCGACGCGTCCCCACGCCTTCCGACGCTTACCGACGCGTCCCCACTTCCGACGCCCACCGACGCGTCCCCACGCCTTCCCACGCCTACCGACGCTTACCGACGCGTCCCCACGCCTTCCGACGCCCACCGACGCGTCCCCACGCCTTCCGACGCTTACCGACGCGTCCCCACGCCTTCCGACGCTTACCGACGCGTCCCCACTTCCGACGCCCACCGACGCGTCCCCACGCCTTCCGACGCCCACCGACGCGTCCCCACGCCTTTCCACGCCTCCCGGCGCTTTCCCACGCCAACGCACGTCCGACGCTTTCCCACGCCTCCGAGTCCACACGAAACTCGACGCCACGCGACGCTGGACGCCTCCCGATACCACCCGCCGCTCGACATCTACCGATGTCTCCTGACGCCACCCGACGCTCGACAACTACCGACGTCTGACGCCTACAGACGCCACCCAACACTCGATGCCTGCCGACGCTTCCTGACTGATCCCGACGCTATCAGACGCTTGACGCCTACTGACGCCTCCCGACGCCACCTGACGCTGGACTCCTATCGACACCACCCGACCCTCGACATCTACCGACGCTTCCTCACGCTACCCGACGCTCGACACCTACCGACGTCTGACGCCTCCCGACACCACCCGACGCTCGATGCCTCCTAACTGCTCCCGACGTTACTACACGCTTGAGACCTCCCGACGCTTCCCGACGCCATACCATGCCGCGCCGCACAGGGGACGGAGATGACCATCAATGGTGTATTTCAACTTTGAGGCATGGATGCGTATGCGCATTTAACTTACTGATACCAAGATAGCCGGTGTCAAGGGATAAGAACGGAGCGAACAGATATTTCCTAGGTAATGCTGCTGATTGCTTCGATGTTGCGCCGGTGGTTACTGAAGGCCGGTCAGGGATATGCTAACTGATAAACGTGGATACGCCGGTGTACCTTGATAAATTAGGTGGTTATATAAAAATCTGGCTGAAACTGGTATAGCACAGAATTAAAGGAGATTCTTCACCTATGAATTTGCCATCTTAGTCGATTTAGAATCGCAAAAATTGACTTGCGGTTCATAACAAAACATGTCTTACTCCAACCAAAACGCACACGATCGGCAGTATTAACGCGTCTATGAACAATTACCTTATTATGTTAGAAGGAGCATTGTAGAATGAGACATACTACAACATTACACCGCTTTTCCCTATCATATAATGAGCCATTTCATTTAATTTGGGGCCACAACAAGTTCAGGACACACGACACGGACACAGGAACATCTGAAATCTGTCCATTACAAAAATGGCATAGCTTGGTGACACCTACCGACGCCTTTCCACGCCTACCGACGCTTACCGACGCGTCCCCACTTCCGACGCCCACCGACGCGTCCCCACGCCTTCCGACGCCCACCGACGCGTCCCCACGCCTCCCGGCGCCTTCCCATGCCTTCCCATGCCTTCCCATGCCTTCCCACGCCAACGCACGTCCGACGCTTTCCCACGCCTCCGAGTCCACACGAAACTCGACGCCACGCGACGCTGGACGCCTCCCGATACCACACGCCGCTCGACATCTACCGATGTCTCCTGACGCCACCCGACGCTCGACATCTACCGACGCTTCCTCACGCTACCCGACGCTCGACACCTACCGACGTCTGACGCCTCCCGACACCACCCGACGCTCGATGCCTCCTAACTGCTCCCGACGTTACTACACCCTTGAGACCTCCCGACGCTTCCCGACGCCATACCATGCCGCGCCGCACAGGCGACGGAGATGACCATCAATGGTGTATTTCAACTTTGAGGCATAGATGCGTATGCGCATTTAACTTACCATACCAAGATAGCCGGTGTCAAGGGATAAGAACGGAGCGAACAGATATTTCCTAGGTAATGCTGCTGATTGCTTCGAAGTTGCGCCGGTGGTTACTGAAGGCCGGTCAGGGATATGCTAACTGATAAACGTGGATACGCCGGTGTACCTTGACAAATTAGATGGTTATATAAAAATCTGGCTGAAACTGGTATAGCACAGAATTAAAGGAGATTCTTCACCTATAAATTTGCCATCTTAGTCGATTTAGAATCGCAAAAATTGACTTGCGGTTCATAACAAAACATGTCTTACTCCAACCAAAACGCACACGATCGGCAGTATTAACGCGTCTATGAACAATTACCTTATTATGTTAGAAGGAGCATTGTAGAATGAGACATACTACAACATTACACCGCTTTTCCCTATCATATAATGAGCCATTTCATTTAATTTGGGGCCACAACAAGTTTAGGACACACGACACGGACACAGGAACATCTGAAATCTGTCCATTACAAAAATGGCATAGCTTGGTGACACCTACCGACGCGTCCCCACGCCTTCCGACGCTTACCGACGCGTCCCCACTTCCGACGCCCACCGACGCGTCCCCACGCCTTCCGACGCCTACCGACGCGTCCCCGCGCCTTTCCACGCCTCCCGGCGCCTTCCCACGCCAACGCACGTCCGACGCTTTCCCACGCCTCCGAGTCCACACGAAACTCGACGCCACGCGACGCTGGACGCCTCCCGATACCACCCGCCGCTCGACATCTACCGATGTCTCCTGACGCCACCCGACGCTCGACATCTACCGACCTCTGACGCCTACTGACGCCACCCAACACTCGATGCCTGCCGACGCTTCCTGACTGATCCCGACGCTATCAGACGCTTGACGCCTACTGACGCCTCCCGACGCCACCTGACGCTGGACTCCTATCGACACCACCCGACCCTCGACATCTACCGACGCTTCCTCACGCTACCCGACGCTCGACACCTACCGACGTCTGACGCCTCCCGACACCACCCGACGCTCGATGCCTCCTAACTGCTCCCGACGGTACTACACGCTTGAGACCTCCCGACGCTTCCCGACGCCATACCATGCCGCGCCGCACAGGGGACGGAGATGACCATCAATGGTGTATTTCAACTTTGAGGCATGGATGCGTATGCGCATTTAACTTACTGATACCAAGATAGCCGGTGTCAAGGGATAAGAACGGAGCGAACAGATATTTCCTAGGTAATGCTGCTGATTGCTTCGATGTTGCGCCGGTGGTTACTGAAGGCCGGTCAGGGATATGCTAACTGATAAACGTGGATACGCCGGTGTACCTTGATAAATTAGGTGGTTATATAAAAATCTGGCTGAAACTGGTATAGCACAGAATTAAAGGAGATTCTTCACCTATGAATTTGCCATCTTAGTCGATTTAGAATCGCAAAAATTGACTTGCGGTTCATAACAAAACATGTCTTACTCCAACCAAAACGCACACGATCGGCAGTATTAACGCGTCTATGAACAATTACCTTATTATGTTAGAAGGAGCATTGTAGAATGAGACATACTACAACATTACACCGGTTTTCCCTATCATATAATGAGCCATTTCATTTAATTTGGGGCCACAACAAGTTCAGGACACACGACACGGACACAGGAACATCTGAAATCTGTCCATTACAAAAATGGCATAGCTTGGTGACACCTACCGACGCCTTTCCACGCCTACCGACGGTTACCGACGCGTCCCCACTTCCGACGCCCACCGACGCGTCCCCACGCCTCCCGGCGCCTTCCCATGCCTTCCCATGCCTTCCCATGCCTTCCCACGCCAACGCACGTCCGACGCTTTCCCACGCCTCCGAGTCCACACGAAACTCGACGCCACGCGACGCTGGACGCCTCCCGATACCACACGCCGCTCGACATCTACCGACGCTTCCTCACGCTACCCGACGCTCGACACCTACCGACGTCTGACGCCTCCCGACACCACCCGACGCTCGATGCCTCCTAACTGCTCCCGACGTTACTACACGCTTGAGACCTCCCGACGCTTCCCGACGCCATACCATGCCGCGCCGCACAGGGGACGGAGATGACCATCAATGGTGTATTTCAACTTTGAGGCATGGATGCGTATGCGCATTTAACTTACTGATACCAAGATAGCCGGTGTCAAGGGATAAGAACGGAGCGAACAGATATTTCCTAGGTAATGCTGCTGATTGCTTCGATGTTGCGCCGGTGGTTACTGAAGGCCGGTCAGGGATATGCTAACTGATAAACGTGGATACGCCGGTGTACCTTGATAAATTAGATGGTTATATAAAAATCTGGCTGAAACTGGTATAGCACAGAATTAAAGGAGATTCTTCACCTATGAATTTGCCATCTTAGTCGATTTAGAATCGCAAAAATTGACTTGCGGTTCATAACAAAACATGTCTTACTCCAACCAAAACGCACACGATCGGCAGTATTAACGCGTCTATGAACAATTACCTTATTATGTTAGAAGGAGCATTGTAGAATGAGACATACTACAACATTACACCGCTTTCCCCTATCATATAATGAGCCATTTCATTTAATTTGGGGCCACAACAAGTTCAGGACACACGACACGGACACAGGAACATCTGAAATCTGTCCATTACAAAAATGGCATAGCTTGGTGACACCTACCGACGCCTTCCCACGCCTACCGACGCTTACCGACGCGTCCCCACTTCCGACGCCCACCGACGCGTCCCCACGCCTTCCGACGCCCACCGACGCGTCCCCACGCCTTACAACGCCTCCCGGCGCCTTCCCATGCCTTCCCATGCCTTCCCACGCCAACGCACGTCCGACGCTTTCCCACGCCTCCGAGTCCACACGAAACTCGACGCCACGCGACGCTGGACGCCTCCCGATACCACCCGCCGCTCGACATCTACCGATGTCTCCTGACGCCACCCGACGCTCGACAACTACCGACGTCTGACGCCTACAGACGCCACCCAACACTCGATGCCTGCCGACGCTTCCTGACTGATCCCGACGCTATCAGACGCTTGACGCCTACTGACGCCTCCCGACGCCACCTGACGCTGGACTCCTATCGACACCACCCGACCCTCGACATCTACCGACGCTTCCTCACGCTACCCGACGCTCGACACCTACCGACGTCTGACGCCTCCCGACACCACCCGACGCTCGATGCCTCCTAACTGCTCCCGACGTTACTACACCCTTGAGACCTCCCGACGCTTCCCGACGCCATACCATGCCGCGCCGCACAGGCGACGGAGATGACCATCAATGGTGTATTTCAACTTTGAGGCATAGATGCGTATGCGCATTTAACTTACTGATACCAAGATAGCCGGTGTCAAGGGATAAGAACGGAGCGAACAGATATTTCCTAGGTAATGCTGCTGATTGCTTCGAAGTTGCGCCGGTGGTTACTGAAGGCCGGTCAGGGATATGCTAACTGATAAACGTGGATACGCCGGTGTACCTTGACAAATTAGGTGGTTATATAAAAATCTGGCTGAAACTGGTATAGCACAGAATTAAAGGAGATTCTTCACCTATAAATTTGCCATCTTAGTCGATTTAGAATCGCAAAAATTGACTTGCGGTTCATAACAAAACATGTCTTACTCCAACCAAAACGCACACGATCGGCAGTATTAACGCGTCTATGAACAATTACCTTATTATGTTAGAAGGAGCATTGTAGAATGAGACATACTACAACATTACACCGCTTTTCCCTATCATATAATGAGCCATTTCATTTAATTTGGGGCCACAACAAGTTTAGGACACACGACACGGACACAGGAACATCTGAAATCTGTCCATTACAAAAATGGCATAGCTTGGTGACACCTACCGACGCGTCCCCACGCCTTCCGACGCTTACCGACGCGTCCCCACTTCCGACGCCCACCGACGCGTCCCCACGCCTTCCGACGCCAACCGACGCGTCGCCCTTCCCACGCCTCCCGGCGCCAACGCCAACGCACGTCCGACGCTTACCCACGCCTCCGAGTCCACACGAAACTCGACGCCACGCGACGCTGGACGCCTCCCGATACCACCCGCCGCTCGACATCTACCGATGTCTCCTGACGCCACCCGACGCTCGACATCTACCGACCTCTGACGCCTACTGACGCCACCCAACACTCCGATGCCTGCCGACGCTTCCTGACTGATCCCGACGCTATCAGACGCTTGACGCCTACTGACGCCTCCCGACGCCACCTGACGCTGGACTCCTATCGACACCACCCGACCCTCGACATCTACCGACGCTTCCTCACGCTACCCGACGCTCGACACCTACCGACGTCTGACGCCTCCCGACACCACCCGACGCTCGATGCCTCCTAACTGCTCCCGACGGTACTACACGCTTGAGACCTCCCGACGCTTCCCGACGCCATACCATGCCGCGCCGCACAGGGGACGGAGATGACCATCAATGGTGTATTTCAACTTTGAGGCATGGATGCGTATGCGCATTTAACTTACTGATACCAAGATAGCCGGTGTCAAGGGATAAGAACGGAGCGAACAGATATTTCCTAGGTAATGCTGCTGATTGCTTCGATGTTGCGCCGGTGGTTACTGAAGGCCGGTCAGGGATATGCTAACTGATAAACGTGGATACGCCGGTGTACCTTGATAAATTAGGTGGTTATATAAAAATCTGGCTGAAACTGGTATAGCACAGAATTAAAGGAGATTCTTCACCTATGAATTTGCCATCTTAGTCGATTTAGAATCGCAAAAATTGACTTGCGGTTCATAACAAAACATGTCTTACTCCAACCAAAACGCACACGATCGGCAGTATTAACGCGTCTATGAACAATTACCTTATTATGTTAGAAGGAGCATTGTAGAATGAGACATACTACAACATTACACCGCTTTTCCCTATCATATAATGAGCCATTTCATTTAATTTGGGGCCACAACAAGTTCAGGACACACGACACGGACACAGGAACATCTGAAATCTGTCCATTACAAAAATGGCATAGCTTGGTGACACCTACCGACGCCTTCCCACGCCTACCGACGCTTACCGACGCGTCCCCACTTCCGACGCCCACCGACGCGTCCCCACGCCTTCCGACGCTTACCGACGCGTCCCCACGCCTTCCGACGCTTACCGACGCGTCCCCACGGCTTCCGACGCCCACCGACGCGTCCCCACGCCTTCCGACGCTTACCGACGCGTCCCCACTTCCGACGCCCACCGACGCGTCCCCACGCCTTCCGACGCCCACCGACGCGTCCCCACGCCTTTCCACGCCTCCCGGCGCCTTCCCATGCCTTCCCATGCCTTCCCACGCCAACGCACGTCCGACGCTTTCCCACGCCTCCGAGTCCACACGAAACTCGACGCCACGCGACGCTGGACGCCTCCCGATACCACCCGCCGCTCGACATCTACCGATGTCTCCTGACGCCACCCGACGCTCGACAACTACCGACGTCTGACGCCTACAGACGCCACCCAACACTCGATGCCTGCCGACGCTTCCTGATTGCTGATCCCGACGCTATCAGACGCTTGACGCCTACTGACGCCTCCCGACGCCACCTGACGCTGGACTCCTATCGACACCACCCGACCCTCGACATCTACCGACGCTTCCTCACGCTACCCGACGCTCGACACCTACCGACGTCTGACGCCTCCCGACACCACCCGACGCTCGATGCCTCCTAACTGCTCCCGACGTTACTACACCCTTGAGACCTCCCGACGCTTCCCGACGCCATACCATGCCGCGCCGCACAGGCGACGGAGATGACCATCAATGGTGTATTTCAACTTTGAGGCATAGATGCGTATGCGCATTTAACTTACTGATACCAAGATAGCCGGTGTCAAGGGATAAGAACGGAGCGAACAGATATTTCCTAGGTAATGCTGCTGATTGCTTCGAAGTTGCGCCGGTGGTTACTGAAGGCCGGTCAGGGATATGCTAACTGATAAACGTGGATACGCCGGTGTACCTTGACAAATTAGGTGGTTATATAAAAATCTGGTTGAAACTGGTATAGCACAGAATTAAAGGAGATTCTTCACCTATAAATTTGCCATCTTAGTCGATTTAGAATCGCAAAAATTGACTTGCGGTTCATAACAAAACATGTCTTACTCCAACCAAAACGCACACGATCGGCAGTATTAACGCGTCTATGAACAATTACCTTATTATGTTAGAAGGAGCATTGTAGAATGAGACATACTACAACATTACACCGCTTTTCCCTATCATATAATGAGCCATTTCATTTAATTTGGGGCCACAACAAGTTTAGGACACACGACACGGACACAGGAACATCTGAAATCTGTCCATTACAAAAATGGCATAGCTTGGTGACACCTACCGACGCGTCCCCACGCCTTCCGACGCTTACCGACGCGTCCCCACTTCCGACGCCCACCGACGCGTCCCCACGCCTTCCGACGCCTACCGACGCGTCCCCGCGCCTTTCCACGCCTCCCGGCGCCTTCCCACGCCAACGCACGTCCGACGCACGTCGCTTTCCCACGCCTCCGAGTCCACACGAAACTCGACGCCACGCGACGCTGGACGCCTCCCGATACCACCCGCCGCTCGACATCTACCGATGTCTCCTGACGCCACCCGACGCTCGACATCTACCGACCTCTGACGCCTACTGACGCCACCCAACACTCGATGCCTGCCGACGCTTCCTGACTGATCCCGACGCTATCAGACGCTTGACGCCTACTGACGCCTCCCGACGCCACCTGACGCTGGACTCCTATCGACACCACCCGACCCTCGACATCTACCGACGCTTCCTCACGCTACCCGACGCTCGACACCTACCGACGTCTGACGCCTCCCGACACCACCCGACGCTCGATGCCTCCTAACTGCTCCCGACGGTACTACACGCTTGAGACCTCCCGACGCTTCCCGACGCCATACCATGCCGCGCCGCACAGGGGACGGAGATGACCATCAATGGTGTATTTCAACTTTGAGGCATGGATGCGTATGCGCATTTAAGTTGTATATGACAAAAATGCAAATAAAATGTACTATTTTACGAAAATATATAATATTTTGATTATTTTTTTGGGCTATTCATTGATCGGAAACAAGCGAATAAGTCCGGCGTTTGGGATTTAAGTCCAATACGTTGCCGGCTGTCAATGTGTTAATCGTCGACCGATGCAAACGCATGTTTGTAAACGAATTGTTACTGGCGACCGTGTGTCGCTACCCTTCGAAAGCGTCCGACGAAGACATAAACACCCGGACGCGCGTCGCGACGGAGACGTGTGCGACAAAGAACGTCAGACGCCAAATTGCAGTGCCCGAAGTACGGGAGATTGCGAGTCTTTAAGAGAGCGCAGTGCTCCGGAATGCGACTCGACGCGGAGTCCTGTGTGCTCAGTTTATATTGAATTTCCGCAGTCCCCCGGTTTTACCGGGGACCTGCCGAACGCTGAATACATCTCGCTCTATTTCTGTAGGTACCGCTTCTTCCAGCCTCTGCAACCGGCGGAGCACGACCTCCACTTCCCGCCTCAGACCCTTTCTGCGACCTTGTCCGGGTGCCGTTGTTCGGCGGGTGCATAAAGCGCATTCTCGACAGATGACGCTATACAGCTCGACGCGCGATGCACAACTTACAGTGTCTCGGGAATCGAATATCGTGCCAAGCGGCTCGCCCACGGAATATTCAGTGTGTAAACGTCTCTGCGCTCCGGAATTATAAGGGCTCACGTGTGTGAAGGACCGGGCGGGGAATATTGTTGAAGCGACGCTTCGCGGATTAGATAATGTTTTCGAGACGTGGGCGGCGAGAAACTGGGTTACGTGGGAATACGCCAAATTGTTGCTGGGTAAATGATGCTCGGGTTGACGGGAGATAGAGCACGGGATTGTGGGGTGTGGATGTACGGGCGTTTTGGCCGGGCATGCATGAATAAAGGACTGTTGTTTTGTGGTGTAATTGGGTTTGGTTTATTTTTTTTGTGTTGATATGTAATGGCAAGTAGCGTTTTTTTGTTAAATGTAATGCTTTTGGTATCTGGGCAGTGAGAAATTGTGTTTGGTTTATTTTTTTTTTTTGTACTGATATATAATGGCAAGTAACGTTTTGTTGTGAAATGTAATGCTTTCGGGATGTGGACGGTGAGAGAGGAGGTTACATGGAAATATGCGAAGTTGTTGCAGGATAAATGATTACTGTTTTGTAATGTAATTGGGTTTGATTTTATTCTTGTATTGATATGTAATGGCAAGTAACGTTTTGTTGTGAAATGTAATGCTTTCGGGATGTAGGCGGTGAGAAAGGAGGTTACATGGAAATATGCGAAATTGTTGCGGCGTAAATTATGTTCGGACTGACCGGAGGCACAGAGCAAAATTGCGGGCGTGGATGTTTGGGCGTTGAATGTAGCATATTGAGTGGTCATGGAGGATTAAGTGGATTACAGTTGCGCTTTGTAATAAGGTAGTGGAAACGGTTTCGTATCGTTTTTTTTTTTTTGTGGTAAATACATTTCTGTTCTGAAATAAGCAACGCGGTCAGGGTCGGGCAGTTGCTTATTTCGAATCTGGTGTACTATTCGGCTTGACTTTGATCTCGATTGCGACAGGTGCAAAATTTAATTATTTAAGAAAAAGGCGTAGCGGCTTGCCATTTTGGAACTAGAAGACAGTTGCTAATTTCAGATCAAGACCGTACTGTTTTACGGTATTGAATTCTCTCACTTTTCTATGTAACCGTTTGTTACTGTCTACGAAAAGTGGTTGTAAGGCTATGAATAGTAGTGGAGCGCTTATAAAATTTACCGAGCTTACAAAGTTAAAATATAATGTCGTATAGCTGCTACACGAAAATGTATATACGTGGTGAATATTCTATAAAATGTACAGCATGTCAAGTATTACGAGCACGAAACGTAGTACGGTCCCAGAATACGCGGGCTTCGAAATAGAAGTCGCACGTACGAGTACGTACACCCATTCGCGGAACCTTAAACGTTAGATCAAATTTAATTTCCTGACGTTCAGTGATTCCGTCCCTTAGGTACACATTACAGTCTATGTGTACTACAGTACTAGACGAGTCAAACTTCCGCCGACCGGTCTGCACACCAGTCTATCGCTTAAAATAAGATGCAAATTTAGCAGGACGATGCATATTAAACTGTCGAATCGGTGACATCATCCGTCAACTTCCTAAGCTATTTATAAAAATATTTTCATTACTTTTAGTATCATGAGTAGTGCAGGTAACTTAATGTTAGGTAACGAAAAAACCTCAGGAGGTTTTGTCGTCAACATTATAATGCAGTAGCAGAAAGTTGCATGGAGAAGTGTATTCGTTGATGATAATTATTCTCTTCTCAAGTTTGTAAATGTGTCCTTCATGAAAGGCTTTACCTTTCCCAGCGGAAAACTCAGCTAAGGCTAAAAACAAAATTTTTAGCTCATTTTTAAGTAGTGCGTGTATTAACGCAAAAGCAAAATGTATTATATAGAACGTTTTGAAATTATTAATAGACCCGCAATGCACATTGGTGAATAAACTATGACGCATTCGAAAAGAATAGGCTATAAAATTTCAATTTTGTTTCAACATAAATGTATCAGCAAAGTTCTATGTAAAACATGATTTGAGCAGAGTACTTTTTTTCAAAACTATACCATTTTAAACGAAATGTTGCACTCTTCGCTACTTCGTGAAGAAACGTGTCCGAGTGCAAAGGGTTAAATTTGTATTCAGTTGATCACATGTAAAAAATCTTTATTCTTCCAAGAAGGTTTCATAACACGTATGGCGTGCATAAATGAGTTTAACCAATAATAATAAATCCCAGCCAAGAAGAAGGTACTTATCCATGCCGACGTACCAGCTGACCAACGTTGAGCTATCTACCTCAAAATATTCCCGTTCTGCCACTGCAAATAAATTCGACCAACAGGTAAGTGCGCTCGAAAAAGTTTTCGTCCGCAAAGGATTAGCAACGGACGCGATCGCTGCTATGGGAAAACGTGAGCATTACGACGAGACGGAATCGCCGCTCGTAAGCGAGTAATTCACACGTACTCCGGAGGAATTTCGTCCCGCATTCCAGCCTCAGGAAATTCCGCACGGGGACCCTGCCCGCGTAACTTCCGGTTGAAAAAAGCGCCGTCGTCTCGTCTGGCACGCGAGCAATTGAACGCACCATCCTGGAAGGAAGCGGGATACGTGCGAACGCGCGCAAAATTATGGAATTAACGCGCTTTTCACACACCCCCGGAAACTTCTGCGACGATGCCATCCCGAGAGGAGCAGAAATGGTCGGACCTATTACGGGGAAGTTAGGGAACGGAACTTCATTCTTCTACGTGGCAGGACCGGGCGGATGCATGATGGAGAAGGTGTAAAAAAAAGTTGGACGAAAACCGGGTATGTGGCATTTATTGGTTTATGTCATACGAATTCCTGTGGTATGCATTATAGGTACGGGTTTAGATAATTGGAGCGGAAATTGATTTTCGAAATTAAACGCAGTTGAGTTGTTTATGTTAAGTACAGGGAAGGTAAATCGTGTGTAACCACGAGTTGTTAAGTACGACTTCCCGTTTGTGTATTTGTTCTTGACGTAAATTAGCACGTTTGGGACGAAGTCTTACAGTAAAAACACCTATAATGACTTATGCGTTTATTTTGTTTGAGTACGCTGCCTTGTACTGTAACTGTACTTGGCGATATTCAGGAAAACTAGTGGTAAAGAGTGGGAATATGTGAAAATAGGGTGGGTTGGAAGAAAAGTGGTAGTAGAATGGATAAACGCACACAGAAACAATGAGTTGTGATTAGGAAAGGAATACGTGTGCGGACGGATGATAGAGAAGGCGTAAAAAAAGTTGGACGAAACCCGGGTATGTGGGATTTATTGGTTTATATGATATGGATTCTTGTTGTCTGCATTATAGTTACGGGTTTAGATAATTACATTACAAGTTGATTTTCGAAATTAAATGTGGTTGAGATGTTTATGTTAGGCACTGGGAAGGTGAGTTTGTGTAACCGCGAGTTGCTAAGGGCGACTTTTCGTTTGTTTGTTTGTTTCTGACGTGAATTGGCACATTTGAGACGAAGTCTTATAGTAAAAACAGTTGTAATGAGTTATGCATTTGTTTTGTGTTGTGCGCTGTGTCTTGTACTGTAACTGTACTTGTCGATAGTTAGGAAAGCTATTCGTAAGGATTGGGAATATGTGAGAATAGGGTAGGTTGAAAGAAAAGTGGTAGTAGAATGGACAAGCGAAAACAGAAGCAATGGGTTGCGATTGGGACAGGAGCATATGTGCGGGTTTTAAATTATCTTTGGACTAGGTAGAAATACGGAGAAGGATCTAATCTGTCTTTGCGTCACAACAAATGATATAGTAGCCTTCAGTAATACGCAAATGTCTGCAACGCGAAAGAAATTTTACGACTGTTTTGCGTAACACAATTGTCATACAACGCGTAAGTATTCCCAAATAATCAGTACAAGAATTGGGCTTTTTCTTTAGTCAATAAATGAAGTGTATGTTCTACTTATCATAGTAAGAGAAGCGTGTATAAACCGCCATCTGCAAAGTTTTGCTTTTGTAATACTGACCATTTAAATAAATCCCTGCTCATGACGCAAACTAATTGGTGTACTTCAAGTATATCCTGCAGGCAATACATTTCTAATTTCCTAATCACATATTATGAACACGATAGCTCGCTACTAAAACTTCTATATAACCGTTGAAAAAATCGTTTCTGCTATCTGATTACACATCGACACATCGTGATCTGCGGAGATCTACGCTCCACCGAATTCCTCAGATAAAATTATTGACATAGGAAGAGAAGCGTGTATAAACCGCCATCTGCAAAGTTTTGCTTTTGTAATACTGACCATTTAAATAAATCCCTGCTGATGACGCAAACTGATTGATGTACTTATAGTATATCCTGCACATATACATTTCTAATTTCCCAATTACATATTATGAATACGATATCTCGCTACTAAAACATCTATACAACCATTGAAGAAATCGTTAATGCTATCTGATTACACATCGACACATCGTGATCTGTGCAGATCTACGCTCCACTGAACTCCTCAGATAAACTTCGATTTGAATACTATCACGTTTAACGTCAACAGACAATAAAAACCCACCCAAATGTCCGAAGCGGCCACTTAAATTTCAGTACGCCTCTCCGCGCACAGTGAAACTTCGTTGTCCGTAACATAAAAATTGACACCCAGCCGCGTATTCATTCCGTTGCCGAAAAACCGTCACAATTTCCGCAATTTCGCAGGACTGACTCCTCGATATGGATTTATAGAAGAGCCGTGAATGGGTTTGGACAGAGACGCCGTTAGTACACGGGTCATCAGGGACAAAAATCCGATGGTTGAATAGGAGATTTACGAGGTGGATCTGAATTTTATGTTCTAGCCCTCGTCACGCCGGGTTGGAGGCGTAAGTTCGCGTATTGTCTCGTAAATTGGATTCGGCCGGCGAGCTTTATCGCGCTTTATATACTTTTCGGTGCATAGCTCGGCCGGGCTGAGAAGAAAAAGGTCCGCCGGGAGAGTTATGTCGCTGATACGAAATTCACGGCCAGGATTTCGACGGCGACGTTAACTTGCCACGCATGCGGTGCTTCTGGTAATGGACATCATTTCGCAGGATGTTTCGATGGCGATGCGTTAATTTCGGAAAAATGCGGATTAGCTGCTGAAGAAAAAGTTTCTGATTAGATTCTTCGGGAGAAGCGTAGAAAAATTCGAGTAATTTGGTATTAACACTTTAGCCTTTTAGATATGGCTGAATTCTGCGTGTGGCCATTTCCCTGGACGGCAGAGTCTAACGCGAACTGAGCTTTAAAAAAAAAAATGTTTTCGAGCGGTACAGCACTGCAATGTTTGACGGGCAATGCGGTTGTCTACACTAGTACAATGGAAAGAAGTATTTTATGATTAAATCATAATTTTTCTGAAAAATATATTGCATACACTCTAACTTTAACAATTCCCTTTAATAATTAAGAATACAATTGAGAATTATATATTTTAAAACATGGTACGACATTTACACCCACGTCACAATCTTCATATACATAGCTTGATCTTTGTCTTATATCGTTTTCTGAACGTACCATACAATTTCGTAACGTTATTGTAGTTTTTTTGAATTTACAATACGTTTTAAAATGTTTTTCGATTAGTGCAAACGACTGATCAACGATATATTTGCTACAGCGAACGTGAAAGATGACATACGCGAAAATCACTGTAGTGGCGCGTCGTATCTAAAAGGTTAAGGACCGCTCTCGAGTTTTCTCGTGTTTTGTACACGCTGTCTTTAGATGTCACTTTGATATATTGTATCTATTTTGTCTATGTAAGTATTTACATCAATATTCAATGTATTAAACGCGATTGCCTCTATATTTTTTCCGCTTATTTATCGGTGCTTCACGCAGTATCATACCTTAAAAGACTAGTAGAGACTCTGATAAAATTGACTTTTAAATAAAATTTTATGATAATTTCTTTAAACGATTTTTTAAACCATTTTTTAATAATAACTAAAATGCATGCTATTTTACAACTTCTATCAATTTCATACAAATTTATTTTTTATGTAAAAAAGTTATGATAATTATTAAAACAACATCAAAAATGGTTATACATGTTTGTAGACTAGGAACCAACAAGAAGGAACTACATTTTGATGTATGGTAAAAAGAAAAGCCGAGTAATAAAAATAGATTCAATTTATTTAGTGGTGCCAAGAAGTAAGTAGATCGAAACAAGTTATGAGAAGGCGTTCGTATGTTTTGGCATGGCTGTTCTACGGATACAAGATTTCTATGGGGTTAATAAATGTTACACTTTGTCTGTTCTCCACTTGTAAGTAGAAAATATAGTTTCATTAAAATTTGAAAAACGATTTGAAAAATGTCCAGACTAAGCTAGAATGAATAAAAAGAAACTACATCTTCGATATGTGGTTAAAATAGACTCAATTAATTATCTGGTTCCCAAGAGTAAATTGCTCGAAGTAAGTAACGAGGAGATATTAAAAATGTATGAAATAATGAAACGGAACTATATTTTCGATTTATGGTACAACATGAATGGGACAGTTCCAAATTGTTACTTGTCGCGGACCACGGATCAGTTACCCTTAAAACAGATCGCTGACTGCAGGATGAACTTTGAACAGTTTCGAAAATATTGAGATATTTCGGAAGGACGTGAACAATTTCCTGAAATAGCCCAGCTCCACTTATTAACTTATACCTTGACAATTACAGTTTTATCGTGAGCTATTAAAACAAAGTTGAACTTTAAACAAATGACAGTGTCAGCACATTTTCATGTATGTCTATACACATGTCAGAAACTCTTTTTTTGCGAATGATGTACCAAACCTATTACTCATCACCACTGAAATAAATATATCCTCATGTCAAACTGTGATTCCAGGATTTGTTTCGAAAGTAGAGCATTCAGAATCACCATCGTGCAGCTGCATTTTAATTTTAGACACATCTCGTGAAACAAGATTTAACATGCAAAATAATACAAGAACGAAATTCTACATATGGACACCTGATAGGTGAATGCAATCCTCAGTTATACTTATAGTTCTGTATAAGTAAGGAACTTTACCATCATTCGCAGATTTATAGCAACACGTCAAACTACGACCACTGAATTATTTTCACAAGTGACTCAATCGCCGCATCGGTAACAGAATTCTTCATAAAAACGCGGCTGCGTTAAATTTCAGCCGCATCTCGTGATACAATATTTAGCATGTAAAGCAAGACAAGGGCGAAATTTCACATATGGGCACCTGATGGATTAATGCAGACCTCGGTTATACTTATATTTGTGTATAAGTAAAGAACTTTACCATCATTCACAGATTTATAGCAACACGCCAAACTACGAGAATTGCATTATTTTCACAAGTGACTTTTTCGCCGTATCGGTATCACAATTCTTCGCAAAAACGCCCCTGCGTCAAGTTTCAGTCGCATCTCGTGAAATAAGATTGAGCATGCAAAATAACACAAGGACGCAATTCTACATATGGACACCTGATGAATCAATGTAAAGTCCTCAGTTATACTTATAGTTCTGTATAAGTAAAGAACTTTACCATCACTCACAGATTTATAGCAACACGTCAAATTACGACCATTGAATTATTTTCACAAGTGACTCATTTGCCATATCGGTATTAGAATTCTTGACCAGAACGCAGCTACATTTTAATTTCAAATGCATCTCATGAAATAAGATTTAGCATTCAAAATAACACAAGGACGAAATTCAATATATGGACTCCTGATAGATAAATGCGGTCCTCAGTTATACTTATACTTCTGCATGAGTAAAGAACTTTACCATCATTCGCAGATTTAACATGTCAAATAAAACAAGGGCGAAATTCCACATATGGACACCTGATAGATGAATGCAGTCCTCAGTTATACTTATACTTCTGTATAAATAAAGAACTTTACCATCATTCGCAGATTTAGCGCAACACATCAAATTACGAGCACTGAATTATTTTCACAAGTAACTCAATTGCTGTATCGGTATCAGAGTTCTTGGCAAAAACGCAGCTGCGTCAAGTTTGAGACGCAGCTTGTCAGACAACATTTACCTTACAAAATAAGGCGAGTGAAAAATCCTACCATATGGGCAGCAATTAAGCACGCCCGGCGAAATTGCTTGGAAGTGGTGGGATCTTTAGAGGGTTGCTCACTTCAGACACACCTTTCAGACCGATGGAGTGCCACTCACAAGAGAGCGCGGTGCACATCTTCTCCTGGAAGGAACGTTTTCGCGAACTTCCCCGCGCGCGATATTATGCGAGTTCCCGAAAGTTTGTACATTGCTAGAGCACCTTCAACATTATGCGAGTTGCCAACGTCGGTGTACGACTTCGGGCGTTGGAATGAGTGAAGTATATACCACTCGCGTGCCTTGTTTAAGATCCGACGCCTACATCCCGTTTTCGTCATCCGCGTCGAGATTACGGAGGAGTGTCCTTGACGACGTTCCGCTTTCGGGTAACGAGTGTAAGCTGCGAAAAGAAATGACTACCTCGCGCCAAATGCAGTTGTTCTAATTCTGGGACCGGCGCGATGTAATGTTACGTTGCTTGAAGGAGTGACTGTCATTGCAGTCAGTTGGTCTGAGTACTCTGTCTAACACTTTCCAGACGGATTTTCTTTTAGGAAAATGAAAGAGGCAGGTTACATTTTTAATACGTTGGGTGAAGAATTTTTTCATTATAATAGGGTAAAAGAAAAGAAATGTTTTTTTTACGTCAGTGCAAAGCTAAAGCTTGGGATATATATGTCTCACTCGGCCTGCATACTGGTGCATATATATCCCATTAGTCTATAAAGATTATGACAACATTTATTCTGAATTGGTACACATGTAGTATATTATATGTAATAGTAAAAGAAGTAACATAAAAACAGCGTTTGGAAGCTGTGGGATATATTTGTCCCACCGCTTTTTGTAAATAAACAAATAAGTAATTTGCAAAAGCAAAAAACTTACCGACACATGTTATCTTTGTACCGTAGTCACTGTTTGAAAACTACCTACAAATGATGTTACCGTGCTGATATTTTACACTTAAAGGACTTTTTGCCAAGAAGAATTTGTGGTACTAGATTTTAAGGAATGTAACAATAGAAGCCTATTAACAATGAAGCAATGTGCAAGAAAGTGTCTCGAAAGGGTTAAAGGAGTTATGGTAGGATGTGCGGTGTATTAATTTTACAGAAGAATGACGAATCGGCATTGTTGTGTTTAAAAAAGTGCCTTCAATTTATCGTTTGTCGTTTCTTATATGTTAAAAATGTACCTGCTTAGTGGTTCTAAGTCAAGAAGTATTAAATATAAGTTAACCGTGGGCTGATGTAAAAAAATGCAGTGGATGAATGTTCGCAAATTATTACTTTATATGGCCGTTAACGCCATCATCAACGCACGCTAGTAATAAATCATGCCTCAATACAATATATGTAGAATTTTCAACAGCAATCTATGAAAATTGCAATGAATTTCAAGAACTTATGATGAGATATACGACGGATTCATTCTACAGAATAATTACGAATTGACAATGTTCTACTGGAACTATTGAATCATACATTTTTATTTACCCTTAGTTATACGTTTACAATATAGTTCAAATTTGATGATTTTAAGTCAGCAAAGAATTGACAATGTTCTGCTGAAACAATTGAGTAATAATTTTTTATTTGCCCTTAGTTATACGTTTAAAATGTAGTTCGAATTTGATGATTTTAAGACAGCAAATTGTCCATTAAATTTTAACTTAATCTACGCTGTTGTGGAAAACACCAAACGACAAAATTTCGAAAACCATAATTTCACAATCAATGAATTAACCCAGAACATAACATACGTTGCCTCTACAGCAACAATTATTTCATAATTTTTATTTGCCCTTAGTTATACGTTTACAAAATAGTACGCAATTGATGAATTTAAGTCAGCAATGAATTGAAAATGTTCTACTACAACACTTGAGACACAATTTTCTATTTACCCTTATTTATGCAATTAAAATGTAGTTAGAATTTGATAATTTAAGTCAGCAACTAGTCCATTAGATGTTAAGTTAATCTATGCTGACGTGGAAAACACTAGACTACAAAATTTCAGAAACTATAATTTCACTATCAATAAATTAATCCACAACATAACATACGTTGCCTCTACAACAGCAACTACCATAATAACGTCATTCAAAGATCCCAACACCGTTACTCAATCGTCTACACAACCCCTTTACAAACCTGTACACTACAAAAAACGAGAGAAACGTCAAAGGAACTCTAGCCGCAAGAAACACGAATCCAGCACATCTGTAGACGTCGATCCTCCTACTGGCAATTCTCATCATTAACGGAGCGCAACGTAACTGCTGTCGCAATATCTATTCACGGAACCGTTAATAACGTTGAGCGTTACGTATGTTATGAGCGCTGTTTGGAAACTCCGTGGAATTCATCCCATCGGCTGGCGCGGTTACCTTTGACGTAGAATACTCCTTCAGCTGGATAGCAATTATCATTCACTTCTTTCGCGATTCACCCCGTCTGACAGTGCGACGTCGCGCAAACGTCGCAACGTATTGTTACTCTTAATTGAATAATTAACATCGTCGCCCGCCGCCGCCATAAACGGTCACTTTCATCTGTACGCCTTGATCGTCGTCTCTTTGACAATTACGTCGCTCAGCGTTAAACTGTGAGAGTACTTCACGCTCAATTGTACCGGTGTCGAGAAACATTTTTCCCGCGTAATGAATGAAAGGGGAGGATAACGAATGCAACGAATAAATAGCAGCTGAATGAAAATTTCTTCGTTATTCGACGTATAAATGTCTGGCATGCGAGTGGAAGGCATCAAAGGGCTTGCTTTGGAAACTGCTTGTCGCAGGGCAGCGTGTTTGGGAGGATGCATTGTTCGGATAAATAAACAGGAGCCTTCTTTGCCGAGTGCGAATAAGCGGGTGGAATGTGCTTTTGAAAATGGCTGAATGAGTGTGTGGGAGAAAATGGCTGGCGGAGGATCATCTACGAGTCTCGTTTGATGATCGTATTACCTACCAAAGGCGAAAGTATGTTTGATAATGTCATGTATGAGGGTAATGCGTTGTGAAGGGTGCGTTTTGTGCCGAGTGTAGAATGTAGCTTCAAACATGCGAGCGAGAGTGTGAGCTGAGTGAGAGTATGGGATATTAACCCTTTGTACTCGCACATGTTTCTTCACGAAGCAGTGAATAGCGCTTCATTTTATAAAATGGTATAGATTCGGAAAGAATTTTTCTGTTCGAATTATATTTTGCATGAAACCTTAGTAGTTTATATTTTATAAGATATAATTAAAATTTCATAGCTTATATTTTTTGAAGGTTTGACAATATTCAAAACAATCACCAATATCAATAAGTAATACCAGTATCAATATGTAATTCAATATCAATAATAATATGTAATTTCTCTTTCTATTCTATATTCTTATTGTCTCAATATGTTTTGGAAAGATATTCTGGCTGTTACCAAAACTCACGTCTAGTTGATTGATTGAAAATTGTAGAAAATTGAGAAAGGGACAGAAGTTTCTAATTTTTTAAAATTCTTTACACATGTAATCGATCGGAAATATCTTAAGGAAACAAATATTCAAACAAACTTTGCGATTGCATACATTTTTTGTAATAATAACAGGCAACATTTCATGTCTCCTCAGAGGGGATTGTTGAATGCAAAGGTTTAACTTTTTCGCCACAGCGAATTTTGTTGTAAATACGCTGCTACTGTACCGGGTAGTCAAAATGTGAACTTACACTTTTTCAGGAACAAAACGAAACGTTCCATACTTTGTCACCGATTCTCTTTTGAATTTTTCCTATTGTTAGTATGAATAGCTGTAGAAACGACAGAAAAAATAACATCTTCTGGAGATAATGTGAAATTTTTATAGGTCACTGTAGTCATCGCTAGTATTGAAAAGGTTAAGAACTAATGGTTTAGGAAGTGTCAGAGATTTCAGAAAGTGTTAGACAGTATTTTACAAACTGTGAGCGAGGACGTATTGAAGTTCACGTGAAAATGTGATAAGATTCCCGAGAGACAGCGTATTTTAATAGTAGATCAATATTGGCCTATGCTATGCTATTTATACCGATCAGACCTGTAAAGCTATACATATACACGACGGAGAGTATTTCCACCCACATAATTCGATTCCCTTCCGATAAAAGCAACACCGCAAGGAAAGGGGCAGTGGTACATCTGGTATCAATGTAAAAACACGGAACGAATAATATATTAAGTCTGCTGCGTGAACGAATAACAGAATAAAACGCTGTTGAAGAGAGAACTTCCTGTTTCAAAATATACGTAAAGTACTCAATCTAATTCGCTAAATAATAATATAAACCTGAACCAAGAGGAAGAGAAAATTATTTATCACACATACTTCAATCTAGACTCGTAATTATCATCACCTTATCACATCTTTTATTGTCCAGTTGTCCCTTATGAACCACAACTAACAAATTTCCTGAAAACTTCCTTACACTATTCGCATGAAGTAACCAAAACGTGCAATCCCTCCAATGGGTGTCTCAACCAAGATGTTAAAGTCCTACATAAACATATTCGTTAAAAATTAACACTACACACAATATTAACACTGTATTAACACTTTTCTCCAGCACAATAAAGTGTACCGCTATCGGCCACTTGCGAGAAAGTTGTAACTCGTTGTAATGTCTAGCAATAAATACGCAGAGGTCGCCACAATGTAATTTTTCGTGACCTCACATTGCACACCTGAACAAAACCGGAAAACGACATGGATAACATTAAAAAAATTGTAACGCAAATTATGCATTATAGGGGGAGGGGTTTAATTTAAGCTGGACTTCGCGATACGTATTCTGAAAGCGGGTATGAAAACAGAAGGCATAAACAGCAACAGGGAACGTCGATAAGACGGCAAACTATAAATCCCTGCGCCGTTGGTCGTGCGCGCCTTAAAAGCGTCATTCACTATGGATGCACACTCCGCTCGTTGACCATATAAATTTCGAAGGATTTCCGTTAGGCTCGCCCTTTCCTCCGCGTCTCGCGACACCCTTCCTTTCCTTGCCTGCAAAACGCAGCTGTGATAATTTAATGAGCATCTGCGCGGTTGATATCGTACACCGTGCAGGCGCGAAATATTAATGGCTGAGAAATAATACGACTCTATGAATCCGTCGACCGGATACCGCTTTGCGCTTTCGCGCTTTTTTACTTCGCCAAATATGCATTTGGGCAAAGTTTCGTCACGTGGCCCCGCGATGCTTTGCGCGTTTGTTATCGGGGGTCACTGAAAAGTTCGCTGATTCTGTCGGAAGTTTGTTAACACATTGACTGCCACGCGTATTTTACTATTAGGTGTACAACTTTGCTTCCGCCGTTTTGCAAAATTAGCGGTAAGTGGTAGTCCGAAGTTTGTTAAAGGGTTGTTTCTGTTTATGGCACAGGTTTTTATGATATGTTTTCTAACACGGAAGGCTGTAATACCGATTCGAAGTATTTTATATGATTTTATATAATAAAAAATGTAATTCTATATACTATATGTAATTATGGTATATATATTAATACTTATATGTAATTTTATATAATAAAAAATGTAATTCTAAGTCCCGATGTAATTCCTTCGATGCTGATTGCTTGAATATCAAGTTTTCAGATTAAGTAATCTTACTACGGCATAATGTTGCATGTCGATAGAAATATACGTTTATTATCGCAAGCAATGCAATAGTTCACTGACTTTTTCTTGAAATGTTGGTTGAATTTTCGTTAACAAGTTGCAAGGTTTTATGATGTATTTTCTGAGATCGGAGGTTTTAATACCGATTTTGCCGGTGTGAATTTTTCGATTCTAGTGCCTTCCATCTTACTTCTTTGAATAAAAAATTCTTGGAATATGCATTTCTCCGACAACATATTGTTTATGCCGTATATTTAACATTAATACGAGTCACTAAATCCATTCCGTTCATTGTTTGTTGACAGTATCGTTTCTATTTGAAAAAACATCCTGTTGTGACGTGAAAATTTCGAAACTTTCTCTTTTTCTCGTGCATGTTACTCAGATGTAATTCTTTCTACGTAAAGTCAATAGACATTTTTAGTCAATAGATTACGGATTCTTCTCATACAAAATTCCAAAGGATCGCGTCTTTTCATACCGATTCTTATAATACGGATTTATGAGTGCAGATATTTCCTGTGCTGCCATTTTTAATCTCACCTTCCCACAACAAACATTCTTCAAACGTGAGATTGGCTGTTAATTTGAATGCATCGAAGGGTAACAAACAAATTTTAATTCCATCTGACACCCTGACAGTAAAGAAGAGATTCACAAGCGGCTTTCTGGAAATTGGACCGATTCTAATCTTTACTTCTCTGTGTGTTCAAGATACTCAATCTCCGCTGCCCCCCACTGATTTTCGTTCTGTCTTCGTCTGAACGCGTGAAATATTAACGGTGAGGATATTACCGCCGCCTCTTCGTAGCAGGATTCATGTACATGAATAGAAGATTTTTAATTTCGCGAACTTACGACGATGCGCGAGCTTGCGAGAAGGTTATTAAGAAAGGGGCACGGGGTGGGAAAATAGAGTTCGGGGCAAGTGTCGGCTGCTTCCTATTCGAGAAAGTAGGAAGGTAATTTTTTCGGCCACTTCCGCTTAAGATAGCATTTATCTTTTTCCGATTCAATAAGTCGGCCTTCGTTCTACTTTTGAGCTATCGACTTCGCGGAATCGTGTTGCGGAATTTTCAGACACAATTCGACACATTCAACGAGCTGCAGAAGGTTTGATACCAGGTTTTGAACGAATCTGTACAAGTTGAAAATTGCTTAAAGGCGTCAAAGTGAAATTTTTTGTCTTGGTATCTTTCGAATGATTCTTATTAAAATGGAGAAAAAGAACAGTTCATCTCGCAATTTTGGTAATAACAGATACATTCTTCTGCCGTACGTTATTGTTTTACATTTAGTAACATAAATTTATTGGTATCTTTCGAATGATTGATATTAATGTAGAGAAAAAGAACAGTCCATTTTGAATAATAAGTTCTTCTGCCGTATTAAAATGGAGTTAAAAATATAAATTTATTGAACAGATTCATCTCGCAATTTTGGTAATAACAGATACATTCTTCTGTCGTACGTTATTGTGATTGATACAATTGGACAATGCATCTATTACATTTAGTAACATAAATTTATTGGTATCTTTCGAATGATTGATATTAATATAGAGAAAAAGAACAGTTCATCTCGCAATTTTGGTAATAACAGATACATACTTTTGCCGTACAATATGGTGATTCATACGAGTGGACAATGCATCTATTACATTTAGTAACATAAATTTATTGGTATATTTCGAATTTTATATAACCAATAAATTTATTGGTATCTTTCGAATGATTGATATTAATGTGGAGAAAAATAACAGTTGATCTCGCAATTTTTGGTAATAAGAAATACATTCTTTTGGAGTACGATATGGTGTTTGATACGATTGGACGATGCATCTGTTACATTTACTAACATAAATTTATATCTACGCTTTCTACTATCCTTTTTAATTTAATCATTTTCTTATTTCAGCAATATTGTAATTCTCCAGTCACATTTCGTAGACACGGAGAGCTACATTTTTCCTCTAGGACGCGAGCATTGTTTCTACACTGCTGTTCACTAGAAAATTCCAAATATTCCGCTGAGAAGAATCCGCACCTGGGTCGGAATTTCCGAGTAATTTTATAAATATGTGGTGAAGGTGAATGTACAAAATTCATAACATCTTTAAGTGCGGTAAATTTAAAACATGTTAAATATTAAACACGAAAGTAATTAAGTATCCTTTTTCTTTACACTTGTGTGATTTTTGCATAAATCCGTATTTTTTATTTTATGTGATAATGAGTATAATCGTTCTCATTAACTTTATACAAGGTTTCCCTCTATTAAATGAATGCACGGATCATTAACGTGTTACCTCATCAAACAAACTATCTTGGTGTCTCATCTTGCACATTAAGTATCTACACCACGAAAACGTGGCTATTTATTTAAAAATATGAATATATTACCATTTTTAAATGAGAATCAATAACCTTCATAAAATATCCCGAAAACAAACTCTGAAACGAGCGGAAAAGGTGAAAACTTTCTTAAAAATTTCAGGAAAGCGAGAAATAGAATATGGCAAGACGTGTCATAATATAACAGAATAATTTTACTTCAGACCATATGTTTAAATTCTATACCGATCTTTTATCGTCTCACAATGGACCGTTTGCACATAGAGACGGAGGTACCGATAATTAAGTTAATCATTAGTTAGTCAATATCACGTACTTATCCGGAGTTTCAATTACAAATTTAATCGAAAAGTGCAGATTTAATTCGATCCAATTGCGTGCTGAATGTACGCTTTGTAATGTATCGAATGGCCGCGGACCCATCGCTTGTCATAAAATTAAATTGGAGCTAATATTTCACGTGACAGAAATTGGTCGGATATTAATCGTAACACGGATTTATTGTGTCGTATGTGTAATTTCTGTTGCATTAAGGATTTGAAGGGTGCTGTTTCCACAGCATAATGAACCTGACAATATTCATTATACTTCAAACATGATACATTAATCGAGTAGCAATTATTGCGCGGATATGTTATAAAATATATGTACATACCGACAAATTCTGACACAGTGCAGAACATATTAGATTTAAACAGATAAATAGTGTAAAAATTGTAAAAGAATTAAATATGCATAATTAAGTAATTTTCCGGAGTGGTCACATTTTATATCCGGTTTATCCAAAACTTTTAAAAATGTAAAAAATGAGAAATAAATCAGGATTAAATTTCATTGAGAAAAAATTTCACATGGAAGGATTGTCCTGCATTTTCCTTTTATTGTTTAAAACCGAATCATAATTTTTTCAGTAGTATTGCTGTATATATATATTTTTACAGTAGAGAGGGTATTAGCACTAGACGGACAAGTATTATGACAAATTACCAACAAAACTGAATGTATGTAATCGCAACATTTTCCCAACTAGTCACTTTCTGTATCCTGTTAATTTCAAACTTTGAACATTTTGAAGATACGAAATCGATAAATCCTAAATTTCACCGGGGGTGATGAGCCTCGCGAAAAACAATATTTTCTGCATTTTCCATTTATTACATCAGTTAGACTAATCGTGTTTCAATACAGAAGATATTAGGACCCAACGAAATAAAAAAGTATCAACCCATTAAATCTCTATATACGAATTATTTCCACAACTAGTCACATTCCACATTCTCGAAAGATGAAACATTGAAAACTTCAAACGTACTAAACTGATCAATTAAAAATCTCATCGAAGACAATCCCCAACGCGTCACCTTCTACATCCCCGTGAGATGAAACTTTGAAAATTTTAAAGATGCGAAGTCGATAAATCCTAAATTCTACCGGGAATGATAAGTCTCGCGAAAAACATTGTTCTGCATTTTCCATTTATTACTTCAGTTGGAATGATCGTGTTTCAGTACAGAAGATATTAACACCAAACGAAATAAAAAAGTACCAACCCATTAAATCTCTATATACGAATTATTTCCACAACTAATCACATTCTGTATTCTGCTAATTAGAACTTAAAAACTTCAAACGTGCTAAACTGATCATTCAAAAATCTCATTGAAGGCAATCCCCAACTTGTCGCATTCCACATCCTTGTAAGATGAAACTTTGAAAATTTCAAAGATGCGCAGTCGATAAATCCTAAATTTTACCAGCCTTCGAAAAATATTGTTCTGTATTTTCCATTTTTTACTTCAATTGGAATGATCATATTTCAGTACAGAAGATATTAACACCAAATTAAATAAAAAAATATCAACCCCTTAAATCTACATATACGAATTATTTCCACAACTAGTCACATTCCGTATTGTGCCAATTAGAACTTGAAAACTTCAAACCTGATAAACTGATCATTCCAAAACCTCATTGAAGACAATCCCCAACTCGTCACATTCCCCATCCCAGTAAGATGAAACTTTGAAAATTCCAAAAATGCGAAATTGATCAATCCTAAATTTCACGCAGAACGAAGTGTCCCCCGAAAAACATTGTCCTCCGTTTTCCATTTATTATTTCAGACGGAATGATCGGTTTTCCAGTTGCGCCGCTATTGCCGCCTTCCCGTGTATTGCGAGAGCTCTGGTGTGCTTCCGTTACAGAAACTCCGTTCAGAAGGTGGAGCACTCATTCGCGGAAGGGAATCTACAAAGGACGGTGATACAATCGATCCCGCCATTCGGCTCTTTCGTCGGCGACGACGACTGACATTTTCCCGAACGTCGAGTTATCTCAAGTGTCACTCGATCAAAGCCTCTAAAAGCTTTACCCAGCGCGCGTTTCGTCGATCGATCGATCGCGGCGCTTCAGCGTTTTTCGGGCGACACAAGAAAGCCGAGATTTTAATCCGCACCAATCGTCATCTCGACGCTGTAATTTGGCCGGGATGGGTTCGCGCTCGAGCGAAATAATCCGGTTAAGCAGTGGAAATATAACAAAGCGATCGGCGTAAGCCGGTTTGCGTTTGTAATTCTGCTACGATGCCGGCGAACGGTGAAAAAGGAGCACGAAGACAGCCGAGAACTGTTAATACCTCGTTATTCTAACGGTGACGGCTGCCGAGAAATTAAATGGCGATTCGGGGGATTGTATTAAGAAATGTTAATATGCGACATCCGATTTTTTAAATTATATTTCAACCAGTTAACTGTGATTGACGAGTATACTCGTCATGGAGAAGCAACACGATTTTGTGTATTGACGAGTATACTCGTCATGCGTATAAAGCAGTGACCATTGGCTATTTAAATTGCAATTTTTGAGAAAAACAAAACATATTCTCAAATTTCAAGATGTTTAGAATATTTTGAGGCTATGCCGGAATAAAACAAATAAATAAAGACATAAACAGTTTAAGATCACAATATTGTGATGTAAACATTCCGCTGCCCTGCGCAAATGTGTGATAAGTGCGAATCTGCAACCTAATATACGCAGAGAATATGTTCTTCGAATAAAATCATAAATATCATATTAATTTCTGTTCTTAATGTAAAAAATATAGGCTTCCTTTAAAAAAAAAATGAAGTTGACCTTAAAATCTCCACAACCTCTCCAGCAAAAAAAAAGTAATGCATCTAATGATGCAGCCCTTGGAACCATACAAATATAAAAAAAAAAGTTTTTTTCATACGTGCGTACTTTAGAAATAAAACAGGCGAGCATGTTACGTGAGACACCCTGTATTTTGATATGTTGCTATGAAATGAATTTGAATATTTTCGTCACCTGCACATCAAATGTAAGGCCATATTTTAGGAGTACGTGTAATCAGTGCTATTTCTCCCGAATGATTTTACAATGCGATTTAATAATTTCACTCTACCGAAATCTATTAAGCCTTTATCAGACGTTGCGCTTCTATATTTTCAGTGCCTAAGCCACCGATGCATGATTTTTCAAGCGCATACCCACACATCATACCCGCATTTCAATTCCTACCGCTTCCCATGACCATTCGTGCAAAAAGATATGAAAGAAACTCCACTTCTCAAACGTATTAATACATTAATACGTAATGAACCTCAATATTCTCATTTTCCATACATCAGACGCACAATATAGAGTCGGAGGCGTAATTAACTTTAAATAATTCCCCACACCCGCTCGTTCAACGCGATCTAGAAAACCGACGTCCCCCGAAATACGCTAATATGCAATGAATTTCAATATGACGCACGATTTTACTTCATACCCGCACGTCAAAGTCGTAATTAAATTTATACACTTCCCCACGTCCGTTGAACTCGATCTAGAAACACTCTCTCCAAACATACTAATGCGCAATGAATTTCGATATTCTCATTATCTGCACATCAGACGCATGATTTCCCGAGCTCGTACCTCCATTTCAAATCGTACCACTTGCCACGAAAATTCTGACAACGCGCCACGGTAAAAAACTACTCTTTTCAAACATTTCTCCCGCGGAGCGTTATATTGACCTCATTCCAGCGATCATTCCGGCGAAGCATTCGCGGTCCGAACGGAGAAGACGGATGATTGATAGACAGCCAGATGCGCAGATAGATGGATGGATAGATACCGAAAATCCTCCTGAAAGTATTACGTCCCTAGCACGGCTCGTCGATCATACAACCCGAGCTCGCCCTTCTCGATCCATCCTTGTAGAACGGCCCTTGTCAATGATGGCTCCTGTCACGAACTCCACTTTGAGCCCACGAGGATAGTAGCTCGAGGACTCGCATGTTCGCCGTACAAATTGGCCGGGGGAACACGAGTCGAATTATCGATCGTTCTTTGCTCCCGTTGCGACAAATGTACGATCAATTATCGGACGCGTGCTGCTCGGCGTGACGATGTCCGATTTTCCAAGTATACATTTCGACGTGTTTGCTTAAGCCTTTCGAGACGGATTTTTTTTAAGAAAATAAAAAGGGTAGGTTACATTTCTAACATTTCAGGTGAAGAATTTATTCGTTATAATAGGGCAAAAAAAAAATTATTACACGCGGCCTACGCGCTGCTGCATATATATGTTACATTAGTCTTATAAAGATTATGACGAAATTTATTCTAAACTGATACACATGTAGTGTATTATACGTAATAGCAAAAAAGTAATATAAACATATGTATATGTAAAAAAAAGAAATAATATACGTATGTCTTGTAACCCTAAAATGCATAGTGTCTCCAAAATAAAACCCTGTCTTTAAGCCTTTCGAGACGGATTTTTTTTAAGAAAATAAAAGGGGCGGGTTACGTTTCCAATATTGCAGATGACGAACTTATTCGTTATAATAGGGTAAAAGAAAAAAAATTATTACACGCGGCCTACGTGCTGGTGCATATATATGTCACATTAGTCTTATAGAGATTATGACAAAATGTATTCTAAATTAATACACATGTAGTGTATTATATGTAATAGCAAAAAAGTAATATAAAAATATGTATATGTAATATAAGAAGAGTGTACGTATGTCTTTTAACCTTTAAATGCATAGTGTCTCAAAAATGAAACACTGTCTTTAACCCGTTCGAAACGGATTCTTTTTAAGAATATAAAAGTGATAGGTTACATTTCTAATATTTCAGGTGAAGAATTTATCCGTTATAATAGCGCAAAAGAAAAAAAATTATTGTTTCGCCATCAGTACAAAGTATATATGTCTCACGCGGCTTGTTTACTGGTGCATATATGTCACATTAGTCTTATAAAGATTATGACAAAATTAATTCTGAATTGATACACGTGCAGTGTATTATATGTATGTAACAGCAAAAGCAGTAATATAAAAACAGCGTTTGGAAACTATAACACTGCTAGAACATTTTTATCTGGGTTTGAAAGACGGCTGGGATATATATGTCCCACCGCTTTTTCTGTATAAAAAACTAAGTAATTTAAATTGGCTACATAAAAATATTTAAAAGAGAGCTAACAAAATACAAAGCAAAAAGCTTACCAGCTCACTTTATCTATATACTGTAATTACTTTTTGAAAACTATCTATAAATTATGTTACCGTGCTGATATTTTACACATAACAGCCTTTTTGATAGCAAGAAATTGTGGTACTAGATTTTAAGGAATTTAACAATAGAGGCCCATTCACAATGAAGCAATGTGTAAGAAATTTTAGTAGATTGATAGTCAGAATCTACGATTAAACTTGACTGGGACATCTGTATCCCAACAGTCTCGAAAGGGTTAAGCAATGCGTGTAATTAGTGTGCTGTGCGGTTTACGATGCTTCGGAGATTTCTATAAAGGAGTTCTACGTAAGGAAGTGAGCGAGTTGTTGAAAAAATGCCTACTCATAGATGGAGTTTTTAGTAAAATTCATGTGTGTTTTTAATAAAATCCATCTAACTTCATCGATTTGCTTTAGTTAGTAGTGCTCGTAGAACGTGTGCCAATTTGCGAGAAAAAATATATAAATAACGACCTGTGGTGTTACGTACAGGATGGCAGGACTAACGTTATTTCGAATGATTTATATAAATAATTTTTAAGTATGTATGTAGGTGAACGAGTCCTTCTAAAGATATTTATTCGTAGTTCTAGGTGATAATTTTAACGAAATTAATCCGGAGTCATCGATTTGGTTTACTTAAAAACATGAGATTTATTAAGGTATAATTAAGACAAACCAAAAAAACGAATAAACAATGTTCTTTGATGTTATTTATAGTTATATAAGATTTATGATGGTGACTATTTGGGAAATTTTGAAGGGGGGGGGGGCGGAAATAGTGATAGCGATGACAAGATTATTATGTGCAAACGTAAAACTCTAAAACTCTCGTAAAACTCTCTCGCAACTAAATATAAGCTCAACTGAATCCGAACAATCGAAAAATGAAGATATTTGGATAAAGAATGACAGAGTCATAAATCTAGAAGCTTCTGAAGGCAATTTTGGATATCATATACCGATCTTAGAGTAAGCCTATGGGAAATAACATGCGGTCAACAAGTGTTAACCTAAAATGTGTTAAACCAGAGCCTCTACATAGCATACTGTCGGCCAACCCATCACGCGTGTCTTAATATACCCTCGCACCCCCTCACATACGATACCATAGTATCTTGTTATGTTGTTAATCTTAACTTCTTGCGAGACGCTTAAGGAAAGTGCGTTGTGCCTAACCTTAAATGGAACATTACTTTTAAGATCTACATACCATTGCAGCTTTATGGGTTATGGGAGTCCAGTTGAATTACCATCTTCGAAGACATTTAGCACCAATATCTCTAATTGATCATCGCCTACTCTGGATTCCGGCATCTTCTCAACCGCAAAGTAATCACTCACTTCACATTAACACCCGAAAACACTGCGATTCAACCGCGGACTGTTACAATTCCGAATTTGCAGTGCTGATGGCAGCACCTTCCACCGAACTGCATCTCGATATATCGATACACCTGCTTGCGATTCTCAAATCGCCAGTAACTCCGCGTAACCTCGCGCACGTATGCACGCCCGGCAAATTGTTCTCAATTTCGCAAAATTTCGTCGCCTATTTTTCGTAAAACGTTCACTATATCCTACATAATTTCGGTTCACGTCCCGTGATGTTGTTCTCCCGAAAAGTTTGTGTACGACAAACTCACAACCGGGATCCGCATAGAAATGCTACATGCAAGAATTTATCCAATAGGTTAGTATTGGATTATGAAGTGCAATCGTTGATATTTTCCAAGCCCACTACCAGCGGTGGCTTGTATGTTACAGGAAAACGCTTGACACCTGTGGAAATACAGTTCCTGGGTAATTGGTGACGTTCTGCAACATTGGACTGGACAAAAAATAATCGTCTATCTCTCGGTAGTTTCGTATGCAAGCGAATCAGATAAAACATTACTTTTACGAAGTTCTACATACCATTGCCGCTTTTGGGGTTATGGGACTCCAGTTAGACGACCATTCTTGAAGACATTCAGAACCAATATCTCTAATTGACCATCGCCTACTCTGGATTCCGGCATCTTCTCAACCGCAAAGTAATCACTCACTTCACTTTAACACCCGAAAACACTGCGATTCAACCGCGGACTGTTACAATTCCGAATTTGCAGTGTTGATGGCAGCACCTTCCACCGAACTGCATCTCGATGTATCGATACACCTGCTTGCGATTCTCAAATCGCCAGTAACTTCGCGTAACCTCGCGCACGTATGCACGCCCGGCAAATTGTTCTCAATTTCGCAAAATTCCGTCGCCTATTTTTCGTAAAACGTTCACTATATCCTACATAATTTCGGTTCATGTCCCGTGGCGTTGTTTTCCTAAAAAGTTTGTGTACGATAAACTCACAAGCGGGATCCCCATAGAAATGTTACATGCAAGAATTTATCCAATAGGTTAGTATTGGATTATGAAGTGCAGTCGCTGATATTTTTCAAGCCCACTACCAGCGGTGGCTTGTATGTTACAGGAAAACGCTTGACACCTGTGGAAATACAGTTCCTGGGTAATTGGTGACGTTCTGCAACATTGGACTGGACAAAAAATAATCGTCTATCTCTCGGTAGTTTCGTATGCAAGCGAATCAGACAAACCTGCGGATGGCGAGAAAAAATGAACTTTCAGTCAACAACGGTAAGTACGAGATCAATATATTGCTTTGCTTGTGTCTGATAAAAGGTCTGATTCGCGATGTGAATGTAAAAATTGTAATGTTGGGTTATGTATGGACCCATGTTTTAGGGAATATCACACAGAATTGCATTACTAATTTGTACATATTAATATACTAACTAATTTGTGTTGCATTATTAATAATATTGAACGTTTACTCGTTAAGTCTTGTAAATGTGTAAATACCTAAACATATGTCAACTGTAATTGGTCTAATGTTTTTAGAGTAACTAATATAACTTTATATAAGTGTTTTCATATTAAAAATGTAAAAAATACGTGCTATATTAGGGCAAACATTGTTTTATTAAGCATAGTAATTATTTTAGACTTTAAAAAGGGTTAAGTGTCGCCACGGTTCTTCAGAATAATATAGACGGACACATTATAATCGGCTTTGTACCGGTGCATGCACATTTTTGCAACTTCGGACTCTCCCCTGAACGATGGCAGCACCGGTCATTTATCGATTCATCGATACACGCATTCGCGATTCTGGACTCGCAGAATCTAGTTGTTCGACGGTCAGTGTTCGAAACGTAATTTCTCTCGTTTCAAATCAAATTCCATGGCGAATTTTCGACAGAACGTTTGTCGCGCGTGACAGAGTTTCGAGTCGCGTTCGGTCGCGTGTGTTTTCGCGAAATTTGCATGGGGATTGAAGTTTTATACAATGACAGCGCAGAGCGACTTTTCGTGATTTGCCAATAACCTCAAAACTCATGTTAACATTGTTGTGAGAGGGAAAAATCGTGTCAAGGATATAAAATCCGACGAGAGTTCTTCGATAAAGTGAAGAGTGCGGTTAAATTTCTGCTGATTAGATTGTTCAGTTGTGTTCAGTGCGTATTTGAATAAAACGAACAGATGACTGAGAGACGATGAGGATAAAAGTCGATTGCATCGAATTAGCACATCGCCTGCCACACGAGATTCGTAAGTTTTTCCATGGAAATTTAAATAAAATATTGAATGTGGTACATCGTACCGTTTCATTCGTATAAAAAAATATTACATTTTATTAAAGTATGTAATTATTGAATGCAGCACTTTATTTCATATTATCGCGTTTTTTATATTTTTACGTTTTAATATTTTCTCGTATTTTAATCGATGACATTAATTTAACTTTAATCATTTTAAAATTTCTATTTTTCCGATAACACATTTTATTACTGGCTCTTTTTCACTGTTGCTATCTGTTTTTTGATTAGTTCTACGCGTTGGAGAAATAATTAAAGAACGTATTTTGTGCCACAGTCGCATATTCCACACCATAATGCAATTACAGTTTTGTACAGAGGATATACTTATTACTTTCTCTATAACACATCTGATTATTACTTATTCTGTGCCATAGTCCCATATTTCATACCACAAAACAATTACAATTTTGTTCAGAGGATATACTTATTACTTCCTCTATAACACATATGGTTATTACTTATTCTGTGCCACAGTCGCATATTCCACACCATAATGCAAATACAGTTTTGTACAGAGGATATACTTATTACTTCCTCTATAACACGTATGATTATTACTTTTTCTGTGCCATAGTCATATATTCCACACTGCGATACAATTACAGTTTTGTACAGCAGATACACTTATTACTTCCTCTATAACACATATGATTATTACTTATTCTGCACCAGAGGCACATATTCCACACTGCAATACAATTACAGTTTGTATAGAAGATATACTTATTACTTTTTCTGTGTCATAGTCACATGTTCCACACCATAATACAATTACTTGAATTACAATTACTACAGTTTATTACAATAACACATATGTAGACTTATTCTGTGACATAGTCACATATTCCACACTACAATACAATCACAGTTTTGTACAGAGGATATACTTATTACTTCTTCTATAACACATATGATTATTACTTTTTCTGTGCCATAGTCACATATTCCACACTGTAATACAATTGCTTGAGGATATACTATATATTTAATAAGATATATGGTTATTAATTCTGCACCAAACATATTCCACACTGCAATTTTTACAGTTTGTATAGAAGATATACTAATTACTTCCATATAACACATATGATTATTAATTTTTTGTGCTATATATTCCACACCACAATACAATTACAGTTTTGTACAGAGGATATACTTATTACTACCTCTATAACACATATGGTTATTACTTATTCTGTGTCATAGTCACATATTCCACACTGCAATACAATTACAGTTTTGTACAGAGGATATACTTATTACTTCCTTTATAACACATATGATCATTACTTAGTCTAGGCCACAGTCACATATTCCACACCACAATACAATTGCAGTTTTGTGCAGATGATATATTTATTACTTCCTCTATAACACATATGATTATTACTTTTTCTGTGTCATAGTCACATATTCCACACCATAATACAATTACTTAAATTACAATTACTACAGCATATACTTATTACTTCCTTTATAACACATATGGTTATTACTTATTCTGTGACATAGTCACATATTCCACACTGCAATACAATCACAGTTTTGTACAGAGGATATACTTATTACTTCTTCTATAACACATATGATTATTACTTTTTCTGTGCCATAGTCACATATTCCACACTGTAATACAATTGCTTGAGGATATACTTATTATTTCCTTAATAAGACATATGGTTATTACTTATTCTGCACCAGAGGCACATATTCCACACTGCAATTCAATTACAGTTTGTATAGAAGATATACTTATTACTTCCTCTATAACACATATGATTATTAATTTTTCTGTGCTATAGCCACATATTCCACACCACAATACTATTACAGTTTTGTACAGAGGATATACTTATTACTACCTCTATAACACATATGGTTATTACTTATTCTGTGTCATAGTCACATATTGCACACTGCAATACAATTACAATTTTGTTCAGAAGATATACTTATTACTTCCTCTATAACACATATGATTATTAATTTTTCTGTGCTATAGCCACATATTCCGCACCACAATACAATTACGTGAATTACAATTACTAGGGGATATACTTATTACTTCCTCTATAACACATGTGATTATTACCTTTTCTGTACCATAGTCATATATTCCACACCACAACACTGTAACCAGCCGAGATTAATTGCAAGCCTATTCAATTCGCCGTTACCTCTTGAAGCGCATATCCCAGAAGCTCGGAACACGCAACGGTTTTATACAAAATAGAAAAGCCGGAGCTAAATGATTTCAACCAAAACAGGGCGGCTGAGTTTCCCTTACATAACACAAGGCTGAATTCAATAAAAGCAAGTAGCGCTTGAACGCGAAAATAAAAAAGAAAGCAGCCTCGTTGTTCGCCACGCAAACTCTCGCGCGACCCGTCCATTTGGGAACACGTAGAATCCGCCCACTTGATCCCATTTAGTCAGTCGACCGCTTTCCGGGTCTCGTTTTCGCACTCGCTCACGCGAATTTTTGATCCGCGGGTGAAAACGGACTGGGATTAAGAGACGCCCGGTGCCTCGTATCAGCGAGCGACTCCTTCAGCTTCATAGACTCGCCGCGTGTTTTGAATAAGAGCCCGGATATCGTCGGATAAAATGAGGACTAAAGCGGCGCCGCGCGTACTTTGCGCAATTCAACCAGAACCCGCCGACGGTTTTGTGCGGGCGTCGGCGGACGGGAATTCGGGGATATTTTTGACGTGGACCAACATAGAATTTGCGGATATGAGAGTTAAGCAGAAAGATAGTGTGTATGACGGGGCGGGATGATACGCGGTGTTTGGGCCGAGAAATGGGTGGGAGGAAGGAATTATGTGATGCCGGTGTATATTACATTTTAGCTAGTTAACCCCTTGAGACCCGAATTTTTTTTCGTATAAGGAAAAGGAACTTTTGTACAAAAAATTAACTTAATTCGTGGGAATGAAGGCAACAATATAGTTTTTACAGAAATATTTATTTATTTATCATTTGTAAATGTACATTTTAATGGACATATGGTCCTTACGGAAATTTTGTAACATTACGGAGATCCTAAGAAATATTTGTATAAAAAATAAACTTCGTATTCGTAAAAATAATGTACGTTATAAAATACAGCACGAGAAGTATTACGCACATTACAATGTGCATAGGGTCCGAAGGGGTTAAAAAACTTAGACAAAATACACGAAATCTGGCAACGTTTCTACTGATTTATCAATATGTAATTTGGTTTATATAAATTACGTTTTACTCAGTTAACCCCTTTAGACGCGATTTTTTTTCGGTTAAGAAAAATTATTTTTTATATGGAAATTAACTTAATTCAGGTGAATGAAGGCAACAATATACTTTTTAGAGGCATATTTATTTGTTTATTTATAATTTGTAAATGTACATTTTAATGGACATATGGTCCTTACGCAAAATTTGTAACATTAACGACATTCTGATAAATATTTATATAAAAAAACAAAATTCGTATTCGTAAAAATAATATACGTAATGAAAGTATTTCTACATTACAATGTGCATAGGGTCCCAAGGAGTTAAAAAATTTAGGCAAATTATACAAAATCTGGCAATGTTTCTACTGATTTATCAATATGTAATTTGGTTTATATAAATTACATTTTACTCAGTTAACCCCTTTAGACGCGATTTTTTTTCGGTTAAGAAAAATTATTTTTTATATGGAAATTAACTTAATTCAGGTGAATGAAGGCAACAATATACTTTTTAGAGGCATATTTATTTGTTTATTTATAATTTGTAAATGTACATTTTAATGGACATATGGTCCTTACGCAAAATTTGTAACATTAACGAGATTCTGATAAATATTTGTATAAAAAAACAAAATTCGTATTTGTAAAAATAATATACCTAATGAAAGTATTACGTACATTACAATGTGCATAGGGTCCCAAGGAGTTAAAAAATTTAGGCAAATTATACAAAATCTGGCAATGTTTCTACTGATTTATCAATATGTAATTTGGTTTATATAAATTACATTTTCGTCAGTTAACCCCTTCAGACACGGTTTTTTTTCGTTTAAGAAAAATTATTTTTTATATGGAAATTAACTTAATTCATGTGAATGAAGGCAACAATATACTTTTACAGAAGTATTTATTTATTTACTTATGATTTGTAAATGCACATTTTAATGGACATATTGTCCTTACGCAAAATTTGTAACATTAAGGAGATCCTGAGAAATATTTATATAAAAAAATAAAATTTGTATTCCAAAAATAATATACGTAATAAAATACAGCATGAAAAGTATTACGTACATTACAATGTGCATAGGGTCCGAAGGGGTTAAAAAATTTAGGTAAAATATACGAAATCTGGCAACGTTTCTACTGATTTATCAATATGTAATTTTCTTGCAATATTTAATTTGGTGTAAACGAAAAATTACCATTAGAATTTAGTTGCGCCTCACGCAATCAATTACAAAGTCACACTAGTGAAAAGTATTTCGTCTTCAGCGAGTGCTTCGGCCCGAAATACTCAGCACTCAAAGGGTTAAGCGTTAGCATAAAGTAATGTTTTTTAGTGTCTGTAAGAGAATTTGTCAATGCATACCAATAGAGGATTTGCAGGGTGGGTGTTAAATGAAAAAAATAATGTGTATTAAGAAAATAACGTGTATGTATCTAAACATAGATAATGTGATAATGTGAAGAAGTTTGAATTTGTACAGTAGAAATTAGACATTTTGTTCTTTTGCGTAACTAAATTCGAGGATTTATCAATGCGGCCTATATAAAATTTGTGGGTAGAGAATTGTGCCCATAATTATGAAAGTGGTCTAAGTCAAAATTAAAAAAAAAATGAGTTTATCAGTTATTTCATACCACATTATTTTTAACTAAATTTATTCAATGTAATTTTTACGAAATTGTCAAAAATGAACCATTAGATAGTGGTTGTAATTTCAACATTATATGGAATTCATTTAGTTTTAATTATGAAAGTGGTCTAGGTCAAAAATTTAAATAAATTATATAAACAACTTGAAAATGGCACGTGGCCTTCTCGAATGTTGCAGCCGGATTTTATTTTAACGAAATCACTAGAAGAATCAATAACAAGAAGAGTAAAAAATACCGCGGGTGAATCTGTCTCTTCGCTACAAATTCAATGGATGAGATTCTTGAAAAATGAACCTTATAAAATGTTCTATAAAACATCTTTAGATGATTCTAAATTTCACGTTTTGGATCTTTCACCTAAAAAAAGGAAGACCAAAAATATACGGAAATATTAAATTACTTCCATTATACACCACCATTAGACCAGTATCGGAAGAAAAACATAAAGATATTATGAGTTTACTACCCTACATCCCTCCAGTTTTTCAGGAACATTTTAAGAATCTTAAATACTCGAAATAATGATAAAAATGGATTACTGTTTAAAAATAATTAATAAATCTAATAAATGTTCACGAATTATTTCAATCAAATTATTGTTTCAAATAAAACTCAAAGTTCTTTATTGCTTTAAGTCATTTATAGGACATTCAGTTAATTTTGAAAATGGTCTAAGTCAATTCAATCTTTAAAAATAATATTATCGTATAAAATTCACACAAAATTATATATTCATAGTAAATTTCCATTAACACGTTGACTGCCGTGCGTATTTTGCCGTATTAGAACGGCGATGCTATGAAATACCACAGCGTTTGACTGAATTATGCAAAATGTAAATAATGTGCAAGTATTGGAGACCAAAGAATCGCATCACTATTCTAACAATAACTGCATTTATAAAATAATTATTACTACCCATTACGAATATTTTAGATCTTCAGTAAAATCTCTTGCGCCGGTCACCGGTGACCCCCACGGCAGCCAACGTGTTAATTAAGACTAATAAAATTATAAATTAAAATGTCGCATAATGTAAAAATATTTTTTAATTTATTCAAATGCAATTCATTAAATATCTCGAAACAAGAAATATATGACTTAGACCACTTTCATAATTATGGGCACAATTAAGGAGGAAGGTGGCGTGTATAAGGAATTGTCATGTAACACATGGAATTTGGTGAGGAAAATATGTGAAGCAAAGAAATTGAGGTGTACGTTACAAATCATTCATTTTTGCACATACGAAAATTCGCATTTTTTAAGTAAGCCAACCTAGATATTACAGTTATGATAGTTCAACGGAAAGGTAATATTTGGAAAGTATCGAGATTTACATGAAAGTTGGTTGGAAAACGAAATAGGACGAAGGAACTGTTTGAGTTCCGGCGTATATTACAGATTAAAAGTTTCATTTTTTTCCATACATGATTCCAGCATTTTGTTATATAAACCAACATGGAATTTGAGCTTATAAAATTTCAGCAAAAAACTAATGCGCTTAAGAGATCGGGTATTGCGCAGAATTCTGTGATTTAGATCAATGGAGTGAATGGAATATTTCGTATAAGGTGTATATTAAAAGTATTAATTAAAATTTCCTTTGCATGTCCGGATTTAAGAATATGTCTTATATAAATGAATGCAGATTCCGTTTCATTGTATATTTTTACTCAATTTTATTCCGTGATATTAATCGTTCTAAAGTCGCTCAGCCGAATTATAAGCAAGTACCACAAATGAGAGAAATAAATGATGCATATAGAAAGAATCAGTGGGTACGCAAATATCGTTTGCAAAAGTCTCCGAAAAGAATGTCGGCCGATTTTATTATTAATAATGGCTCTTGTGCGATTGTATATTGTCGGAATAATATCTCTTTGATACAACCTGTCTGCGTTCTCGATATAATTCAATTTAACGTCAACGCGGCGCTGAACGTTGACGATCGATTAAACTCCTCTCTAAACCCCTTATGACGCACAAATTTTCAAACATCCCGGCATTCTCCAGAAACTTTATAAGCTATACCGTTCGACTTATAGAATTTATAACGCGTACGGTCTCTAACGCGCAGATTCTATTGGTCGTAAACTTTATAAGATACGGTCTAGGTATAATGTGTAAAATTTATCGAGCACCCCGCGCGCCAAATAGAAAAGCTATAGAGCAGTAGGATTTTTATTACACCCCGGAAATTGCACGTATGGGATTAGTTTTTCTTACACGCCCAACATTTTCGCGCACTGCTCAATTTTCGCGCGAAAATCACTTTAGTCTCGGTCACGCCTCGAATTATAGAACACTACATCCGCCTCTATCTTTTCCTCCTCTCTCGCCGTATTTCTCTAATACTTTTTCTGTCCTTTCCTTCGTCTTTCATTTCCTGCCCGGCTCTCTCGCAACACAAGAAAACTCGTGAGCGGTCCTTAAAATGTTAACCTAAAATATGTTAAACAAGGATCTTTGCACCGCATAATCAATCAAGCGTCTCTTTATATACACTCGCATCCCCTAACTATTCATAGATGGAGTTTTTAATCAAATTCATTGGTGTTTTTAATAATCATTGGTGCTTTTAATAAAATCTATCTAACTTCATCGATTTGCTTTAGTTAGTAGTGCTCGTGGACCATGTGACAATGTGCAAGAAAAATGCGTAAATAATGTCCTGTGGTATTACTTCCAGGATTGCAGGACTGACGTCATTTCGAACGATTTCTATGAATGATTTTTAAGTAAATATATGAACGAGTGCTTGTGAAGATATTTACTCGTAGTTTTGGTTTATTTAAAAACATGAGATTTGCTCAGGTATAATTAAGACAAACCAAAAAAACAAATAAATAATGTTCTTTGATGTTATTTATGGCAATATAAGATTTATGATAGTGACTATTTAGAAACGTTTGAAGGGTGTGTCCGAAATAGTGATAGCATTGACGAGATTATTAGAAATCAGAATCATAAATCTAGAAGCTCCTGAAGTCAATTCTGGATATTGTATAATTCTGGTATTTGCTTTTCATTTCAAAACCACGCAATCTATGCTTAATTTAATGTAAACTTTTTAGGTATAACTAGTTAGTATTTAATTTCTCAAAAAATGCCTATGTTTTGTACACTTTAAAATTGTTCGGTAAAAGAAATCGCGTAATCATTGATTATGAAAGTGACCGAAGTGCATCAAATACTTATGATTGTAAAAGTTGAATGAAAATTCGCTAATTAGAGAATGCTTTAAAATAAAATTTGCAGTATTGAGAAATTACAAGTTTTTATTAAACCAAAAATTAATTTTTATCGAATCTTTTATCCACCGGTGCATTGTATTGAAGCATTTTAAACATAAGTATGGCTCGTCAATGCAATCTTGGCAGTATTTAGTGACCATTTTGATCCGAATTCTTGCACTTTGTGTTCCGAAGCTTGCAACATTTTATTGGTAATACTGTTCGCAAAAGTTGCGTACCAAATACGCTGGCCCTTTCTTCTTTTGCAATTGATGCCGTATTCTTATAAATGACGAAATTACTTAACACATTGCGTACGGCGTTCTTGCTCACAGAAACCTCGCACATTTTTAACCGTCCTAAAAAGTTGAGTACAATACATTACAAGCTTTTTTAATACTGACTGATATGTTTACACTTTTTCGGCATTCTAACGTTTATTTACTTCGCAATTATTCTATCAAAAATTGCTGTAAGGCGTAATTACTTTAGAAACGTACCGATCAACATTAAAACGAGATATCTCATGAACCGTACGCAATGTGTTAATATTTTGCCATTACACGCATAGAATAGTAAAAATATTTCCGTAGCGTTCTCACCGAAACATGTGATTTCGGCATAATAGTCCACGTGTTAAACAAAAAAAGCGTACGTAATAGCTTTTACTTTGAATATCAATAATGTCTTATTTGTCAATAATAGTGTCTTTTCCT
Organism: Cryptocheilus praepositus; assembly: GCA_033815515.1. Lineage (NCBI taxonomy): Eukaryota > Metazoa > Arthropoda > Insecta > Hymenoptera > Pompilidae > Cryptocheilus > Cryptocheilus praepositus. Next base: position 488,551 of record JAWWQZ010000292.1, on the reverse strand, counting down.
CCTCTCCCGCCGTCTTTCTTTAATACTTTTTTCCCTCTTCCTCCGTCTTTCATTTCCTGCCCGACTCTCTCGCTCTTTCCATCTCCCCATGGCTTTTCCCATTCTCTTTCACTCTCCCCAGCTCGCGTCGCTTTACAAAGGAATATGTGCACCTGCAGAGACAGGAAACGTGGTCTGCGCACACGCTTGCACGCACGTACGTGTACGGAAAGCAACAGAAGGGTCCGCCGAAATGGCCGCTCGTAAATATAAGACCGGCGAACGTATGCTTTAAGGGGGATATTTAAATGCATTCGTATCGCGGCTGACGTCGGTTTGCTGGAGAATTCCTCCTCCGCAGCGGCGGTATCTCTTTGCTCGAAGGTCTCGCGATTTTGCTTTTTTCCACCGACGACGATCCCTCTGTCACCTATCAAAATCGACGCGAAGAGGCGCGATAGAATTCTTCGCCCTCGTGCCCTTGCCGTCCTCCGATATTCGCGTAAAGTGGCAGGCGAGTATAAATTTCAGGATACATAAATTCGCGGCATCGAAGAACGTTTGGTTTAAAGATGTATAGAGGGTGATAATGTGTTTATGGGTGATTTATTACTGGAGCGCGGGGGAATGGGATGAAAATTAGAAAATCTACGGAATCGGTCTTTTTAAAAGTACGTGTGTACGAATATTTACGCGCTAACGTATGCAATGGATCGTAATATTATGTTTAAAAATCAATGCTTTTTGAGTGTAAATATTAAAGTTTCCTTTTTCTCACTCGCACAGTCACTTTATTATTACAAATACTATCGCGTATCTATCCTTTGTTTAATAGTTTGTGTTGTGACTATAATTGCGAGTATAATTTTATCAGTTGGGTGTATTTAAAAAAACATCACAGATTTTTTTATATATCGCAGCACTAACTCAATCTCTCTTATTAAATCACTATGATCGTAATCTAGTTACATAGTTTTGAAAAATATGAGACCGTTTAGTATAATTACATACGATTGCAAATAATAAGAAGCAACGTGCTGCAAAGTGTTCAATTTTTATATTCTGCTTTGTGCATTGTTTTCATATTCTGCATTGTCGCGCATCTATCTTTTGTTCAATAGTTTGTGCTGTGATTATAAAAGCAAGTGTAATTTTATCAGTTAATTTTATTTAAAAAGCATTTCCGATTTTTATGTATCACAGCATAAACTAAATCTCTCATATTAAATCACTATGAGTGTAAGCGACCAGTTAGATAGTATTGCAAAAATATGAGATCGTTCAGTATAATTACGTACAACTGCGAATAATAAGAAGCAACGTTCTGCAGTGTTCAATTTTCATATTCTGCTGTTTGTCGCGTATCTATCCTTTGTTCAATAGTTTGTGCTGTGATTATAATTGCAAGTGTAATTTTATCAGTTAGGTTTATTTAAAAAGCATCACAAATTTTGACGTATCACAGCAAAAAACTAAATCTCTTATATTAAATTACTATGAGCGTAGTCCAGTTACATAGTTTCGCAAAAATATGAGACTGTTCAGTATAATTACGTACAATTGCAAATAATAAGAAGCAACATGCTATAGAGTGTTCAATGTTCATATTCTGCTGTTTCTCGCGCATTTATCCTCTGTTCAATAGTTTGTGCTGTGATTAAAATTGCAAGTGGAATTTTATCAGTTAGATTTATTTGAAAAGCACCACAAGTTTTGACGTATCACAGCACAAACTAAATCTCTGCTATTAAATCGCTATGAGCGTAGTCCAGTTACATAGTATTGCAAAAATATGAAACCGTCCAATATAATTACGTACGACTGCGAATAGTAAAAAGCAATGTGCTGCAGAGTGTTCAATTTTCATATTTTGCTGTTTGTCACGCGTCTATCCTTTGTTCAATAGTTTGTGCTGTGATGATAATTGGAAGTGTAATTTTATCAGTTAGGTTTATTTAAAAAGTATCACAGATGTTGACGTATTACAGCACAAACTAAATCTCTCCTTTTAAATCACTATGAGCGTAAGCGGACAGTTACATATATAGTATTGCAAAAATATGAGATCGTTCAATATAATTACGTACAACTGCGAATAATAAGAAGCAACGTTCTGCAGCGTTCAATTTTCATATTCTGCTGTTTGTCGAATTCGTATTTAACCGTGCCGAACAACTGAATCCAAGTTCCATTGTGCTTCGAAGCTGTTCCAAGCCAACCCTTAACACAATCCCTATTACAGTCTGAGATCGCTGCGGGAAGTACGTAAATGCTCTTGCAAATTCTTAGAAAGATCCATCTTTAGTCGACAAGAGTTACCGACGACATTTTTTCTACATTTTTTATCTCTTAAAAGTTACAAGTTTTAACATTGCTCCCGTCGCATCTATTACAAAAGTTATTTAAAGCAGATTTTCATTCGAAAATGTTGTGTACGATGTTCAAAAATAGAGGAGAATTGTCTTCCAGTCAGTTGTTGACCTTTTCTATTAGTCCATCCATTGTAACTGAATTACTTCGACGTCTAGCTTCATTCTACGTGATTTTCTGACTAAAAATAGGTCAGAGAAAATTAGGTGTCATCGGAAATGAAATCTATGCACGACGCGATAACCATGCAGATTCGCTTTTAAATGATTGGCTGGCGGACAGTTAGTTATCTGCAGGCTGCAAATATTTGAGGGAACATATTTTTGTAGAAGCTACCTACACGAGTGGAGTTTCGACAGAAAATGATTCTGTCATAAAAAATATTTAATAAAAAATGTTTTATTTTATATAATTCATAGGCTTTGTTCACTTCGAGCTCATGACGGCTACATTTTGTGAAAGTTTTTACATATTTTTTTATGAAAAACACGCGTAACCCGTTATTGATCTTGTCATTTAAAACAAATGTATATTTAATACACGGGTGCTGATACGCAGGACATTTTTTCATACATTTTTGCTGAAATCCAAAATTTACAAGTTTTAACATTGCTTTCGTCGCATGCCTTAAATTATAAACCATACAGTGACGTAATCGTGAAATCGTACAAATTCTTAAAAATCTCCTACTACTCTTCAGTCACCATCCTGACATTTTCTTCTAATATGAGCTCAGCAAAAGTGATTCTCCATTGATTGAGTATATATATATTATCAACGACAAATTATATTCAAAATAAGCATTTTTTTCATACGTTGCATATATTTGAATAACCCTATAACACTAATTGCACACTATTATAATAATTATCCATAAAAACAGTGTGACATTTTTCCCAAATAATTTTGTAACAACTTATATCAGAGAATTTACGTAGGCATGGATCTAGAATGCTACTATTTTCACTGAGGCTGCTTCTCACTAGTGTAAAAATGTAACAATCTCTAGAGCAACAACAACCTAAATCTATTTCATTGTTCTATATCCCAATAAATCTACTTCCGCAAAAAATTCATGTAGCATGTTATCATAAACTGATGAAATAGACATGTCGCGTATATGCGACGTCGGACTCAGAAACAAGAACTGAAACGGCGTTTTAACGACGAGTAAACGAACGAGTTAATAACGAAAACACATCGTCCCGAGCAAATTTCACCTAAAAAAACAATTGAATATATTCTCCACTACGTTGGCGCATGCAGAAAAATTAATCAGCAACAAACGACAGGAACAAAAAAATACAATCTTTGGTACTGCTGGGAATGTAAGCCGGGTGACTAAAGCAGGGGTTAACGCGAACGAACTGCATTGAAAAAGATACTGCAAGCGCGGAAAAAAATAAGGCGTAGCGAGATGAAGAAAGGAAGTCGCAAAGGGTCACGACCGTTGAAAGGGAGTTAAGTAACGCGAGCAAGGGGTGAACCGCGTTCAACACAGTAGGAATGCGGTAACGAAAAATAAGACGTCGTACGAAGAGCAAGAACAAGAAGGCACAGAAAAAGATGGAGGGTCACGACGTTGGAAAAAATGTGCGGTGCGGTAGCTTGGCTCGACTCTGCTTCTCTCAAGCTGTCTGGAGGGTAGTTGAGGATTACATAGAAGTGTGTATGTGTGTGTGTGACTACAGGCTTGAGACGACCACCCTGTGAACCTATAATGAAATTAAAATCGTCTGGAATGAAACTGTAGCAAATTGTATAGGAGAAGCAAGGGGTCATGATTGTTAAGGTGCTAAGCAATTTGGGCAGCGGGTCAGTGTGCTGAAAGGGATGGAATGCATGCAATTCACTAGGTGTACAGCTACGAAAAATAAATTGCGGTAAAAAAAGGACGACCAAAAAGGAACCATGGCGTTACAAAACGTCAGTTACATAGTGGCACATCTAGGATAGCTGAATACTAGTGTGCAGCCAGTTATATAAGTTCACATCAACTCCTGCGAAGACCTACGATCAATTCGGAATTGTCAAAAGTGAAAATATGGTGTAGCAAAGTAAAGGAAGGGAGCAAAAAATCACGAAATTTGCAAGACAGTTGCACCACGTATACAGGGGTATGCTACAAGAGGATGGAACGTGTCCAATTTACTAAGAACACGCGAATGAAAAATGTTCTACAGTGACAAAAAAGAAAATAAATGAGGAAAAGTCAACATAGAGTGGATTGTAAGTAGTGCAATGTGTTCAACTCAATACGAACACGTAGTCATGAAACAAAATGCGGTGTGCATAGAAGGCACGAAACGAACTAAGCGAGAATAATGTAAGATCACGAAGTTGGAAAAGGTGTTCTCGGATTAAACAAATGTACCATCTGATCCAAAGCTCAGATCAACTGCGTTAAGAGTGTATGATAAAACAAATTGTCAATAATACATCTAATGCGTCACAAGTTCAAGGAAAGAATTCGTTAAACTTCGTGATGACTGAAAATAAATTCGGAAACACCAACATATAGTGGACTGAAAGTAGTGCAACGTGTTCCACTCAATATGTATGAAAAAAATGTAAGATCACGATGTTGGAGGTGTTCGGTTAAAATTAATTCAGAAACGCCAACATAGGATGTGCTTCTCTGACCCAAAGTTCAAATCAACTGCGTTAAGATGTACGACAAAAGAAATTATTGAAAATCAAACTAATGCGTAACAACTTTCAGATAATAATTCGTGAAACTTTGTGACGACTAAAAATAAATTCAGAAACACCAACATTTAGCTCATTAAAATTAGTGCAATGTGTCCCATTCAATATGTATAAAAAAATGTAAGATCACAATCTTGTGAAGGTGTTCGGTTAGGCAGGGTGGCCTGACTGCGGATGTCTACGGCTGTCTGAGTTGTAGTCGAGGGTTGTACGCGGAGAGCATCTATGGCCCGGGGCTCGTGTCGACCACGAGGGCCTACGATGGAATCGTGCGCCGTGTGGAAATGAATTTTCGTTCCGCGCCGTCGTTTTTCTCCATTTCCCGTTATCCGCGCACCCCCTCCCCTTTCAGCCCCGCCACGCGATTTTTACCGACGACGCGTACAAACCCTCCCATCCGCACGGCCCATCCCCGGTCGGTCGTTGACGCGTTATCGTTATTAATAAACGGGGCTAATGAAACGGAGCAAGATTGGCGCGTGAATGGGAATTGATATACGCGCGTTGCTTTTCAATGGTCACCGTTGATTCTCTCATTTGCCGGTGATTGTGTGCGAGAGTAGTTGCGCCGCCAAAGGCTTAGTGTCATTAGGGAAGATGGACGCCAACTGAATTTTTCTTCGTTTCGCGAACTGCCGCGCTGAACGTTTCTGTCGGCGGGGCTTTCTTTTATGAACAAGTGCTTTTCGGCTGATGATGAGATTACATGCCGAAAATATCGCTGGAATTAAAAATATGTGTAACATGCGCGTATGTCGGACATGAGAAAATATCGGAACTTAGCTAATTAAGCTTAACTGTTTGAGTGCAAGAGGTGGTTCAGAAAATCTTGTTGAGAAACTACAAGTAATAGCAAGCGATAGCGATTGCCTTAATTTATGTCGAAAAACGTAAAATGGGGCAACAATGCTTGTGTTTATCAAATAAGTGCCATTTAAAGTAATGGCAATTAGAGACAAAATGTATTGCTCATACGGTTCATATAAAAAACAGCGTGTATGCGAAAAATAATCACTAGTAAAATTGTGTCAAACGGGGCAATGGGACAACAGAAATTGTGTTTATCAATTAAGTATTATGTAAAGTAATGGAAATTAAAGATAAAATGCATTGCTCATACGGTTCATACAAAAAACAGCGAGAATGCGGAGAATAATTACTAGTAAAATTGTGTCAAACGAGGCAACGGGGCAACAGTAGTTGTGTTTATCAAATAAGTGTCGTTTAAAGTAAGGGCAATTAGAGACCAAATGTATTGCTCTTACGGTTCATACAAAAAACAGTTACTATGCGGAGAATAATTACCAGTGAAATTGTGTGCATACCTCTAATAAAAGGAGTGGGACTTTTCGCCATGAAACCTGAACAGCCAAATCGCGCTGCATCGGACTCAAACGGTTAAACATATCCCGAATACTTACATATGCATATACTATCAGCGGAATTATATGACGTAAGCCTATTTTTTAACGCAACGTTAAGGGATTATGGTGTGAAATAACACTAGTAGAGCAAAACATTGAAATTTGCAGTGTAGTTTCAATATTAACTGTCATTGGAGGAGACCGACGGTTACAGAATTTTTTTTCGTTTCATAAATCACCGCGTTGCACGTTTTTGTCAGCAGACGCTTTCTTTTAAACATATGTGCTTCTCGATTGACAATGACATTACGTGCCCAAAATATGCTTGAAAATAAAAAATGGAGATAATATATTCATCCATTGACTCCTTGGCATACGTATAAGTCATAAGTCGATCCGTGCCAAAAGTAGTTTTTAATTTGACTGAACTGAACAAGTATAACAATTTTAAAAGAGAACGACATGTTTTCACTCATAAATATTATTTGATCAGTTCGTTGTAGAATCATATTGTGCAATCATTAAGCGACTATATTAAATGTGATTAAATTAAGCAGTAATTCAATAAGATTAAATAATGAGTCAGTACAGTTTGCAGAATCATATATATTTAATGAATTTCATTAAATTAAGTAATAATTCAGTAAAATTAAATAACAAGTCAGCAGCTTGCAGAATCGTATATATTTAATAAATTTCATTAAATTAAGCAATAATTCAATAACATTAAATAATAAGTCACCTGTTTACAGAATCATTGTATAATTGCGCGTGTTTAGTCAGCAGACATCATTATATGCCAATATTTGATTTACTTTATACTTACTCCAAACACTTGTATTCGCCTACAATATCAACGAAATCTAACGTAAACCTACTTTACAATAGTGTTGAAAATGTATCACGTAACATATCACCACTAGGTCAAAAGATCAAAATTTAAACCACAGTTTCAACATGAATGAATATAGTCTTTGCTGCATCGTGAAGGCAATAAATCGAAAGTCCACTGTAAGTTGGATACTGACAGTAGAACGCCGCGATTCTCACGTTAATAGGTTTCCGTCTATTTTTAAAGGCGAAATTCTGTACACGCGACGTAATCCCGGACTTTACGGCGTAATTATAAGGAATGCGCGTGCGTTTCGTCCGTCGACTCGCTCGCAATTTGCACGATATTCTTGCAACGAGAAATTACTGGATCCCACGCGAGATTTTCGAAACTCTTTACGGTCTTACGTGCAACGGCCGGAAATACCGTTCCTGGGACGTTTCGATAATCGATAGGCGTCCTGAATCTTTACGCAGCATGTGAAATTGCTTCAATGCGCGATAAATTGAACATCGGATTACTTTTCAGAACAATTTCCTTCCATACCGGCTGTTTTTGATACTCAACTTTATGGACTATGACTAGTTATAAATGTAGCTAATATCACACTGCTTTAGTGTAATTAGATATGAATTTAATACGCTAAGAACTGGTTCATTTTTAATGATGCAAAAATGCCGTAGAATAATTTGCGAAACTTTACGGGCAAACAATTTAATTACGCGAAATTTTGTCGGGTTTAGGGTTTTCCAGACTTCGGCGTTTTCTTTCCATACCTATATAATGCATATTTAGATATTTTAATAGTAAAAACAAACAACTTTTCTCACATACGGACTCCACTGTTTCATGAGTTGCGGGTGAAAAAAGAATTTCACAATAAATCCACCGTCTCTGTGTACGAACAGTTGCCTTTTGACAAGTTCTAAATGATGCCTAATAAAGTGGTTCAAGAAATTAAGCGCATGAATGAGCCGAAACGAACATTTGTCGCCCCAACGCAAGAAACTTCTTTCCCGCGAACTTATTCATATAATCAGAAGCAAACGGGTTTATTCCAATTGTCAATTTACAGTGACTCGTCGTTATACAGTACCTCTGGACAAGTCCAACAAATTAAGCAATGCCAACAGTCGCAAAAGTTATTAGATCGTAGAATAATTCCGTAGAAAAATTCCGTAGAATAATTTGAGAGATTTTACAGGCAAACAATTTAATTACGCGAAATTTTGTCGGGTTTAGGATTTTCCAGACTTTGGTATTATCTTTCCATACCTATATAATGCATCTAATGCATATTTAGATATTTTAACAGTTAAAACAAAAACTTTTTTCACGCAGGGACTCGACTGTTTCATGAGATGCGGGTGAAAAAAGAATTTTACAATAAATCCACCGTCTCTGTATACGGACAATTACCTCTTGTCCACTTTTAAATGATGCCTAATAAATTGATTCAAGAAATTAAGCGCATGAATGAGCAGAAACGAACATTTGTCGCCCCAACGCAAGAAACTTCTTTCCCGCGAACTTATTCATATAATCAGAAGCAAACGGGTTTATTCCAATTGTCAATTTACAGTGACTCGTCGTTATACAGTACCTCTGGACAAGTCCAACAAATTAAGCAATGCCAACAGTCGCAAAAGCTATTAGACGCGGCGTAATTAAAACTTTCTCACGAGCCCCGTTTCCACCGTTTTTCACGGACCTCTCCGCGCGCCCGTCCATTTTTTTTTTTAATTCCTTCTCATCGCGCAGCCATTATCCGACCGGAGAAAGAACGATCCGAACGCGGGGAATTGCAGTAATTTCAATTAACGTGTGAGCGCGCCCGAAGTCAACAAAACTCGAACGGCCGGGCCCGAAATTTCGCTTCGCGAGACAAATGAACGTCGAGGACATTTTTTCATCCCCCCGCCCCTCCCGCCGTAATGGGATAATTCGCCAAAAGATTCCCGCTCGTCGCGCGCGGACGTGCAAAACGATCATTAAATTGAATTCCGTCCCGTACGTGGAAATAGATCGGAGGGAGAAAGATTCGCCCGGGGTAAAAACGTGCGAGTGGAAGAGGAGATCGTTAAACATGTTTATACCGGCAAAATTAAATGAAGCCAATCAGCTTCTTTTTGCGCCGTTACTCTGCGCGGCTACAAAAAACTTCAGCGCCGCTCTTCATTCGATCCCACGGTCTATATTTCTTGGCGCATGAAAAATGTCCGTTTTGTCCACCGACTGCGGAATCTTATTTCACGATATTGGCATGTCGAAAACGGCGTGGCTGGGATTCTGCGGTCGAAATGATGAAACAATGAGGGGAGGTTCTACAAAAGGTTTGTTCATTGATAATAATCGCCGGTGGGGCCTACAATTCTTTTTCGGCGTGACAACTTTCGAAGTTTGGGAATGCTGTGGTATAAAAGAGATGCTCTTTTATAGTAGGGGTTTCACCGATGTTGGACGCACTTCAGTTTTTAACCCTTTGCACTCGGACATGTTTCTTCACATGTTCGCCATTTTTACAAAAATCTGTGTTTTACCGTATACGTCTGTACTTCTCTAGCAAATTTAATGTAGATTAAAAAAAAATTTTGAATTTTGTGCTTAGCGAAAGTGTACGGTACTTCTGCTGCAAGCCGCGGAAACCATTTCCAAAAATGTACTTCTAGTTTGAAAGCTCTCGCGCCGCCATTTTGAAGTAAAAACATAAAAACCAGTTAAGCGCGGAGTTTAATTTTAGGTATCCCCCACTAGGTGCGGAATTAAAATGAAGCAATGACGTATATACACGTCGAACGCAGGACAAGTGGTTCTACTATAAATTTTGCCACTGCTGTTGTCTGAATCAACCATCTGGAGGAGAAATTTAGCAATTTATCAACATTATTAATCCATTGTATATATTTAGCTATTTTTCATACCTTACGCTTTCTTTTTACAATAACTGTGGAAATACGTAGGTTTACCTCAGATGCTTCAAAAGCGAGGGACAGAGAGATTTTAGATCAAATGCTTCGGGTTCTTGTATTCAATTCAACAATGTCTAGGACACTGCCTCGTAGAACAAAGGGCCAATATTAACCCTGCTAATTGTTTATGCAATTTCTCCCCAAATCAACGTTCGCCGTCCAAATCACGGCTTACGTATATAATATAAAATACTTAGCAGTTCTATTGGTAATGTAAAGAAAACATATCACCAAATAATATTCTTAGTGTGTTTTACTGAAATTCCGAGTTTTGATAGCCAATGGTAATTTTTTATTTTACACGACGAGTACACACGTCATACGCGCTTAATTGGTTAAATCGTTTTTGAAAGTGCCCGCGCCAACTGCGTCGTTTAAAAAAATCAGATGTGCTTGTGGGAACCGTCTGCAGCTGAATCGAATAAATTCATATTTTAAACGAGCACCAATTACGTCGGGGTTGATTGGCGTTTTAAGAGAGCTCAATTTTACTGACAAACTGTGCTTATGAAGATCGAGTGTACTGATTGACTGACGGGTGTCTATATGACGAAAGAAAGTACCCTTTACAATTTACGACATCACGACATACTACGTTTAGTAATACTATTAGCGGTACGTGATATTTAAGATTGGTGACGTGCGTTTTCCCACGTGTCATGAAGCTAAATTAATCTCTTTGGCCTACTTTTATGTCAGTGTGGAACTCGCATACGTTATAACAATGTTCAACACTTTTATGCGTTTTAAAGTCGAATACAATTTTTTTTACAACACTTTTACATCAGTATTGAAATTCCATAATTTCTATCAATGAACAACAGTTTTTTTTTAAAAGTTAAGTGAATTATTTTGGCAATACTTTTGTGTCAGTATTGAACTCACACAACTTTGAAGACAAACACATTTTCCGGCGAATCTTTTGTATCAGTATTGGACTCACATAACTTCTAGTGATGCACAACACTTTTATGTGCTTTGAAGTCGAATAGTATTCGTTTACAACACTTTTACATCAGGATTGAAATTCTATAAGCTCGAATAATGTACAAAATTTGCCTTGTAGTCAAATAATTTATTTTGGCAATACTTTTGTGTCAGTATTGAATTCATGACTTTTAACAATGCGCAATAATTTTATATGCTTGAAAACAAACACATTTGCGGCAACGCCTTTATATCAGTATTGAACCCACATAATTTCTAGTGATGTGCGACATTTTTATCTGCCTTAAATTGAATACGATTTGTTTACAACACTTTTACATGAGGGTTGAAATTCCATAAGTTCTAACAGTGTACAACAGTTTGCTTTGAAATCAAATTAATTATTTTGGCAATATTTTTGTGCCAGTATTAAACTCACAACTTTTAACAATGCGCCACAATTTCATATGCCTTGAAGACAAATCATTTCCCGACGAAGCTTTTATATAAGTATTGAACCCATATAATTTCTAGTGATGCGCAACACTTTTATGTGCCTTGAATCGAACACTGTTTGCTTACAACACTTTTAACATCAGGATTGAAATTCCATAAGTTCTAATAGTGTACAACAGCTTTTTTAAAGTCAAATTAATTATTTTGGCAATATTTTTGTGTCAGTATTGAACTCACACAACTTTTAACAATGCGCAATAATTTTCAGTAAGTATCAGTATTGAACACACATCATTTCTAACTTTCGTATCAGTATTGAACTTTTATGTAGTTTAAACCCAAATTAATTATTTTGACAATACTTTTGTGTCAGCATTCAACTTACCTAATTTCTAAGAATGTGTACCTCTGTTATATGCAATATATTGTCCGTAGCTTGTATCTATTCTATTTCGAGGCTAATAATTCGAGGCTAACACATTATTCGATACCAACCACATTTTTCAAGCTTCATAACCAGTGTTTGAAACGAACAGATTCCCTACCCGCGGTCATCTCCATTCACCTACATTTCGCCGTCTCCGAAGGACACGTCCTCTATTTTTAAAACAATATTTTCTCTATCCTGCCAGTCGTCCGGAAAAAGTCGACGCGTACCGTCGTTCTGCCGATCTCATCTGTACAGGCTCGAAGAAGTCACCGAAAAATATTGCCTTTCGGCGTCAAAATATTACTCTTTCTCGACGTCGGAATGACGGCGGCGTTAAACGAGTTCTCTTCGGATATCGAGCGAGCACAGAAATTGCATAGCAGAAAGACAAGTAAAATGCGACTCGGCAAAATTCAAACCATAAAATCCGCGTGAGTGCCGGCAAAAGAGGCAGACAAAAAAGGCAACGAAACGTATTACTGCACAAAAATTCGGAATACGCGGAAATCGATCATTTCCATGTACACGTATATAATATTTTTGCCAATAGATCACCCAACATATCGTAAATATATTTATTTCTTAACCTTAGATTACCATTCATTACTACGAATTACGTTAAGAAATGTTCGTAGAAACTACTGAAAGAAAACCCTGCAACTTAAAATAATGCTTCGATTGACTTTCCGGCAGAAATCTTTGGGTCAATTAAAATTTGAAAGAATTACAATAAAATATGTAATTGGAACAGGTAAGGGGCACTTCGTAATCTAGCATTGAACTGAGACTGCTTGCAACAGCTTCTGTGATTATAGTTCAAAATAATTATTAAGGAAATATAGTTTATAATTATTTTATTAAATACATGGCCATTAAATTGGCAAACCAATAATTACTGTAGTATTTATGTTGCGTCGTACGCGTACAATCGTGAAAATACTGTCAACCTTCGAAACCACATGGCACCTCTTCCCGTGAAATTAATCGGCGAAATCTAATGAAAAAACTACAATGAATTCTACATATAACGTTATTCTGCAAGGATTGGAGGATGCAAACGCTTTACCGTCTTCAATAACTTTGATGATCCGTCTACTTCTATATAATAACTATTGAATCTTGTGTAGTCGAAAAGCAAGACCCAGTGGTTCTGATTACGGTAGTAAAAAGAGCTTCAACCAATTAACGCAAGATTAACCCGAAGAAAGAAATGAGAAACTGTAGAAGGTTCCCCTCGCTTCTTTCTTTTTATTCATCTTGCGGACGTGATTGGTAGAATGAATTATTAGAACATTTCGTCCTGTACCCACTCGTCTGAACTGTTATCAATCACAACTAACAAATTTCTTGCAAATATCATTACTCTATTCGAATGAAACAACTAAAACGTGCAATCCGTGTCAGTCTCATGGCTAATTGTGTGAATAATGTTGAAAAAAGAAGCGAGGAACTGTAGAAGGTTTCTCTCGTTTCTTTTCACTTGTGATGTGGACGCGATTGCAAGAAAAAATTTAGAACGTTTGGTCATGGACTCACTCCGCTGGACTCTTATCTGCCGCAACTAACAAATTTCCTGCAAATATCATTACACTATTCGAATGAAGCAACTGAAACATGCAATTCATGCCAGTCTCGTGGCCAATTGTATGAATAATGTTGAAGAAAGAAGCAGAGAAGAATTGTAGAAGGTTCCCCTTGCTTTTTTTTACTGGTAATATGCACGCGATTGCTAGAAAGAATTTGGAATGTTTTATTCTGGACCTACTCGGCTGAACTCTTATCAGCCACAACTAATAAATTTCCTGCAAATATCATTACACTATTCGAATGAAACAACCGATATATGTAATCCGGGCCAGTCTCGTGGTCAATTGTTTGAATAATGTTGAAAAAAGAAGCAGAGGGGAACTATAGAAGATTCCTCCTGTTTTTTTTAGTTGTGGTGCGGACGCGATTAGTGGAATGAATTTAAAACGTTTCGTCCTGAACCCACTCGGCTGGACTCATCAGTAGGTCCCTGTCAAGTGAATCTTGCTCTAAACGTTGGTGCGACCGAATGGTAGAAGTGCTGTGGACAGTGGGCATATACATCAAGCGTATTGGTCGTAAGTTTGAATTGAAGCGTAACTTGCATTGAGGCATAACTTGCGAGAAAGTAGTAACTCGCTTTAAGATCTAGCAATACATAGATAGCCGTCTCTACAAACCCAGCATCCATTTCTCTGGTCAGCAAGACGTGAAAATTCAAAACCCAAAAGGCCGCAAATCAAACGCCTCTCCGCAGATTCGAAGCCACAGAAAAACCTGAGATTCTTGTCAGGTAATTTGGCGAAATATTCGAGACGGAAGCCTCGCGAAAATCGGCGGAAACGAAGGAATCGGTGGAAGTGCGCAGAGACGCAAAGTTGGAAGGACGAGTTTTTCAGCGTACAAAGACAGACGAAAGGTTGAGCAGGCGAGAGCGGGGAGACTGCAGTTTCGATTCTCCTCTCGCTCGGCGTCCAGGCAAAGGGGCGAGGGCGGCGTGCTTTAATGTTTACGGTGGTTGCATAACGCGGCGTGCAACGGGGTAATAGAACTAATGAAAGCAACCGTGCTCGTTGCCGCCGGCGCTTTCATTAAAATGGCGTGCGTAATAATAGCTTTACACGGACGCGCTCGTAGAGAATCGCGTCCGACCGGCGCAAGGAGACTGTGTACAACGGTGCGGGAAAAAGTGGGTAGAACACGCCTAGCACCTGAGTATTTAAAGGAAAGCGGGTCCGATGAAAAGGATGCGGAGAGAAAAGTGAGAATAACAACGAGGAGGAGATGAGTGGGTGGCAAAGAAAAGTGTAACTCGGTGAGACGCGGTGGAATTGTAGAAATATAGATCGCAATTAAGTAAGAACTAAGAACATGGGACGCGGTTATGGTTGAACATTTTATTTATTGTGTGTTCATATCCAAAGTCAATCATTTTGTGTGGTACAGCACATGTAGGGTAATCGCGGAAAAACAAAATGATTGGGGCGTATATTATAACAGACGGGTATATTGAACTCTTTGCAGTCGAGGTTTTTTTTCAAATCCTCTACCACCATCGTGAATATATTTCTGCATATATTTACGAAGCAGCTGTTAATATGTTATTTCGAAAAAATAACGTGTCGTTGGAAATAATTACTCGGCATAAATAATATTCGAAATTGTATTTTATCGGTACATATTTTATATACACAAATAACATCTGAAAATAACAGTAGAAATTACATATTGTTATAAATAAAGTGTGTAACGTTTTAAAATAATTAGTCTAAATGATACTTGAAATTAGAATTTAACCCTCTATGGGCCTGCGTGATTTTAAAGTTACATATCGATAAATATCGATATTTTATTAAATAATTTAATTTGTTTTTACTACATGGCGTATACATCTTGTTATATAATGTCCCCTTAGTATCCAATAGGATGCTTGATGCGGTTATTAGCTCATTTCACGTTACATAGATTTTGTATAACCACCAAAAAAAAATCGGTCCATAGAGGGTTAACATCTTTCGAAACTGTCTAAAAATGGTATATTTCATTGGAATGAGCCATATTATTTGTTTGTTTCCACTATACATTTTATTTTCTTGTTGTAAACGTTTGTATGTTTTTAATAATGACAAGGCATGGAAGCTTCTTAAATGTCGATGGTTGATATAAATTAAGCATTATATAAGAATGAAATTCTTGGATAAAAGAAAAAAAACTGAGAAATAAGACGGGTGAGCGTTTGAGTATGAGGGACAAAGAAACAAAGGATATATGTTCAAAAGAAATCAAGTGTAGACGTGATAATACAAATAATTACGTACGAAGAATGCAACTGTTGGATGAAGAAACAGAGTAATGAATTAGTTGGGTAATGCCTGACAAGTGGAATAATGAAAGGAAGGCAATGAAAGGAGCCGTATTTAAACATGTTTAAGGAAAGCGACGTGGGAATGAAAGTACAGACAATTGAATTATGTAAGTAGAATACGGTTCTCAGATGAAGAAGAAAAATAAAGTGCAGGTATAACATTACAAACGATAATTACGCAGGAAAAACAAAATTTTCAGACGAAGAAAATCGACAGTGAATAAATTGCCTATCAGATCACAACAGAAACTGAACACTTAACAAGAAATCCACCACTTAACACTTTGACTGCCATGATGGTCACCGCTGACAGGTGCAAGAGATTTTAGTGAAGATCCAAAATATTCGCAATCAGTAACAACAAGTATTTTATAAATGCAGTTATTATTAAAATAGTGATGCGATCCTTTGGTCTCCAATACTTGCACATTATTTACATTTTGCAAAATTTACTCAAACGCCGTAGTATTTCATAGCATTACCGTTCTAATACAGCAAAATACGCACGGCAGTCAACCTGTTAAAAATATGTATGTATTATAGGATTTAAACACGTGAAACTAGAGAGTATAATATTGAGAAACAATGACAACACAATCAAGACACTTTAGTCTTATTTCCTAATCTTTCGCCTTTACGTCTTGTCGTCTTTACGTTTCGACAACTAACTTCTAAGAAACCAAATAACACAATTCAACAAACTGGTCACCTATGATACATCAACATAATAATTGGGAATCATATGTGACCCTTTTTCGCCAATTAAAGGACCCTGCATTTGAAATCCTACATATATAAACCCACCACTACACAGATATGTTTATACAAACGGCCATTATTCAAAACTACCAAGATTCTTGCCCATAGCCAAAAAGTCATTAAGAATAATCCACCCGCCACCATATAAACTCAACTGAGAAACCACACGAGAAGGAATTCGAGTAATATGCAAAGTGTTCGAAAACACACGGAACCGCAGAAGAAGAGTGAAGCGCATGTAGCGCAAAAAGACGCCGCGGTACAAAACCGATGAAGAATGTAAATAGAAGATGAACTGCGGAAAGTGTCCAGAAAACAAAGTGCAGAAGCGTGGGCGAGGAAAAAGCAGTGAAGAAAGGGGGGAGGGGGAAGGGCAGGAATTTTCTACGGACGAGTCTCTGAGAGAAAAAGAGAGTTAAAGTCAATTTGGAAGGCCTTTATATTATTCACAATTGCCCGCTTTCTCGTGCGGCTTCGAAATTTAAATTGGCCGGAAACTCCTTTACGTTTTTACTTCCAACGGCGACTGAATGAAAATTTTTAACGGCTCTCTCGCGAGCCACGGCGAAGACGTGGAAAGCGGAGGAAAGGCTACGGATATTCTTTCTCTGGCAAACACCAATGTTAAAATTCCGAATTTGAACGTCGATATTATTCACAATTGCGGAAAGTCTTCGAAGAAATTGGCCGAGCTCGTTCCAAAATTTACTCGTCCGTCGTGAAGAATCGCAAGTTCGCTTCGATAAAAACGAAACCCGTATTTTTACGGCAAAGAAGTGAAAACGTAAATTCTTTCTCTGGCAAAACCAATGTTAAAATTCCGAATTGTGAATAATATATTATTCAAATTCCTGAATTTTAACATTGGTATTTGCCAGAGAAAGAATATCCGTAGAAAATTCACTTCTTTGCCGTAAAAATACGGGTATTCGTTTTTATCGAAGGAACTTGCGATTATTGTGACGTGGAAGTAAAAACGTAAACGAGCTCGGCCAATTTAAATTTCGTAAGACATTCCAGGCAATTGTGAATAATATAAAGTACTTCAAATTCGGAATTTTAACATTGGTGTTTGCCGGAGAAAGAATATCCGTAGAAAATTCACTTCTTTGCCGTAAAAATACGGGTATTCGTTTTTATCGAAGGAACTTGCGATTATTGTGACGTGGAAGTAAAAACGTAAACGAGCTCGGCCAATTTAAATTTCGTGATCGATTTCGGGCAATTGTCACTAACATCAAGTATTCCAAATTCGGAATTTTAACGTCGATGTTTTCCGGGGAAGAAATAACCGTAGAAAATTTACTTTTTTTGCAGTAAAAATATGGGTATTTACTTTTATCGAATGAACTTGCGATTATTTTGTGACGGAGAAGTAAAAACGTAAAAGAACCCGGCCAATTTAAATTTCGTGAGAAATTTCAGGCAATTTTAACTAATATGAAGTTTTGCAAATTCGGAATTTCAACGTCGATGTTTGCTGTAGATAGAGTCTTCGTAGACAATTTACTGTTTGTTGTTGTGATACGGGTTTTTGCTGTTACCAAATGAACATGCAAGTATTCTAATCTGGTAATAAAAATGTGAACGAACTCGGCCAATTTCAATTTCGTGAAACATTTCGGGCAATTTGTACTAATATGAAGTTTTGCAAATTTTTAATTTTAACGTCGATCTCTTTTTTCTCTCCGAACTCGTCCACAATTCCTGCCCTGCTCCCCCTCCCCCCTTTCTTCACTGCTTTTTCCTCGCCCACGCTTCTGCACTTTGTTTTCTGGACACTTTCCGCAGTTCATCTTCTATTTACATTCTTCATCGGTGTGTGCGGCGTCTTTTTGCGCTACATGCGCTTCACTCTTCTTCTGCGGTTCCGTGTGTTTTCGAACACTTTGCATATTACTCGAATTCCTTCTCGTGTGGTTTCTCAGTTGAGTTTATATGGTGGCGGGTGGATTATTCTTAAGGACTTTTTGGCTATGGGCAAGAATCTTGGTAGTTTTGCATAATTGCCGTTTATATAAACATATCTGCGCAGTGATGGGCTTATACACGTAGGATCTCAAATACAGGGTCCTCTAAGTGGCGAGGAAAGGTCACCTATGATCCTCAATTATTATAATTGATGTATCATAGCTGATGAGTTTGTTGAATTGTGTTATTTGGTTGCTTAGAAGTCAGTTGACGAAACGTAAAGACGATAAGACGATAAGACGATAAGACGATAAGTTGAAACGGTGTAAAGACGAAAAGGCGAAAAATTAGGCTATAAGACTAAAGTGTCTTGATTGTGTTGTTATTGTTTATCAATATTATACTCTCTAGTTTCACGTGTTTAAATCCTACATACATTTTTAACACGTTGACAGCCGTGAGTATTTTGCTGTATTAGAATGGCGATGCTATGAAATACTACAGCGTTTGACCAAATTATGTAAAATGTAAATAATGTGCAGGTATTGGAGACCAAAGGATCGCATCACTATTCTAATAATAACTGTATTTATAAAATAATTATTGCTACCCATTGCGAATATTTTGGATTTTCAGTAAAATCTCTTGCGCCGGTTAGCGGTGACCATCATGGCAGTCAAAGTATTAAGTGGTGGATTTCTTGCTAAGTGTTCAGTTTCGGTTGCCATTTGGTAGGTAATTTATTCACTGTCGATCTTCTTTGTCGGAGAATTTTGTTTTTCCTGCGTAATTCCTGTGTTTGTAATGTTATACCTGCACTTTATTTCTTTTAGCGATGTTCTTTTCGCTCGTAATATTTTTCTTCTTCATCTAAGAACCGTATTCCACTTGCATAATTCAATTGTCTGTACTTTCACTCCCACGTCGCTTTCCTTAAACATGTTTAAGTACGGTTCCTTTCATTGCCTTCCTTTCATTATTCCACTTGTCAGGCATTACCCAACTAATTCATTATTCTGTTTCTTCATCCAACAGTTGCATTCTTCGTACGTAATTATTTGTATTATCATGTCTACAGTTGATTTCTTTTAAAGATATATCCTTTGTTTCTTTGTCCCTCGTACTCAAACGCCTCGCCTGTCTTATTTCTCAGTTTTCACCCTTTATCTAAGAATTTAATTCTTATATAATGCTTCATTTATTTCAATCATCGACATTTAAGAAGCTTCCATGATTTGTAATAGTTGAAAACGTACAAATGTTTACAACAAGAAAATAAAACGCATAGTGGAAACAAACAAATAATATGGCTCATTCCAACGAAATATACTATTTTTAGACAGTTTCGAAACATGTTAAGCAATTCGTGTAGGGAGTAGTGAGGTTATAAAACTATTTATATTTAAGGTTGGGTCAAATTAGAATTTTAAAGAATTTTATTTTATTTTCGGGAAAGTATACAAGAATTGTTTGAAGTAGGGAAAAATAGTTTTCGGGGAATTTTTTATTTGTTAGATGGAATATGATAATTTTTAATGTATCTTGGAGTGTAAGTACGCCGAAAATTAAAGAAAGCAAGTGATCTATACGTATCCGCTGCTTTACGTGCCACTATTTTCTTTTTCATTATCGCAAGAGTGTTGTATCAGTATTTAAACAATCTTTTTTTTCGAGATTCCTCGTATTTGTAAACAAAAAACCAGGAGCTGTCCTTTGGCTCCATGATTACAACCATTTTAATTAGACCTGCCACTTTAAAAATGAAGCAATTAAAAAAAATGTTATTGATTAATTTTGTATTCATCTTTTTATTCCTGACGCACTTTCATTTCAATAATATGTTCATTACATACCAATTTGACCGAATATGTTTTCGACCAAAAAAGAATAATCAACCTATAAAGTAACTTGATACCGATAATACAGACAAACACCCGGCTAAATGCAAAGAATCTAAGAAAGCAGAAACAGGAAAGCGTATGGATCGAAGGAAGAACATCAGACAAGACTGCGAAAAAGTGATGAAAGATAGGAAAAGCAAATGAACGGCACGAATTCTCTACTTTGACTCCATGATTGGACATTTTTTAATTAGACCTGTCCCTTTCAAAATGAAGCAATGCGCGCAGGATGACTTCAACAATTATTTCAATTATGCAAAAATCATTATCGATAAATTTTATATTCATCCCTTTGCACCTAGTGCATTTTCATGTCAATAATGTTACACACCAATTTTGACCGAATATAATTTCAACCAAAAAAAGAACAATCCACCTATTAAGTAACTTGATACCGATAATAAAAAGACCGACACCCGGCTAAATGCAAAGTATCTGAGAAAACAGAAACAGGAAAGCATATGGATCGAAGGAAGAACATCAGACAAGACTGCGAAAAAGTGATGAAAGATAGAAAAAGCAAATGAACGGCATAAATTCTCTACTTTGGCTCTATGATTGGAACCATTTTAATTGGACCTGTCACTTTGAAAATGAAGCAATTAAAAAAAATCATTATCGATTAATTTTGTATTCATCTCTTCCACCTGACGCATTTTAATTTCAATAATAATATTTTCATACATACCAATTTTGACCGATTATTTTTAATTAGACCTGTCACTTTCAAAATCAAGCAATTCAAAAAATCATTATCGATCAATTTTTTATTCATATCTTTGCACCTAACACTTCATATCTTTGCACCTAACTTCATTTCAATAATGACATGTTCATTAGACATCAGTGTTGACTGAATATGGTTTTGACCAAAAAAATAACAATCGACCTATGAAGTAACTTGATACCGATAATAAAAAGACCGACACCCAGCTAAATGCAAAGTATCTGAGAAAACAGAAACAGGAAAGCATATGGGTCGAAGGAAGAACATCAGACAAGAGTGGGAAAAAGTGATGAAAGATAGAAAAAGCAAATGAACGGCATGAATTCTCCAGCTTTTCCAACCGCTGTTGAACCCCTTGCAATCCTTTCGAATCTCTTTCAATCCCAATGCCTCCTCATCGTACAAGCGCCCGATCCCTTTTCCTAGGAAGCGTACAGTTCGCGAGCTCAGGGCTAATCCTCACGGCAATTGCGTTAAATTCTAATGGAATATCGGAGTTGATATCGTGTCCACGTATGGAACGCCACTTTTCCACGTCCGCCTTGTCGGTTCGACGAATTGTTCCGCGGGAAATTGCGACGATGCGTTTCCTACATCGGTCTTCATTCATGCCCGGGGATCTGGAGATGAAGATGGATAGACGTATGAATATATAATGAGTGTATCTGCATGCGAATGTGTATCGCAGGCGTTGATTGAAGTGTTGAATGAGCTTTCGGCATGTTTGGAAAATTGCATCTGAGGAAGTTGGAGATGTGTTTTATTCATTCAAATGCGTCTTGTTTAGGATGATGCCAATATGTATGCGTTTAGGTAGATGTGTTTGGGGTGTGTTGTTTTTAATAGGGGTCGGTCGTATTATGGAACGTTACATGATAGTTTCGAATATCTTCATGTTTCTCGAGCGGATTGGAAAATATATAGTTTATTGTTTCGATACGGGCAGATGATGTGTCAGCAATCTATCACGTATGGACGGTATTTTATTATTTGAATAGATATATTTTTGCATCTAGTCTTAGATAATATAGTTATTGAGCGTTGAGTTTAAATTGCTTCATTATTTACAAGTACTTCATCAAATCTGGCAATGTTTGTGAGCAATGTGGGTTCCCTGTTTTTTTCTGAACGTGCCACATAATCGATAAAAATGTTCGTAGATTTTTCGTCATGAACTGCAATGCTCCGTTTTTTTCCGCGTTGGAGTAACGTGCAAAATTTTGAAAAACTCAATTTTTAGCTAACGTTAGAGTTTATTTCATCAGAGCTTCAAAAGAAACAGTAATATTGCATGATTAATTATCTTCATTAAATGATAGGAATAAGTGCCCTTACAAAAAAAATCGATGGGCATTAATAACTAATGTACTAATTGAAATTATTAGACACTAACGGTTTTCTAAATCATGCGATTCGCAATCTACTCCGTTAGACTTCTCATAAAACATGCACTTTGATATAGATTCCATAGTTCCGGATACACTGTGTTTACATTCGTACATCGCAAATTTGAAACAAATTTAATAATAACACGACGAACAACCGAAGGTTGCATACGATCTTCCATTAAACATTTTGTCTCTTCCGCACATTCAATCAAACTTTCTCACAATCAACACTACTAACATCTCGTTTACCATGTATACGACAGAAAAAACGGAAAATATTTGCCAGTCGCGAATGTGTTAATTATGTACATTATATTTTTATACAACACATAATTGCAACATTAATATTTGAAAATAAATGTTGTCATTTCTATCCTTGCTTCAACGATACAATTTTGCGGCAACCAGTTTCAGAATTTCATTAAATCCGCCAGTACTCAGTATTAAAAACGGAAAAAATTTGCCGGTCGCGAACGTGTTAATTACATACATTATATTTTTTAAAATAACATAGTTGCAACATTAACATTTCAAAACAAATTTTATCATTTTTACCATTGCTTCGACAATACAATTTTGCGGCAACCAGCTTCAGAATTTCATTATTTCCGCCGGTACTCAGTATTAAAAACAGAAAAATTTACCGACTGCGAATGTGTTAATACCACTGCGTCCTGATGAACTTATCTGGAAAGTTATGAAAGTATAATACCAAAATACCGAGAACTCCTTCAGCCCGAAAGCCAGGGCGCATTCCAGTTACAGCACAACCGCGTATGCCTCAAATTCCAAGTTCATAAATCCATCATACCACCGCACACAATTTAACCAGCAACTTATCATTGGCTTCCATCAACAACGCATCACTCGCTTTCTCCGGAACTGCTGGCAAACCAAAATTCTCAATTACTCCCGCCGCCATTCCCAATTACCCGCGTTCGTCTTGAGGCGTGCGCTCGTTGGGAAATATCGAGTTCCTCCGTAAATTTAACACCTCCACGCACATACTCCCTCATTCCTTTCAGCGGCACCCGCAATTGCATTTTCTCTTCAGTTCGACAACCTCGCGCGGTCCATTGTTGCAGCGAGTCGCGGTGCGAGCAGAGAAACGACTATTTATTTAAACTATTATACCCGCTGCAATAACGGTACTTAATATGCTCACGACAGCGTCTTAATTCGTATGCATCGCCAACCGTACTATTATGTGTAGTTTCCTCTATCGAGCGGCATTGTACTATATGGCGCTACCAATCAAATCAGCAGTTTGGAAAGTACTGAATGCTGGATATACGGCATAGGGAGTTGCAAAAGTAGAAGTCGGAGAAGCAAATGAATGTATATACTTGCATCTTTTCATTAATAAAAGCTATATAAATTCAATCAAATACTAATCAAATGCCAATCAAATCAACACTTTGGAAAGTACTGAACGCTGGATATACGACATAGGGAGTTGCAAAATTATAAGTCTGCGAAGCAAATGAATTTATATATTTGTATCTTTTCATCAATAAAAGCTATATAAATACAATCAAATACCAATCAAATCAGCACTTTGGAAGGTATTGAACACTGAATATATGGCATTGGGAGTTGCAAAATTAGAAGTCTGCGAAGCAAATTAATTTATATACTTGTATCTTTTCATTAATAAAAGCTTTATAAATCCAATCAACTACCAATCGAATCAGCACTTTGGAAAGTACTAAACACTGAATATACGGTATAGGGAGTTGCAAAATTAGAAGTCGGCGAAGCAAATTATTTTATATGCTTGTATCTTTTCATTAATAAAAGCTATATAAATCCACTCAAATACTAATCAAATGCCAATCAAATCAACACTTTGGAAAGTACTGAACGCTGGATATACGGCACAGGGAGTTGCAAAATTAGAAGTGTGCGAAGCAAATGAATTTATATACTTGTATCTTTGCATTAATAAAAGCTATATAAATCCACTCAAATACTAATCAAATGCCAATCAAATCAACACTTTGGAAAGTACTGAACACTGGATATACGATATACGGAGTTACAAAATTTAAAGTCTTCGAAGCAAATGAATTTATATACTTGTATCTTAGTTACAATCAATATATTTTGCAATAAAAATTCAGTTTGCTCCACTTGCGCTCTTTCGTAAAAGGTACGCAGCCCACGGTATGCTTTTTCGTAAAGAATGGGTAACCAACATCCGACAACGCAGCTCTCAAAAGGTTAACAACTCTGCGTCACTTCCGTTGATGAGACTGGGGGTATCCACCGAAAATCACATTAATAAAATGTATTCGGCTGATTGTACTGTCTGATTAAAAGTTACCCTTTTTCCAACATTCATTATCATAATTACCGCATCTCAACAGCAATGGGCCACTTACTTTAAAACGCGTCGGGGTACCCACCGGAAATCATATTAGTGCGAACTATCTGTTATGCTATGGTTTACATACCATACAGACCGACTAAACTAATCCCGTTTTCCAACATCCATTCACAAAATGTTTGCCTCAACAGCTGCGCGTCATTTATTTTCGGAGATAGCCAGCGGAAATCACATTAGTGAGAATTATCTGGCTACGGATTACATACCGTCCCGCCAGACTAAAATTCGCGCATTTTTCCAATATCCATTGACAAAATGATGGCATCTCAACAGCTGCGCGGCCGAAACTTTCGGCGCTCGAGCTGGCGTTGATCGATGATGTTACGACGGTTGTAACAATCGTGTGACGAGCATCGACAGCTCCGGAAACGAGGCGTGACGATCTGATCGAATCGTTCCCTGCGGCAGCCATCCGACTCCTCTTTTTTACCTGCCACCCTGCGTATTGGTTTCGGGCCGATTGCATTATCGGGGCTCGATGTAAACGCACGCGGCACGCCATGGGAATACGCCCAATGAAACGCCGACGGTACACTCCGAGCAATTTGCGTTTTTCAACTGAAAACCCGCCGCGGACGCAATTGAAGCGGATGTAATTCGCGACGAGAAAATAGAGGCACGCGGGTGTTTGTTTCTTGGATGTATTTTTAAGAAAATTGCATGCGCGGCGGTGGAAAACGCCGGGGAGGTTCGATGATTTTAAGGGTGTGTTTAAATGTGGTACGGAGCCGTAGAGATAGGAGTCGTTCAATTAAAATCAGCAAAAGAAATGTTATTAACACAAAATACAGAGTATGTTTGAATTGTGCAAAATGAAAATAATGTGAAGGTATCGGAGACCAAAGAATTGAATATTTAATATTAATTGCATTTGCAAAAATATAAATGCTACTAATTGGGTATTTTTTTAATTATATTATTATTAATGATATTCTGTAGTACTTCATCACGTTGTAGTTATAAGGGAATTAATGCCGTACAGATTGTTCACAAGATTAAATGCGTAATTTGGTGGGTTGTGCTAATTACTGATCATGGCATAGCGATCCTTGCGAAGTGACAATTCTAAGTTTCATTGTGTTTCTTTCGCCAGTTATAGGATTTGAACATATATATAGTACGGTTTTCTTAACGTTTCATTCATGCAGATGTTTCAACACTTTCGATAAGGACACAACCCAAGTCCCGAAACATCAGATTTTTATTCTCAATAAATTATACAACTTTATACGTGTTAATGGACCGGTTACGTCAATAGAATTTTAAATAATTTTTTTTTATCTGCACCTGTAACACTCGACGGAAGATAATTTAAAACTAAATTTACGGGACCTATAATTTTGACCAATATTTAGAGAAAAATGTAAATATACGACATAGGGACTTTCAAAATGTTAAGCCTGAAATCGCAATGGATTTGTAATCTTTTCTGTAACTTTGTTTGTGATATTCGCAACACGTCAAATTAACGGATTACGTAGATTTAGTGTCAAAAATGAAAAATGTCTGGTCACTCCGTATATTAGGTTTCGTACAAGTAAAATCGCATCAAATTAAAACTGTAGAATTCGCAACGGTCTCGATAATAGACAAATCGGATGAAAAATGTTCAACATTTTGAAATAAACGTAAGTAATGTTGCGTTTATAAAGCAAAAAGATACACATATGCACGCAACTGTTCATGAAGCTTTTGATTACCGTGGCTTATTGCTAAACAATTTAATGTACCTAAACAATATGCTCCGAAAAGATTTAGACACTTAAAAATCGCCATTAGCGCCATTGCAAACGCATATCTTTCTCTCTGATACACATAACCCTTTTCATCATTTCAATCCTCCCACTGCCTCGCCTTTTTCGTCCTGTATCTCTTCCCATTCTCCCGCTACATCACGTTTAATCCCGAAAAGCAACTACTACAAAAAAAACACTGATTTGCCGGAGTAGCAATAAACTCATATCCCTGGCAAAAAATTGATATCACGCCGGGTAAAAACGTTCCGCGCGTTCGTCGATTCTGCAGAATTCTTCTCCAATTGACAGTAACGGACGCATTTGTTTTAAATTACCCTTGATTGCGCTAAGTGGATCACGTGGAACTCGGAGGGAATTGAAAAAAATTCCACGCACGTCGATACCCCGTATCACGTGCGCATTAAACGGCGCGGCTTTTATCCGGGACACCCCGTACATGAAACGCGCGCACATTTTTATGTCCATTCGTTAGCGATGTGCAACGATTCGAGTCGCGCGCGCCCACGTCATTCGTTTAGAAATTGCGGTCGGAAATAACGGCGGGCGATTTTATAGATATGCTCGCGCTGGCATGTATCGCGATAATTAATACCGTGATGTTTACGGGACAGCGGCCGATATGAGTTCCGTGACAATGAGCCGAACGGCGTGTCCGCTCGAAAGTGCGCGGGTGGAAAAGAGAGGGGAAAGACAAAGCGAGGATGGACGCTGAAAATATCGAACGGCTTATCTCCGACGCAACCCGCTCGTCGCTCGCCGATATTTGGCATTAGTTGAATTCCTCCGAAATCGATACGCTTCCGATTGAATATGTCGAAATAGTTGTTAATTATTTGTCTCGTTACGGACAAATCTGGACGCGCCGCTGCTGGGAAAGTTTACGCTGCCACTCTTACGGACCATTAAATTGCCGGCGGTAATGCTCTTTCGGGGCTCGGACCTTTATCCGACTAAATCTCGGCTTGATACGATAAAAATGCGCTGCACTCGGCGCCCGCTTTTGAGCGAAATAAATTTGGAACTGTAACGAACGGTATTAACGGGGGTATGAAAAAAAAACGAATTTCGCAGATCGGTACCTGGCGATTAAACGAATGAATTACGTCGTAGATTAGTCGATCGCTATCGCCTTAACAAAGCTAATTCAGTAACCATTTCTGAGGATCCTCTTCCTTGTCCAAACTTAGCGCTATCTATTATACAGCGTGCAACCTTCGGCGCATTACGGAAGAACTGTTTATTCTTGCATCCTCAAGACATGAGATCCTGAGGAGTAGACGAAGTGCGTTGTCAAAAAAATATAAAAAGATATATGGACCGTTTATTTTGAAAGTGGTGTAAGTCCATTTTCTCTTGTTTCGAGAAAATTAAAGGTTAGCATATCTGTTAATTGAAAAACGTAGGCAAATTATATACAGTCTGGCAAAGTTTCTACTGATTTATCAATACGTGATTTGGTTATATAAATTTATTTTAGGCGAATTTGACTAAATTAATGTATACTTACGGACTGCAAATGGATTTCCACCACTTTCAAAGTTAGACAATTGTAAAACTCGTTTAATTTCAATTTTGAAAAATCAAATATTACTTAAAATATACTTCATATTAATTCAATTTTGTTTACAAATAATGACAAGATATAAAATAATAAGACAAGACCGACCGCTATTGACTGAAGATGCCACTGAAACACTGCAACGAAAATGAAGATAACCCAGAGCTGTTAAAAACCGAAGTATTGAAGCACCGTTCCCATATCAATTACCTTTACAAGATTTACAAATATTGACACATACACAATTTTGCTTTATCGCGCAGGAATTGTGTATTGACTGAAGATGCCTATTTGACCGACAATTTTTCAGCTTTACACAATTCTTGTTTATCGCGCAGGAATTGTGTATGTGCTGAAAAATACTGAATGTGTTGCCGAGAATCCTTTGGCTTCAAAGCAGTGTAATTTTATTGTCATTTAGAATTGTCATAATATCATCTGATATTTATTTTATCTAATGTAACCGTTGACCACTGAAAAGCCGATTAATCGGCTACCGGTAAATAGCAGTTGGAACCGAGAGTCGATTAATCGGCTAGCGGTCGTTAAAGTGTTAATAGCATACGTCGGCGTATGCAGGAAGCGCTCCGGAAAAACTGTTTGGCGTGTAGGAATTACAGCAGAGATTCTTATGCAGCGCACTGTATCCGGGGTTATGTTCGCTCCGGGAGTAGGTGCCCGCGATACGGTCCATTAAGGTTCTATCCGGTAGATGCCCCTAAGTACATCGTTCTTGCGCACGCGGCTGACGTGATTATCCCCGTTCGCGCGCGATATTATAAAACGCAGGGACGCGCCGGTTAATCTTGTTTTCGGGCAAACAAGCGATCCGCAGAACCGGCGAGTCTCGAATATCCGCCGAACTAATGAAAACCGTCCGGGTATTACGCTGTCGCCCGCAACGCAATACGTCGCGCGGAAAAAACAGACTGCGGGAGCAAAGCGAAAAAGCTTATTTCTCCCGAGGAAGAGACTTTGCCCGTTCTATCACAATTTCGCTCTTCAAATAGTCTAGATTCCGAGTTAATATTTCAACCCGTCGCGGGGCTCCTTAAATAGGGAGGATCGATTTCGCGGCTGATGAGAGAGAAAGAGTCCGGGGGTGGAGAGTGCGAGAGATTCAAGGGATGAGGAGAAAGCGAGCGCGGGAGCATTATATTAGACGGACGGAATCAATTTAGTCAGTGGACACAGTCGTTCGCTCATGGCACGGGGATGGCGGAATCGAGAGCCGCCATTTTTATGGCCACCGGGGCGTGTCTGCCATTTTTATTACCGTTTTTACCGTTCCAGCCCTCCGATCGGCGCATCCGCGATTTCAATAATTTTCAGGACGCGCGCCGGTGGACCGGTCGCTGCGCTAAATCACGTGAAATTTCGAAACGCGCCAGCTCTCTCCCGCACGTGTTAGCGGAAAATATATTTGCGGCGAAATTCAAAGGGGTCTTAGGTGATGTCCGGCACTGAAGTCATTGTTGTACGGACTGCAATGACTCATAATCCAAATACCTGTGATGCGCACCTGCCACGAGAGACCTCCTTCGCTACGGATTTTTGTTTGGAAAAGGGAAGGGGGACCAAGGGGTGGTAGATTATTGTATTCTTTGGCACCTCGGCATTCAACTGGAGAACTGTATAGACTTCGGACTGGTTATTGTAAAATAAAGATTTCGCAATTTATCTCTTCTTTTCATTCTAACACACGTGTTAGCGGAAAATAAATTTGCAGCGAAATTGAAAGGGATCTTAGCTGATGTCCGGCACTGAAGTAGTCATTATTGTTCGGATTTATGTGTGGAAAAGGGAAGGGGAACGAAGGGGTGGTAGATTATCGCATTCCTTGGCACCACGGCATTCCACCGAAGAATTGTGAAGAGTTCGGACCGGTTATTGTAAAATAAATATTTCGCAATTTATCTCTTCTTTTCATTCTAACACACGTGTTAGCGGAAAATAAATTTGCAGCGAAATTGAAAGGGATCTTAGCTGATGTCCGGCACTGAAGTAGTCATTATTGTTCGGATTTTTGTGTGGAAAAGGGAAGGGGAACGAAGGGGTGGTAGATTATCGCATTCCTTGGCACCACGGCATTCCACCGAAGAATTGTGAAGAGTTCGGACCGGTTATTGTAAAATAAATATTTCGCAATTTATCTCTTCTCTTGATTCTAACACACGTGTTAGCGGAAAATAAATTTGCGGTGAAATTCAAAGGGGTCTTAAGTGATGTCCGGCACTGAAGTAGTCATTGTTGTACGGAATGCGATGAGTCACAATCCAAATACCTACGATTGGAAATAACTACGGCTTTTTGTTTGGAAAAGGGAAGGGGAACGATGTGGGAGTAGATTATCACATTCCTTGGCACCTCGGCATTCCACCGGAGAATTGTATAGAGTTCGGAGTGGTTATTGCAAAATAAAGATTTCGCAATTTATCTCTTCTTTTCATTCTAACACACGTGTTAGCGGAAAATAAATTTGCAGCTAAATTCAAAGGAGTCTTAGCTGATGTCCGGCACTGAAGTAGTCATTATTGTACGGATTTTTGTTTGGTAAAGGGAAGGAGAACGAAGGGGTGGTAGATTATCACATTCCTTGACACCTCGGCATTCCACCGGAGAAATGTAAAGAGTTCGGACTGGTTATTGTAAAATAAAGATTTCGAAATTTATCTCTTCTCTTAATTCCAAGACACGCGACGGTCCGAGTGTCGCGACTCGTCGCGCAAATTGAGACAAGAGCCGGAATATTCTGCTTTACGACGGTAAATGGAGGTATTACGCTGTCGGCGGAAGACAGAGATGACTCGATAAGAGGGAACTATACGAGGGCGGTCCTCCTGCGAATTCTCTCATCGATGGAGAAGGGACGAGCTCGCGAACGACGTTCTCTCGTTGAGGAGTTAACGCAAGTTGATGAACGGAACGAGGCTATAGCCGGGATACTACACGGAACGTGTCAAAGGCATACTGGGGACCGGCAGCTTGCGAAGTGGACGGATTTCGAAGGCCTTCCTATCCTTCGTCCTTTCTCTCCCACGCTCTTTCACTCTCGATTTCCCGTCCGTCCCTTTTCAATCCCGACTCCGTCTGCTTCCATTCAATCTACCTGCGCGCTCCTTTAAATTCACTTTTGAATCCATTGTCTGAGCTCCTCGGCGCTCAGCGCCCGCGATTGTCAAATCCTCGTCTTCATATTTCTACTTCCGTACTCTTTTACACTCGTCCCGACCTCTCGGATCAGTGCTTGCACACCTTGGCCCTCGCGCCTTTATCAGCGCCTGCGAAATTTAAATTGCAGCGCACTCTTGAGACAAAAGTTACACGCCAATACGCAGCTGCCGGGTTGTCTGACGAACAGCGGGGAAGATGGATGGACGGGGTGGTAAGCGTGCATTGGCAGCGAGTGGGTGGATACCGGGTGGACAGGAGCTACTCCGGGCAGATTCCTTTTTACGTTGCACTCCGCCAAGGATCGCGCTTCAATTTAATTCCATTTCGGCCGGCTCGTTAGTCGATTCTTTTGTACGGTAAATTGGATTCTATCGTACGCGGAAGCGGAAAGGCAGGAGAGTAAAGAAGAACGGGAGCGCCGGAGGGAACGAGATGAGACTAAAAAGATAGAGTGGAAGAAGAGTGCGAGGTGCAGCCGAGGAAGATGAGAGACAATGAAATTAAGTGCGGAAAAGATAGACTGAGGGAAACGTGCAAATATCGAACGGCGGAGAGAAGCTAAACGAGCGGAGATCAATGGAAACGGAGATCGAGTGAAAGATAAGACATGGCGGAGGATCGCGGAGTCGAAGAATCAGGGCATCGGAAAAGTGAAGATACACACAGAGCGGAATCGTGGAAAGAAGCGGGGAATCGGTAAAATGGCGAGAGACGGTGAATGAATTCCACCCCTGTTCGTACTCTATTCTATGGCAACGCAGAGATATTCGAGGCAGCCCGTCTGCAAAGAGGTTCTTCAGGTCTTGTTGTCTCAGTAAATAATTCGGACTAGCTTAGGGATTGGGACCCTTTTGTGGATCGTCCTTACGATCCGCGAAGATTGCTGTTTCCCGGGATCGTGGCGAATCGATTGTCTCGCCGGATGTGTTCCCCGCGAATCTAGTGTGCGTACCCCGATTGAGAGTTGTATCGACTCGTACTCACCGTCCGATATCGAAATGTCTCGATTTCTCTGCGGATCTCCTCAGGTAAATCTGCACGCTCCAATGTTATGCAGGCAGCAGCAAACACGAATAACACTGTTTCTGGAATTTACTAACTGTTTTAAACTCGTCTTTAAAGTCACTTTTATAGCACTACATCCACGGGTTCCGATACTTCATGAATAAAAAAAAACCCTTCTCTTCCATTACTTCACGTGCGTTCATTCTTACTCAGTTCTTCAGTATCAACAATATTACATTACTAAAATAATTTTATATATTACCATTACCACACTTTGTAAGCCCGCTTAAAAATCGTCTAAACCTTCCCATACCCGTTCACATGCCCCAACACCCCATAATTACTTTTTCAACTCCCACTTCATTATTATATTTCCGTGCACATTGCTTCGCTTGAAAATTCTTCCATACTTCCTCCGCATCACGCACACTCGTACGTCGACCGCCTCATCCTCCAATTACTTACATCCGCCACGCGCGCGCTTCGACATTATCGATCGGCGATCTATACCGTGCGACCGCAATAGCAATCGCAATCGGGTCGACGTGGCTGCGTGGATGAGCTAAGAGAGTGACTCACGATACGGTTGCCGTGGGGGCGACTAACTCTCAAGCTCGGCCACGCGACTCGAGCTTGCAGCGCGCAATTGCTTCGCGCATTCAAAAGCTCCAGCCACGGAGCACGGCACAACGGGCAGCGAGCGAATTCGCGACTTTGTTTTCGAAGCACCGGAGATTGATCGTCCCTCCCCCCTGTGTTCTGACCGTCTTCGTCCTGCGGCAGGTAGTGATAGTTTCACGTGTGTGAGACAGGTTGTAGGAAAAGCGGGATGAATAAGGCGTAGATGCATTTCGTGTGTCCAAAACAAATGGAGAACACGGTTCAGAAATCCGAGATATCAAAAGCGAATCGAATGAAAACAATCACTGGATTACAGTAATGTGGACCGTTTATTTTGAAGGTGTAGGTCAATTTTTTCTTGGATAGAGAAAATTAAAGGTTAGCATATCTATTAACACGTTAACTGCCGTGGGTATTTTACTGTATTAGAACCGCGATGCTATGAAATACTACAGCGTTTGATTAAATTATGCAAAATGTAATTAATGTGCAGGTATTGGATACCAAAGGATCGCATCACTATTCTAACAATAACTGTGTTTATAAAATAATAATTGCTACCCATTGCGAATATTTTAGATCTTCAGCAAAATCTCTTGCTCCGGTCAGTGGTGACAATCACGGCAGTCAAAGTGTTAACACATTTACGGCTGTGCATATTTTGCTATATTAGAACCGCGATGCTATGAAATACTATAGCGTTTGACTAAATTATGCATAGTGTTCTGACTTTCTTCGTCCTGCGGCAGATAGTGATAGTTTCGCGTGTGTGGGACAGGTTCGAGGAAAAGCAGGGTGAATAAGGCGTAGATGCATCTCCTGTGTCCAAAACAAATGGAGAACACGATTCAGGAATTCGAGACATCAACAGTAAATCGAACGAAAATAATCATTCGGTTACAGTAATATGGAACGATTATTTTAAAAGTCCATTTTTTCTTGGTTAGAGAAAATTAAAGGTTAGCATATCTATTAACACGTTGACTGCCGTGCATATTTTACTGTATTAGAACCGCGATGCTATGAAATAGTACAGTGTTTGACTAAATTATGCAAAATGTAAATAATGTGCAGGTATTGCAGACCAAAGGATCGCATCAGTGTTCTAACAATAACTGCGTTTATAAAATAATAATTGCTACCCATTGCGAATATTTTGGATGTTCAGCAAAATTTCTTGCTCCGGTCAACGGTGACCATCACGGCAGTCAAAGTGTTAACACTTTACCGACCACTATTGACTGAAGATGGAACTCACTAACGACCGACTCTGTTTGGATATCAGGAGGAATTGTGTATGTGCCTATTTGTAAAGTTTTATAACTGAAAAATACTGAATGTGTTGTTGAGAATCCTTTGGTTACAAAGCAGTGTAATTTTATTGTCATTTAGAATTTTCATAATATCATCTGATATTTATTTTATCTAATATAACCGTTGACCACTGAAAAGCCGGTATCGGCCACCGGTAAATAGCAGTTGGCACCGAAAAGTCGATTAATCGGCTAGCGGTCGTTAAAGTGTTAATATAAATAAAGAGTGTAACGCTTTGAAATAATTAGTTTAGATGATACTTGAAATTAGAATTTAATGCTGCACGTCTTATAAAACAAAAATAAATGTCAGCAACGTGTATTCTTCAGTTGTAATAACGTTCAAGACAATCGCTAACTCGTTTATTAGATTAAATATCACAATAATAATACTCGTGGAAGGAAATGGACACCGCTTGTTACCGATATTACGGGTTGTTTTCTATTTAACGCTCATGATCGAAGCAATTGCTAGCGATCTTAATCACCACACAGAACCTACAATACGCAACGTTTGATATCGCATCAATACGTAAGAGGGGTGTTATATTATAAACGACTGTTCTGTTCGTGTCGATGGCTGATTGTGTAATGCGATGGAGTTCTTCGATATATGAGTTATGCTGACGTATTTTTCAATGATAGGATGTCTGGTTCGCGTAATGGGTGGTTTCACGCGAAATGGTATCGTGTTGGATAACATAGTGATGTAATATGAGATCCTGCGAGAAATGTTTTATGAAGATAGTCAATATTTGGGTTGGTTACGTAGAACGTACCAAAGATGGACGAGAAGTAGAGCCGAACACTTCATGCCCGTAGAAAATTCAATTAACTTTATCGATCAACGTTATAATTAGCCAATTAATGTCGCCGTAGAAGCTTCGGATGCTAATTTGATTATACTTCTCAGTTACTTTAAATACAGTCATCGTATGTTCAAATAGTCATCGCAATCTTAGCTGTTATTCAATGTTCAAACGTATTTCTAGTTGGCGATAGACTAGATCAATATTTAATCGCTTATTATTCATTCATTTTGCGATTCTGTGTCGAGCTAAACACGACACGGTGTTCCGCTGAAAACTTCACTGTATCAAACTGCAATCTACCTTAAACATTCAGTTAATATGCACATATTATAATGGACGTGCCGCTGCATTAATTAGATAGCGAAATATAAAACCACTGACGCACGCTGTTACGTCAACACAAGGAAACTAGTTCACAGTTCTCGGATCAAAGAAGGAGTAACTTACGTAATCAACTTTACTATTTGGTCGATTAAAAAGCCTTTATGTTACGTGTAAAAAAGCATTATTTTATGTTACAGAAATGTAATTTGTATAGAACGCGTGTTTCTATTTCAAAATTGAAATATCTGCCGGTGTATATAGATATGATACCAACGTTTTCGGAATACTCGTGGCATTTTTATTTCAGTGAGATGGTAAACGTCTGGCTCCTAAAAAAATGTTGTATTGTTTTACCCTTGGTTGAACGTAAAATTGGTTACCTGTGACCACCATACATTTTCCATCAAAAGTCGTGGTAGTAATCGATGACCAGTATTCACAAAGATTAAAAATAAATTATGTGTTATTGTTATTACACATTCAACTGCGTAATACATTATTGTACAACTTGTTTATATCTGTAGCCACTGTGAAATATAGGCATTTTTATAACAGCGTCTACGTATATAAAAACCGCATGAATAACGGAAATCAATAAATGTGTTTGAACTGACATATACCGTATGTCAAATATCATCAAATCGAGAAAGGTTGAATAACTTAAAGTAACAAGAAAGGCACTCTAGTGAACAGTTAATAAGCGTTATGAGTAATTGACGTTTTTAGGATAAAAACAAAAAGTAAATTTTGAATGAAATATATTAATTTTCGTAACACGTGTATAAAACACGTAACATTGTAGAAAAGTTCGTGCACGTGATCGACTGTAATAAAATAGCATAACCAAAAATATATACAATAGCACAAGGGAAACTATTATATTTACACGGCACATCACATTTTATTTTCCTTTTCGTTTATTAGCAGTGATGTTACCAAAAATATTAGTACACTTCATACCTGTAAACCCTACAAAATACAGAACGCCTCCATTGTCACAACCTTAAAATTCCCATTCCCACTCACCACACCAAATCAATAACATAAACAAATTCGTAAATAGCATAAACCAATTGCACTCTTTATATTTTATATTCCAGTGCAATTTTTCGCAGCGATGGCACCAAGTAAATGAATACATTCCATAACACCACATTAACACTAACCGACTCCACTACAGAACTACTGCAAAAAATGATTAACCCTTCTACACAAACTTCATCACCAAGTCTAATTCACCATTACACGCAGATGTCACCGCAAGATTCCCTATAGCCCTAGGGTAAGCCGTACAAAATGCACGGGACCCCCATCGTCTCAACCTTGTATACCGACACACGATCCCCGCTAACAATTCATTTAGAATCATGCGCTTGCATCGGTTGAGAATTAAGAAACTTTTTTCTTCGAATAATCTAAGATGATTACTTTTCCAAACCAAATTTTTCCATGGAAACTAAATTACTTTATTACCATCCGCGCATTACTAATTACTTACATTTATGACTATGGGTCGCTGTCTACGCATACACTGTTAAGGATTAACTTTAGTTAATTTAATTCACCGTCTTGCCAGAGTGACCAGACGGAACATCGAAGGAGAAAATCATTGGTCGACAAAACCATCAATCAAATGTAAATAATTTAACAAATCCCTCCTTCGGTGTTCGCGAAAGACACCGCCCTCGAGTCAACCGAATATAAAATTCAAAACATCTAAAACAGACATATAGTCACCCAGAGTTCAGTACCACTAAAACAATAGTTTTGGGATAAAATAAAGAAGTCTACCATCTTAACACGTTGACTACCATGGTGGTCACCGGTGACCGGCGCAAAAGATTTGACTAAAAATGCAAAAAATTCGCAATTCACATTGAATCGCAGATTGCAAAAATATGCAATCTTGTAAAATAGCCAAAAATACTTTGGCTTTTAACAACTGCGTTACCGTAATTTTGCACGATTTAATCATATTCTGCCGTATTTCATCGCATCGCGCTTCTAACATAGCAAAATACGCTTGGCAGTCAACGTGTTAATCTTAAAAAATATTTCACCATCCTTACATCAAACATTCAAAACCGACACATACTCACCCAAAATTCAGTACCACTATAAAACAGTTTTGGGATATAATAAAGAAGTCCATCGTCTTCACCTTCGAAAATATTTCATCGTCCCTCCTCCCCGAAACTTATAATTCGGCCACCCCATAATCTCGATCTCGACCCCAGCCGCAGGCCGAAATTAAATTTTCCGTTATTCGTCCCTTAATTCCGGGCATGATTAGCCAGATACCGCGTAATAGCACTGATCATCAATCAGCGTCTCGGAAGGTCAGATTGGTATTATGCTTCTGTTGATGGGAATTTGGGTATTGAAGTAGAGTAAACTTCGAGATTCTGGTATATCACTCGTGTTTTATGGTAAAATATACGAAGATAAACGATGAACATGTATGTATTAAAATGCTGCCCTTGTATTAAAATACCGCGGATACTACAATTTGCTATGCTTTTTATAGAAACTAGACAAACTAAAAAAGCTCAAGTTTATGGGTGCCAGGAAAAATTTGAGGAATTTAGACCTGGCGAGTGCTGTATTTTGCGCGCGGTGAAAGAAGAGATGAGGATGGAGTTATTATGGGGCTTTGACAGTTGGAGTGTCACTTGCGTTGAAGGAAAAAGGGAAAGATTGAGTTAAGGTTTTGGGGATTTGCTGTTTCTGCTGCTAAAGGAGAAGAATAGAAGTTGGGCTTCTGCAAAGTTTGGAGAGTTTGGTATTTCGCTCGCGTTCAAGACAAAAATGCGATTCGGGTTTTGGAAAAGTTTTGTCAATGTGTGGTTCCGCTTGCATTGGAGGAAAAAGGAATTGGGTCATGGAGAGGTTTTGAGAGTTTGGTATTTTGTTTGTGTTGAAGGGAATTTGGGTATTGAGACATGGTGAAGTTTCGATATTCTGGTGTTTCACTCTGGTATTTTATGGTGAAATGTATGAAAACAAATGGTGAACATGGATTAAAACGACGCGAATATTACAATTTACTATGCTTTTTATAGAAACTAGACAAACTAAAAATTGTGCGATATTAGACCCACATATTTATTCATTTTTGCTTGTGTGTCCTTTAAATGTTATATATTCACCTTAAAATCACATACTAACAGCGTTTATACGCTTAACCGTTCGCGTTCTATTTCAACAGAATTTTGTTTATATCCTCTAACGAACAATAAATGCGGAAGCTGTGTTTCTCGCAACTGCATTACAAAAATGTCGCCCCAAAATGCGAGTGAGCGTCGGTGGGATCGGTACTAAACCGAAGAAACGGCCGCTAAAGTTGCAGGGTCAGGATGTAAAATCTCGGCCAGCCGAGGCTCGTTGTAGTAAATTCTGCCAGCCAACGCGTCGGTGTCGGCGAAGGAAACAGCGGTAATTTTTACGGGTGGACGGCGCTTTTTTCTTTTACAAAAAAAAAAACGCGCCGTGTCGTGACGATGTATGTTCATTATTTATCGTCACCCGTTTCGGGCGCAATCACAGTTAAAACGCCGATTAATTCTTTTGGAAGAACGAACGAATAACGAATTTAATTCTTTTAGAAGAACGAACGACGAATTCGCGAATAAACCGTTCGAAAACGTCTGAGCCGATGCGGGATAAAAGATTACCGCTAAAACGGGCACCTAATTTTATGGGAGCGTCGCGTGCATTATTAAAAAGACTCTCTTCTTAAAATATTCTTGACCGTTTAAACCTCCATTATTCTGAACACTGCTGCTCGGAAACCCTTTATGTTTCCGAGCTTATAGGCGAGATTTATTTCGTTATTCAAATTTCAGCTCCGTTCTGGAATTATTAAAGACATTGCATTGAGCGTGCGGCGTGAATGAAGAGAGCTCACTCCGTGTAATAAGCGAACAAAGGCCACCGTAAGTAAACTCACTTTGACTGCGTGGATTTACTTTTTAGGAAATTTCGCCTTAAAAACTATACTTGATCTAAAATTAAGAGCATTAGCCAAAGACCGACCGAGATGCATTTTCTTTATAGATTCAACAAACTAAAAAGCTTAACGTTCACTATTTTTCTACAGAAACACACATATTTCTCCGTTTCCTCACGAATTTCGGCTTAAAAACTATACTTAATCTAAAATTAAGAGCATTAGCCAAAGACCGTCAGAAATCCGATCTCTTTATAGATTCAACACACCAAAAAATGTTAACGTCTACTACAATTCTACAGGACCAGACATATTTCTCCGTTTCATTACGAAACTGAAGAATTAGACTTCGCGCCTTACGTTGCGCACACTTAATATTTATATTCCACTTACCGTGTTGTCTGAATTAATTAGGACCAACAGACTAAGTTATATGCGAGCCTCAGGCTCCAAAATAAAAAGAATAAAGAGTTTTTGATACAATGTTCTGTGACTTTGACCATAGAGAAGATGGATGTTACACAAAAAAATTAATTTTTGTGCAGGATCCGATATTCCAATGAAACGCACAGGTTGTGTTGTTGTTTATCGAAATATTTCCTCGAAGCTGCTTTTGTTTATAATTCTCTGAAGTCTTCGACATTATAGAACACTACTCTTCTCCCGAAAATAGGAAACGGTCTTATTTAGTTACTGACAAATGACTTTTATATTTGTGGTTATACTTGCCAAATGCAACAATGAAATAATGAATTCAATAGCCAACAATTCCTCGATTTACATGCTTCTAATATACTGTCTAATCGCAGATGTGTAAACTATGAAACTGCTCACGTTAATAACTAAATCTAAAAAACCCACAAAAAATTGTACTCAACGAACAGACACTCCCTCTTCTCCATTATTACTCTACTTTTCAACTGATTACATTAAATCGCATTAATTGATTAAACTAAAAACCGCAGTAACGTTCTAAAGGATCAAGAACATTTTTTATTCCCATTAAAACTTGGGATAACGTCTACTCTTTATCAACGCAATAAACTAGTACAAAAAGAGTCCACCCAAAGCGGCTGTTTTCAATTAAATGATTAAAGAGTATTTGTAATTAAGCCTCTTGTCATAACGAACAAAACCCGGTAAGCGCGGAGTGCGCGTACACTCGGCCGGAATTATTTCTTTCGAAATTACATACAGTGCGAGAAGGAGCGAGAGAGAAGGATTGAGGAGGAAGCGGGCGAAGGACGGGGCGGTTTGGAACGGGTTGCTCGCCATAATTAGCCGGCGGGCTGCTCCAAGCCGTGGAAATCTAATCTGGAGGGCCGCGCGCGTCCCGTGGAAACAAAAACCGCCAATTTGGACGAAAACCGCTGAAAGGGCAGTCGTGTGTCCTATTAAAGGAGATGTATCTCGGTGGGTGCTCGAAATTCGCCGACCCTTCGACTTTTTCCTGTTCTCTCCTCCGCTTTCCCACTCCTTCTGCGTTCAGTGCTCTTTCTTCTTCTACCTCATTTGTCCGCACTTCTGATCGTTTCGATGGGGCCTTTGGCAAGTCGCGTGGATTGCCTTATTGGTACTTGGAATCGTTTGAAGCCAAACGTCGCGGTCATTTTTTATGGTTTAACCCTTTCGCTACGGCAGCCCCGTCCGTCGAAGTACTGTCACTGAACGGAAACTCGCGCCGGAAATATGCACAGTGCGCGTGGTTTCTGTATATATGTTGTTCTAAGTCTTAAATCGGAACTGTGCCGAATACATCGGAAAGTCTCAAAAGTTTTAAGAAATTATTAATCCAATATGTCAATAAAATCAACGGAAAATGCTCTGCCGATAACGAAAAATGTTGCCATCGGCTATAGATGACACTTGTACAGATTATTTCGATGCCGCATATATGCGGCGCTCGTACTACTGGTGGATGCCGTATATGCGGCGCTCGTACTACTGGTCGTCGAGTGGATGTCGCATATATGCGGCGCTCGGCGCGAAAGGATGAAGAAGCTAACGCGTTTGCTGGGACAGTCAAGTTGAGAAGACGAACGATGTGAACATAGGGTTTTTGGTAAGAGTTGCGTAATTTGTTGCTTGTTTTCACTTGTACAGGTGTAAAATGTATTAAGTGGCCCAAACGTAATATTGTATATATGCATTATGTTTTTATATACATATATGTGCCCATAATTATGAAAGTGGTCTAAGTCATATATTTCTTGTTTCGAGATATTTAATGAATTGCATTTGAATAAATTAAAAAATATTTTTACATTATGCGACATTTTAATTTATAATTTTATTAGTCTTAATTAATGGAAATTTACTATGAATATGAAATTTTGTGTGAATTTTATACGATAATATTATTTTTAAAGATTGAATTGACTTAGACCATTTTCAAAATTAACTGAATGTCCTATAAATGACTTAAAGCAATAAAGAACTTTGAGTTTTATTTGAAACAATAATTTGATTGAAATAATTCGTGAACATTTATTACATTTATTAATTATTTTTAAACAGTAATCCATTTTTATCATTATTTCGAGATTTAAGATTCTTAAAATGTTCCTGAAAAACTGGAGGGATGTACGGTAGTAAACTCATAATATCTTTATGTTTTTCTTCCGATACTGGTCTAATGGTGGTGTATAATGGAAGTAATTTAATATTTCCGTATATTTTTGGTCTTCCTTTTTTAGGTGAAAGATCCAAAACGTGAAATTTAGAATCATCTAAAGATGTTTTATAGAACATTTTATAAGGTTCATTTTTCAAGAATCTCATCCATTGAATTTGTAGCCAAGAGACAGATTCACCCGCGGTATTTTTTACTCTTCTTGTTATTGATTCTTCTAGTGATTTCGTTAAAAATGAAGTTGTCGTTATTATTAAAATTTGATTGTCATATATTTTATTATGTAGTTCAGAAACGCGTCAAAGAAGGCCACGTGCCATTTTCAAGTTGTTTATATATATATATATATATATATATTTTTGACTTATATATATATATAATTAAAACTAAATGAATTCCATATAATGTATATATACAACCACTATCTAATGGTTCATTTTTGACAATTTCGTAAAAATTACATTGAATAAATTTAGTTAAAAATAATGTGGTATGAAATAACTGATAAATTCATTCTTTTTAAATTTTGACTTAGACCACTTTCATAATTATGGGCACATATATAATATATACATGTGTAATGCATATGTAGAATATTACGTTTAGACTGTTTAATATATATATATATATATAAAGTATGATAATGTTTTGCCCATACTCACTTGCACACGTTTAAAAAGTAGTAAATAATCCTAACGAAATATTCTATGTAAACATCATGCATACGCGATGGATGATAACGATCGTATAAAAGTACTCATTATTGCCAAAGCTGTTTATGGGTTAAGATTATGGCATTTGAAAATTGATGGATACGTTTGCTGGTTATTGGGAAGTGAAGCTTAAGAAGTGAAGAATAAGCTTGAGTTTTAAAAAATTGCCTGAAGGTCTA
Source organism: Cryptocheilus praepositus (assembly GCA_033815515.1). Lineage (NCBI taxonomy): Eukaryota > Metazoa > Arthropoda > Insecta > Hymenoptera > Pompilidae > Cryptocheilus > Cryptocheilus praepositus. The sequence continues at coordinate 445,511 of JAWWQZ010000292.1, read as the reverse complement.
CTTCTGCAAAACTACAGATTGTAGGTGTTAGGAAACCTTTAGATATATATATATATATATATATGCAAAGTGATTAAAAAATGTTACGTTTGGTTGTGTGTATTAGTACCATGTATTAAATCCAAAAAGAATTTCTTTTAAATATGTTTCTGGAAATCATTGCTTATCCACATATTTTTCAATAAATGCATTCTATATACTGGGCTTCTGCCATGAATTCATTTGAATAATTAAAATCAGCAAAATAATTTATAGACAGATATAACAAAGATATAACAGATATAACAAACAAAAAAACAAAATATAAGACAAATATTTTTTTTACGACCAGTATTAAAAAGGCAGTTTGTTGTATGACAATTAAAAGCCTCTGCGCCAGTCATTAATAATAATTCTTACAAAGCGTTTTCCACTTCAACCACAAAAAATGCAATTATCATTATTAATAATCGTTAAAACGTATTATTTCTTCAATTAATAACGTTTGTCTTCAAAGGTACAGATTTGTGCAAAACAAAATTTCGCAATCGATATCTACGAACAAACTCTAACTCTAAATGTTATACAAATTTCACACATTAAACGTGTTAATAACCTTGGCTTTAAATGTTGCTACTGACCGTATGAATTCTCCCCATTAAGACCGCGGTTTGTTCTGCAAATTTTCTTCTTCCGCCTTCCTTCCGTACACTTCCTAATCCCGTTATATCCTGTGTTATTCTTCAAACTCCTCTCATTTCCCTCGGTTCATCATATTTGCTCCCCTTCCGTCTTACATCTCCGCGCACGTTCTTATTGCGTCCCGCTGTTTTACTTCGCGCCAAATCGACAGAACAAGCACGCGCGTCGCGGGGAACAGAAATGGACAGAAACAGTGAAGGAACTCGGACCGGCAGTTCGTGCGAGGAAACGAGCCTGGAAATAACGAGGCAGGAAAGGAAAACGGTAGAACGGAAGAGCGGACTGCGTTTGCGACGTCTCTGACTTCCGACGCGACCATCCACTTTCTCTCCACACTCGGCGTATATTGCCATCCAACCGCCCACGCTACTTCTCTACTTCTTGCCGCTTCCTTTTTTTTCCGTCTTCCGATGCTTCCGTTTTAACCAGTTAAGCGCGGAATTTAATTTTAGAAATCCCCCATAGGGGATTTTTTTTCAATTTTTATTCGAAATATCACGCTATTTCAGATCTTAATGTAAAAAATATAGGGTTCCATTAAAAAAATGAAGTTGACCTTGAAATCTCCGAAACGCCTACACCAAAAAAAAATAATGCATCTAATAATGCAGCCCTTGGAAACGTACAAGTATAAAAAAAAGATTTTCATGTGATGCGTACTTTAGAAATCAAACATGTGAGCATGTTACGAGGAACACCCTGTATATCTTGGTTACTCAAAACAGTTAACCAGTTAAGCGCGGAATTTCATTTTAGAAATCCCTCACAGGGTGCGGAATTAAAATCAAGCAATCGCGTGTATACAGGTCGAACGCAGGATAAATGGTCCTATTAAAATGTTGTTACTACCGCTGTCTGAATCGCCCATCTAGAGGCTAAATTTATTCATTCATTGTATTAACATTATTATTATGTTATACACATTTAGCTATTTTTCATACCTTACGCTGTATTTCGAAAATAACTGTGAACGTACAGCGTAACTGAATACGCAGGTTTACCTCAGATTCTTCAAAAGCGAGGAAGGGAGAGATTTTGGATGGAATGCTTGCGATACTTCTATTTCTCAAATTCTTTTTTATTCAAAATATCATGCTCTTTCAGATCTTAATGTAAAAAATATAGGGTTTCGTTAAAGAAAATTAAGTTGTACCAGAAATCTCCGAAACGCCTCTACAAAAAAAAAATAAATAATGTATTTAATAATGCAGCTCCTAGAACCATACATATATAAAAAAAAGTTCTTTCATACGATGCATACTTTATAAATAAAAAAGGTGAGTATGTTACGTGGGACAGCTTGCATATCTGAAAAACTGAAACTCTTGAAATACCTATTTACTACATTTTCTCTATATCAATATTTAAATTCAGATTCAAATTGCCGGTCAATTTTCCGCACATCCTGTATCGGGCGACGCAAGGAAAGCGACAGGAAAAAGAAAGAATTCGGTTTCGCGGCAAAAGAGTCCGGCATTCAAGAGATCTGACAGCGATTTAGGGTGTCGTTGAAAGATAAAAAAGAATCACAGCCCCCAATTCAGAGTTCCATCGAAACGATCCTAATACAGACAGGCAGTCGGCCTGAATCACCCATCTGGTGGAGAAATTTAGCAATTTATTGTATCAACATTGTTGCTGCGCAAACCATAAGGGCGCTCAGGTACAAATGAACCTGGTCAAGCCGATTATTAGGTGCACCCCACCACCGTACGGGTGATATTTAGTTACACACTGATTGGTCAGTTCGTCTCCTCAAGACCTATATAAGGAAAACATTCGTCCGAAACACACAATTATTCAAATTTCTACTCCGTACACGACAAAACTACCTACCATACACAATCATCACTCTGTATAAAACCACAACACTATCTACAACGTGTAACTAGAATAATTCAATAAAACACAATCGTTGAACTTACGAATGCGCAAGTATTTCGCCATTCGTCATATCGCGAACCCTAAAGGTCATCGAAGATTTATTTACGCATTTCTTCGTCATTCAACAAACATTATTAATACATTATGCAGGTGTCCCATGTAATATGCTCACCTGTTTTATTTCTAAAGTACGCATCGTATAAAAAAACTTTTTTTCTATTATTGTATGGTCCTAAGGCCTGCATTATTAGGTGCATTAAGGGTGATGTGTTCCCCACGCATGCATACCCGTTACAAGTATGGGTGATGCGGCGCCGAACGTATTAAAAATGTAACAATCTCCAGACCAACAACAACCTAAATCTATTTTATTCTCCTATAGCCCAATAAATCTATTTCTGCAAAAAATTCGTGCAGCATATGATCATAAACTGATAAAATAGACATGTCGCATATATGCGACGTCGGGCTCAGAAACAAGAACTGAACCGTCGCATATACGCGACGCTGGTAGCGAACGAGTTAATTTCCAGTTTTGCAAATCGCGATACGCGAAGTGTGTTTCTGCCCGTTCCTCTTCTTTTTCCTCTACTTCCCGCTTCCTCCTGCTCCCTTATCTCATCATTCGTCTCGCGTGTTCGCAGTCGCATTTATTTAACCGCACGCCCACGCACATGCGTTCTCTTTTACGATCTGGAAAATTACAGTCGCAATCGCGCTCTCTCTCCCTCATCCTTCATCCCGTCCTCTTCGTTTCTCCCGCGCAAATTCGTTGACGTCTTCTCCGCCGCTATTTTACGGGATAAAAGCTTGCACAAGGCCGAGAGAATGGTTTCCACGAGCGGACGAGCATTTCCAATGCCGGCCAGGTTGTATCGCGGATAAAAAGGACCCCTGGGTGGCCTCCGGAAAAACTCGATGTAACCTCGATGAAAGGGTGCGAGGTATTTCAGGGGAAAGTTCGGCGCAAATGAATTCGCGCGAACTCGCAAGAAAGTAATTGTTGCGCGAATAGCACGCCGCATTGACAACGTTCCCGGTGTTTCTCAAAGTCGACGGGTATGCGGTGATTACAACAATGCGTCGGTGATTTTGTCGTGCGCGTGGAACAGACGTGATAAAAGGCGGTATAAATTATGAGGAAATGTATGTCGCTGAGCACGTTTAAGAGAGAATAATTCAAGCGTTATTGCTTTTAATTATTGCGAACCTATGTAATGCGGGGGCTGACATTTATGCTTCTGTTTCTTCGGATATGTTTAGTTAATGCGCTGAGTGCTGTGTTAGACTCACGTGACTCATTATACATGTGCTTGCAAATACGGAAATAACTGTTACTGTTGGTGGAGCAATGAACTCTTGTATGTCGTCAATGTTCTCTGGTATGTCGTCTGGATATTCGCATTGAAACGGATATTTGTATTATTGATTTATAGCAGGTGATGTTCTTGTACGCGGTCGATTGTTCAATCAACAAGCGTATGTTGAATAATTACAGTCGTTAAAGCTGGGCTATATGGTTTATGTATTAGTAACCTGATGATGTGTGTTTAATGATAAAAGGCGCGGAAGACAACATTTTAGGGATGATGAGAGGGATGAAGATCTATTAGAATTAGGAAATTATTTAAAACATTTTCGCGACACACCTAAGATTACATAAGACACACCTAAGTCCATACATTCCAAGTATAGTAAAATGTGTATACTACCAGCCGGCCGAACTCGCCACCAATTCTAATACGTTGATTTCTTCCGCTAAACATATTGAGATTTTTCGTAACAATATCTCAATTCAATACTTTGGTTTCTAACAACTCTGTGTTACCTTCCTTTTTCACGATTAAAAACCGCAACGTGATGAAGTACTACAGAATATGATTAATGATAATATAATTAAAAAAATACCCAATTAGTAGCATTTATATTTTTGTAAATGCTATTAATATTAAATAGTGATTCAATTCTATGGTCTCCGATATCTTCGCATTATTTTCATTTTGCACAATTTAATCATATTCTGCAGTACTTCATCACGTTGCGGTTTGAATATAGTAAAATATGCACGGCTGTCAAGGTGTTAAAACCGCAACGTGATGAAGTAGTAAAGAATATGATTAATGATAATATAATTAAAAAAATTCCCAATTAGTAGCATTTATATTTTTGTAAATGCTATTAATATTAAACAGTGATTCAATTCTATGGTCCCGATACCTTCGCATTATTTTCATTTTGCACAATTTAATCATATTCTGCAGTACTTCATCACGTTGCGGTTTGAATATAGTAAAATACGCACGGTAGTCAAGGTGTTAAAACCGCAACGTGATGAAGTAGTAAAGAATATGATTAATGATAATATAATTAAAAAAATACCCAATTAGTAGCATTTATATTTTTGTAAATGCAGTTAATATTAAACAGTGATTCAATTCTATGGTCCCGATACCTTCGCATTATTTTCATTTTGTACAATTCAATCATATTCTGTAGTACTTCATCACGTTGCGATTATAATATAGTAAAATACGCACGGCATTCAACGTATTAAAACCACAACGTGATGAAATACTACCGATTATGATTAATAATAAATATAATTTAAAAAATACCCAATTAGTAGCATTTATATTTTTGTAAATGCAGTTAATATTAAACAGTGATTCAATTCTATGGTCCCGATACCTTCGCATTATTTTCATTTTGCACAATTCAATCATATTCTGTAGTACTTCATCACGTTGCGATTATAATATAGTAAAATACGCACGGCAGTCAACGTGTTAACACCGCAACGTGATGAAGTACTACAGAATATGGTCAATAATATTAATATAATTAAAAAATATCCAATCGGTAGCATTTATAATTTTGTAAATGCAATTAATATTAAATAGTGATTCAATTATACGGCCTCCGATACCTTCGCATTCTTTTCATTTTGCAGAAATCAATCATCAAATCGTAAAATCCACACGGCAGTCAACATGTTAATCACACTCTGCAGTATTTCATCGGATCGCGGTTCTAACCTAGCAAAATACGCTTGGCAGTGAACGTGTTAACAAATTCTCCAACAACCGAGTACCTCTGTTCTCATGCGAAATCACGCATTCACGTTCGCCCACTGAAAACCCTCCTCAATCTGTGCACTCGCGTACCACTCCGCTCGCAAAACTTTGCCTTTACAAGTGCCGCGGCGCGTAAAAATCAGAATTCGAAAAATCACTTATTCTCTCTCCATCTCGCACTTCGATTTTGTCGAAAGCGTCTCCCCTTCGGCGAACTTTCCGAATTCGTCGTATAATCGAACTTCGGCACTTCGACTGCGGGTAGATCTTGCGTTCGTTCTTTCACGTACAAGTCTGTACGTTACGCCACTCGGCCGCCGCTTTTCGAGTATTACGGTTCTTCCGGTTCGCGTTTCGGAAGGAGCACGGGCAGGGTTTACACAGGATTTCTGGTGGGGATCCGAACGTCGAGATGTCGGCGTGGCGGAAAAGTTAGCCGACGTGCCTTCCCCGGTTTGGCTTCCGTTCTCGGCGCCGCGGTCGATGACAGGGATTTCTGAAATGTAAATTTAAAGCCGCGTCTTCGGCCGCCGCGCAAATTTCGCCACTTCCGCGACGCGCCGGCTGACCTGTTTCAGGAAATGAAGACGCGCGAGGAACTTTACACTTAAACGTACGTACGATACTGTGCTGCAATTAACCCATTTGCATCACCGCTCTAAATCCGCAGTCTTACTCAAAAATCCGACATGCGCAGCTAAACGTTGCCGATACCAGCATGCGCAAGGAAGACTTTTAGTGTTTATTCTCATTACGAAATAGTGTTATAGGGTTATTCAAATTATTATATCAAATTGTGTATCCCTCGTATTTTCCGGAATTAGTTCTTGGACTAATTCCACGTTGGAAAATAATTCGTAAACATCACGCCTGGACATTCCATTGACGTTGATGGCTACACCACTTACGGCAGTAAAATCATGTAATGTTGGCATACAATTTAGTTTTTCCCATAAGAAATCTCCAGTTTCAATATTATCGGGCTGGTCATCTTCACGACTATCTATTAGAGCTATGTCACGCTTACGCTTATGGGATATTTGCATTTCTATGCTTGAATCCGAATCCGAAGTATAATTCATTATGGTAACCTAATTTTGTTAAATTTTATTATCTATTATTTTTTTTATTATTTTATTATTTTGGACTTGCAACCAGAAAAGTAAGAAAAATAATATTTTACACAAAATTGTTTATTGTTTGTTTATCGTACAGACTCTTTAACGATTGTTGATAAGCTGAAAACAAAAATTATTGTGTGCGAATTTATCGGTGATAATGGTCAGGTTTTGTTTGCGGATTATTCCGCCAAATGATTCAAATGGGTTAAGGGGTAACATTTAGTTTAACGCCTAAAAACACAGGGTAAATTTAGCATTTTTTTTAATTACATGACATAACATATCGAAATTTGGTTTAAAGGCATTTAATATGCGTACGTTAATGTATAAAAAAAGATTTTTTTTATGTTTTTACTTCAAAATGACGTTGCTGGAGCTCTGGAAGTAGAAGTACATTTTTGGAAATGGTCTCCGCGGCTTGCAGCAGAGACCACTTGCATTCAGCACAAAAAGCAAAATTTGTTCGTAATCTACATTAAATTTGCTAGAGAAGTACACACGTATATGGTAAAATATTGATTTTTGTAGAAATGGCGAGCATGTGGAGAAAAGTTCTAATTTCCATCGAAGAATTCATCGAAAAAATATTTATAATAACGAAAGTTTTTAACCGACTTTAAAAATCATGCGCACTTCTCTGGAGAATGTAGTTTAATAGCTACAGTAAAAATTTCAAGTGAATCGGAGAAACTTTGTTTAAGTTGTGCTGCAAGCCAATTTGAGAAACGTATTTTCGAGAAAAACGCATTTAAAGTATTGAGTAGCATTATTTCATATTATATGGTGTACGCATATGTATTAACAAGACAACGATGAGGTATAAGATAGCTTTTAATAAATATAGTGTACGGATATTTTGAAGAAAAAATAAAATTATATAATGCAAGTTTTAATATAAAAAGCTATATGTTTAATTTCATTCGGTAGTACTATATATGGCATTGGTATACATACTATATCGCAAGCTTTAGTATATGGTATACGCATGTATATTTACAAGATACCAATAAGCTATAATATAGCTCTTAATAAATATAGTGTATGGATGTTTCGAAGAAAAAAGGAAATTATATGTACCATAATGCAAGTTTTAATCACACTTTCTTGGACGCACACACAATACTGGTCCCTTGAGCTAAGATATCATTTCGTTTGCACGCCACATTCACTTCACTTATTACGAACTAGGCAATCAAAAATGCCATATCCATTAGATGCAAACACACTGTGGTAATATGAACCAGCAAAATGAGTTAACGCGCTATGCACGTAATTTCGACATTAGACACAAATGACGATCGGCGTATATAGAACGTTACACACAAACGCAGAAGGTTAATTCAAGCCTAGTAGCTTCCGCCATCCTCCATTTTTCGTGAGAAACGGAATGAAGAAATCTATTAATCCGGTGTCGAGGTCGAGGGTGCCTGTCGACGTAATTTGTTAAATTACCATTTCGGACTTGACCCTCTTGTAACCTCAACGACATTTTCTATCTCATAACGTCCAAAGTGTATCATTTGATATTACGAATGGTTTAAATCAATTTAAGTAATTAATAAAAAGCCTTTTCAGTTTTCTTTCATTTTACATACCGTCCTGGTGACTATTTACAAGTGTAGAAATCCATAGAAAGTTGAGCATTCCAAATGGATATTGACTATAAATAACAATTTTGATATATTTTAATCAATGTCAATTGTATAAATAATGTGATAATTCTGATCTCTAGAAAACGTAGAGGTAGACGTAACAAGTAATTTCAAATTTGCCCGAAGTTAATATGACAATTATTAGCCAAGTCGTCATCATTTGTTTACAATTTTGTCAATATGCAGTAATAGTGAACTTATTACATCAGAAAATGTTTATACATCAGAAATTAATACTGCGGATATCAATATAAGTAATGTCGCCCGCCATGCTAGTTATTTATAACAATGCTAATGTCCAAATAAATAATTTGTACGTAATCAGTATATCGATTTGATTAATATTCGTAATATAGTGTATCAGTGCACAACATAACAATTAATTTTTTATTTCATGAACTCGATACGAGTATGCGTTTCCAAGATATCAGTTTTTTAATTAATTTATCAATTAAAAAGAGGCGCACGTATGGCAGAAATGGGCAGAATAAAAATAAATACTGACCTACTATAACCACACAATCATTTTACTACTGACATGTACAAATTCTTGAAATTTCCTATTGACCCCCATAAATTCTCGATTTTGAAATGTGTGGATGGACTATATCTAAACAAACGTGGTTCAAGAGTAAAAATTACAACGTCAAATTCATGTATCAATGTCTTGTTTTGTGGATGTCATAATAGGATGAACGAAAATGCATTTTAACTCTTTGCGCTCGACGCGTTTTTCTCTCGGGCTGACCAGCAACTCGACAGTAATCCGCCGCGCACGTGCCTATTTCATCATGAGTTTGTTTCTGTTAACTTAAAATAATTTTAGGCACAATGGGACACTTTAAACTCGTATATTTTAACATTACATACATTTATTTAACTTAATGAAGGAAATTTATTAAGGATTACGTTCTATAATTTTTCTTCTTGTGGTATTTTGTAAAACAATCTCCAATGTGCGTTCTTGGCTTGTCGGGGCATGTGTCACAATAGTACACAGTTTGTCGTCTTTGGTCGGACTTTCGTTAATAAAGAATTGGATTACATTTTGTGATTGGTTCTTATTTAATATTTTTTAAAGAAGCGAATACAAAGAAGCGTTTTATACGTCTATCAGCGTTCTATTATTCTCAAGGCATAATGCACGCATAGAAATTCGTTTGTGTTTTTTGAGATAAGACATCTTTATAGCTATGTAGACACCTCATAAAATTATCTACAAAAGGCCAGGTAGACTTGTCAAGCGATATTCGTTAGGCCAAACACAAATAAACACCGTTACCACTCAATTTACCGCATCGATGCGAGTGGTGCCTGAGAGGCACCGGTCGAGTTGGCGCAGCACATGCCGTGGTGCCTGAGAGGCACCGCAAGAGCGCAATATTAACCCTTTCGCGCCGAGCGCCGCATATATGCGGCATCCACTCGACGACCAGTAGTACGAGCGCCGCATATACGCGGCATCCACGCCACGACTTCTGGGTACGAGCGCCGCATATATGCGGCATCGAAATAATCTGTACAAGTGTCACCTATAGCCGATGGCAACATTTTTCGTTATCGGCAGAGCATTTTCCGTTGATTTTATTGACATGTTGGATTAATAATTTCTTAAAACTTTTGAGACTTTCCGATGTATTCGGCACAGTTCCGATTTAAGACTTAGAACAACATATATACAGAAACCACGCGCACTGTGCATATTTCCGGCGCGAGTTTCCGTTCAGTGACAGTACTTCGGCGGACGGGGCTGCCGTAGCGAAAGGGTTAAAGCAAAGAATTTCTGATTTCATCCACTTCCAATTCCAGGACTTTTTTTTAATTTTCTGGAACTACGAATCATTTAACACTAAACATGCAATACGTATTTTAGTCTGCCAAATAACATATTCATCTTACGCAAAACCGGTCATTTTTATTTTAGTCGTTCAGTTTTTATCAGATTTCATAGATACGTAAGCAAGCAAATATTCTCCTCCTCATAATCTTGCGCAAGACCACTGCATATTGATTTGTCCGCTTATTTATCTGCCTCCGCATCCATAACAACTGCCAATCGTAAGAATCCAAGTACAATCGATCGTGTCCCAATTAAAAATTTTTTGTAATCACTTCACTAGCTTCTCTCTCGACGCGTAACATCGCGGCAAACTTTGACGTCCAGTATCGCGCGCTTAAGAGTCGCAAAATTTTAATGAGTCCCAGATGACGCGGCAAATAATTAGCACGAGAAAGATGATCGACCGTGTCAATGATGGCACATACGCCTGGAGCTTACATCTGCAGCTGCACACACGCACGCACGCGTTATCAGTGTGAATCACATGCGATTTCTCGCACACCTTCCGTCGTAATCTCTTAATGGTCGTTATCACATTTCCGCGGGGTGAATGGCCTGGCTGAATTAAATTATGGCGCATTTCGATGATGAAGTCCGGCGTCACCGACAAGAGGATTCGAGCGGTCTCGTCTTCTGGCGAACGACGAACGAACGTCGGTTGTCTGTAATTGACTTTTCGCAGACGCTGATTAATCGACGTCATTACTCGGCTCTCGCTATTTGAAGGATTAAATGTTCGCGACGATTCCGCGGTAATTTCCGTCTTAAACGTCAATGATTTCAACGTCATATGCACGAAATCGCGGTACCCGAGGGTCCCGGGAATTTTTCATGCGGGAATATTCGGGACGGACAATCAAACGTAGTAAATCAAGAAAACAAGCAAATTTACAGATTGGAGAGATGGATGGTAAACGTCAGAAAAAATACTAATAGGTTTGTTTTTAAAAGTACTAGTAAACTGGTTGATTTTAACATACTCGATTACAATCCACACGAGTAAATACGGTTGGTAGTATATTTAACGAATTGTTCGACACTCGGAACCACGTAAACCATTACATCCTATAATTTTAACGTTACCCAAATTACGATACAATACGCATTAATTAATTGACTTTAGATGATTTATTTACGTATAAGTACGTACAGCAGACGGTAAATTTCGAGTATACAAATTTGCAATATCATTAGTAACAACGGTTGGAATAATGTAACATATCACAACAAAACACAATATCCCGCCTCATAATCCACAACGCGCAGCATCAAGTAATCCAATGTGTAACCATATCCTGTATGTGTGCGTTATATATACTTACACGGGAATACATTAACTGAAATTACTTAATTAATGTTTGCAATTTTAAGATCACCGGTAGTCAGTTGTCAGAATTGAGTCATTAGTTTAATAACCATCTTGCCGATCATAAAATCGCAACGCGTCACTAATTAAAATCAGATAATTCAACGTAAGTACATATATCACACAGAAAACTCAATATTCCACCTTCTAATTCGAAACACGCAACGCCAATCAACCCGATATGTAAATTGTGGCAACCGTTTCCAGTACGTGTGCTATATGTACTTATAAGGGAATACATCAACTGAACTCAATTAGTTAATATTTCAAATTTTGGTATCATAGACAGTGTTTACAGAATCGGCGCGTCACTTTGTTTAACACGGTATAAATTCCGACAGCCATCTCGTTGATCGGTACGTTGCAAACGTACTTAATCGGACTCAATTAATCCCCATATAAGTCCACCCGACGCACGGCAAAGGTCAAATACAAAACTCAATATTCCAGCTCACAGTCCGCAACACGCGACGCCAAGTAATCAAATATACAAAATATGGTTCCGTATCCTGTAGGTGTGCGTTATATGTACTTCCATGGGAATGCATTAACAGAAGTTATTTCATTAATGTTCGCAATTTTGAAGTCACAGGAAGTCAGTTGTCAGAATTTAATCATCGGATTATACACCGACTCTTCGGGTTATTAACCATCTTGCCGATCATAAAATCTCAACGCGTCACTAATGAAAATCAATTAATTCAACATAAGTACATATATCACACAGAAAACTCAATATTCTACCTTGTGATTCGAAACACGCAACGCCAATGAACCCGATATGTAAATTGTGGCAACCATTTCCAGTACGTGCGCTATATATACTTACACGAGAATAATCAACTGAACTCAATTAGTTAATATTTCGAATTTCGCTATCACAGACACTCTGTTTGCAGAATTCTCTGTGCACAAATTCCGGCAGCCAACCCGTTGATCGGTACGTTGCAAACGTACATAATCGGGCTCAATTAATCCCCACACAACTCCACACGACGCCTGGTAAAGATCAAATACAAAACTCAATATTCCAGCTAACAGTTACCAGAATTTACTCATTGCATTATATACCGACTCATCAGGTTAATCACCATTTTGCCGATCATTAAATCGCAACGCGTCACTAATCAAAATCACTCAATTCAATGTAAGTGTATATATTATACAGAAAACTCAATATTTCACCTTCTAATTGGAAACACGCAACGCCAATCAACTCGATATCTAAATTCTGGCAACCATTTCCACTACATGCACTATATGTACTTACACGGAAATACATCAGCTGAACCCAATTAGTTAATATTTCGAATGTTGGTATCAGAGATACTCTATTTGCAGAATTGGCGCGTCGCTTTGTTCAGCCCCGTAGAATTCCGACAGCCATCCCGTTGATCGGTACGTTGCAATTAATCCCCATATAAGTCCACTCGCCGCGCGGTAAAGGCCATATACAGAAAACTCAATATTCCAGCTCGCAGTTACCTGAATTTACTCATCGCATTATATACCGACTCATCAGGTTAATCACCATTTTGCCGATCATAAAATCGCAACGCGTCACTAATCAAAATCACTCAATTCAATGTAAGTATATATATTATACAGAAAACTCAATATTTCACCTTCTAATTGGAAACACGCAACGCCAATCAACTCGATATCTAAATTCTGGCAACCATTTCCACTACATGCACTATATGTACTTACACGGAAATACATCAACTGAACTCAATTAGTTAATATTTCGAATGTTGGTATCAGAGATACTCTATTTGCAGAATTGGCGCGTCGCTTTGTTCAGCCCCGTACAAATTCCGACAGCCATCCCGTTGATCGGTACGTTGCAATTAATCCCCATATAAGTCCACCCGACGCGCGGTAAAGGTCATGTACAGAAAACTCAATATTCCAGCTCGCAGTTACCTGAATTTACTCATCGCATTATATACCGACTCGTCAGGTTAATAACCATATTGCCGATCATAAAATCGCACCGCGTCATTAATATATGTACAGATACGGTAATACATCAACTGAACTCAATTAGTTAATATTTCGAATGTTGGTATCAGAGATACTCTATTTGCAGAATTGGCGCGTCGCTTTATTCAGCCCCGTACAAATTCCGACAGCCATCCCGTTGATCGGTACGTTGCAATTAATCCCCATATAAGTCCGCCCGCCGCGTGGTAAAGGTCAAATACAGAAAACTCAATATTCCAGCTCGCAGTCCGCAGCACGCAACGCCAAGTAACCCTCTCCCTGCGCAACAATTGCAAACTAGCGATAACGTGAGCGTCAGGAGAGGAGAACGATCGTGTTATAGCCTCGTTTGGTTCGTGACGATCGGCGCAATGCAACGATCAAACGGCGCGAACGCGGGCACTTAATAAAGCGGAAGGCAGCTGGAACCCTGACAGACCGGTCGAATTTAGTTACAGCCGACGACACGTCGTCGGTTTGAGCTCGTAATGCAATTAACGCTTCATAAAGGCGTCATAATTCCGGTTATAGCGAGCCCTAACCCGGCCCAATATTATCCCCGCTCGGCTTGCCTATATGTTCTTCGAAATTTTCGGTATCAGTTGATTTTTTTTTTGTCGTTTCAATGTTCTTCGAAATTTTCGCCTGTACGAATTTCCGAGCAGATAACGGCTCATAATACTGCCAATTATTCCGATGCTTTGGTCCATCGATCACGCCGGGCCTTCTCCCTCGCGACTGACGTCTGTGCGACCATGGATGACCGCCAACCCTATGTCCCGTGTCCCCTTTCTCCGGCTACACAATCCTTTCCGCCCCCGTAGTCACGCATGTGCACGCTTTGCGCGTTCCGAAAAGCCTATGTACGATTATCGGTGGTACAGTGGCTGATGAAAGTATGTGGTGACTTCTTCTCGAACGAATTTTAGTTGGAGGAGTGGTTATATGTAGGATGTCGAATACAGGGTCCTCTAATTGGCGAACAAGGGTCACCTATTGTCCTCAATTATTATTGTAGGATTTAAACAGGTGGAATTAGAGAGTATAATATTTATAAACAATAAGCAAGACAATCAAGACACTTTCGTCTTATTTCTTAATTTTTCGTCGTTTCGCCTTTACGCTATTTCGCCTTTACGTCTTATCTTCGACTAGCTCCTAAACAACCAAATAAATTTGATAAATCCTCCGCAACTAGCCAGGGTAATCGATATCGCGCGCAAGACGTTAACAGTGGCTCTTTGATAAAGATGAGAGACGGGATCGTGAGTCCGCACGGACAGAAATCCACGTGTCCGGTGAAAGGTTCCCGCCGCAAACTTACGTAATGGGCAGACATGGGCACTCGAGGCGCAGGGCCTCAAAGCCATAACGCCCGAACGCGCAACTTTTGTCGGATAAATAACGAACGACAGTACATGTGCCACGTACACGTCTTATGCCGGGCGTATTTACGTACGAGTCGCTCAAAAGGCACGGTCTGCTATTAAAATCCCTTTACATGCGCATCCCTTTACAGAGGCAAATGAAACTCTTCGACCCGGGCGTTCAGCTGCGAGCGAAGAAAAATAGGACACATGTGCGATAGTCGTGATGAGGATGCATTTTTGCTTTGCATTTTGCGACTGCATTGCGGATGCTGCCGAGTGTTCGGCGAGCGGAAATGTGATTGAGTCGTTGCCGGTTTTTAGCTATTCTGTTTATGCCGCTGGCGTAGCAGCGATTTGAGATTGTAATGTTATGTTATCTCTGGACCGCGTGTGACTGGGCGCGGACGAATTGTTGGTTGTTTGAACGAATTTTTGGGTGGTCGAAGAACGGAATTTTTTTCGCGGATGTTTGCAATTGATTTCGGGACGCGCGGCAGTTGGACAATTTTGTACGCTTACGTGTCTTCGCATGATTTTTTGAATATTGGAGAGGTAAATAACTGAGGCTTTTTTAATGATTCGCAAATAACTAAATGCTCGCTGCATTAATCGCGCACACTTCCTAATGGAAGGGACAGAGACTAAAGTAACAGTGCTGTTAATGTTATAGTATGGTACTGATAATGATACTGCATAACTATGTTTATTGGTCGTGGTATTAGCAGTTAGGAATCATTAACACATTCGCAACCAGCAAATTTTTACCGTTGTAGCAAGGATAAAACTGATAAAATTTATTTTGAAATACCAATATTGCAATTATGTGTTGTTTAAAAATATAATGTACGTAATTAACACATTTGCGACCGGTAACTTTTATCCATTACGAATACAAGTTCTCGCATCACTATTCTAACAATAACCGCATTTATAAAATAATTATTGCTATCCATTGCAAATAGAGAAAGCGACGGCTTTGGTTTGGCACTTCAATAAAGTGTCAAATTTTTAACCTTCATTATCGTATGCACGAATCAATAACGTATCTTGATTAAACGTGTCAATACCTCTTTACTGTATGAAAATCCATTCTGCGTGTCTCGAAACAGGAATATTGTTTTATCGTTTCTACTTAAGCAGGATATAGGATTACTAGTTTGTATGTATTTAAAAAATTGTACTTACGTACGTATTAAAGCGTAATTACAATTTTTTATTATATACTGCAATTCATACAGTTTATTCGATTTACTCTCCGAGTTATAAAATGTATAAAGTTGCAAAATTTATTCGAATCAATTTGGAAAATTTACAAAATTATAAAGTATATCCTAAACGTTCAAGAAGGGATGTTCGGACGGTGAAGCTGATTGTTATGTATTTGTACTTTTTAAACGGACGTGTTGAAAAACGGTCTGTGCGAATAATGATTCAGAGATTACGTGTGCGATTTTGAATGGTTGGTAAGCAAGACGCGGAATTGCATTATTGATATTATTAATGTTTCGGTGATTAGATTATTGCGTTTGAACAGTTGTACGGTTATAGAGAATGACACAGATTTTACTGCATTTTACTATACTTTAAACTTCGTTTTGTTCAATAATTGAATTTGGTTTAACGAAACTACAACACTATCAACTCTACGTTATACCAACAATAAACAACTTTACCCAAAAAAGGGCTTTCAAGTCTCCAAACCACCAAAAATTCACTAAACGTAACGTATTAGTACGTTGACTGCCTATTTTGCGTATAGTGACTGCCTGACGTGCGTATTTTGCTGTATTAGAACAGCGATACTATGAAATACTACAGCATTTACTTGAATTATGCAGAATGTAAATAAGCTGCAGGTATTGGACCCCAAGTTCTCGCATCACTATTCCAACAATACCCGCATTTATAAAATAATTATTGCTATTCACTGCGAATATTTTGGACCTTCAATAAAATGTTAAAAGATACAGACGCCGCCCAGCAAAAATTGGCTCTCCTTGACACGACGCAATGAAATCGAAGCCATATCCGATTTGTCCGCGCAATTTAACGTGTATCGTTAGAAGATTTTGCCCGCGATGCGTAGTAGAACGGAGCACTCTGTGCGATTGCATGAAACAAACATTTCTCTCCTCCAACGACTGGCGCGTGACGCTCTCCTCTCTTTCGTCCGAGGACCGAATCATGTTTATGGCCGGCCAGTCCGTCCACCATTACGTCGGAGTCAAGGGTGACACTGCAATCAACATCGTTTCTGGCAAACAACCGCGTGCCGCGCGACGGAAAGTTCCGCGGGGGCGTCCTTCAAATTGAATTGCAAACAGCGAGCGGCTCTCAAACGTAAGCCAAGCGAGTTAACTTCCAGCGAATGATAAAGGGCGCTGTTTCGACAGGACACGCTCACCCGAGCTTTAGAAGCTTTAACTCGGGCGAATCGTGTTTTTCTGGCCTGGCTGATGTTCGCGATCTGCTTTGGTCCTGCGAAATTTATACGGTTGAGCGTGCGGCGGTTTAGGATAAGTCGACGAGTCGGAGCTTTTATTTTGCCTTGCGGCTGCTCAGTCAATTGTGTCGTTCGGATGAAGATGGGTGTGTACTGAGGCTTAATGTTATGGAGTAATGAAGTTTATGGTGTTTGTTAGATTGAGGATGAATTGATTATTGAATTTATAGTAAATTAATAATTGGTATAGTCTTTTGTTACTAATGAGGTCTACTGGTAGGAATAAATGTTGAAGTGTAATACATTTGAAATTTATTGGTAAATTAGGAAGGTTATTCGTGTGGTACCGCTGCAATGATTAAATATATACATATTTAATATAATAATATATTTAATATATATATATATATAATATTACGTGATATATAATATATAATATTCAAATAAAAACTTTTGGATAATTAAATTGATAATTGGCATAATCATTTTGTTACTAATGAGGTGTATTGGTGGGATTGGATGTTAAAGTATGGCACATTTGCATTTATTTGAAAATAGGGGTGATTATTTTGGACCAGACCTTGTAAAGCATCTTAAGAAATTAACAGTAATTTTATATATGTTTGCATACACTAATTTACATGGTGGTAATAAATGTGATGATTTCATAATTAAGAAAATGTAATGACAGAATTATTTTTTATTCGGTTGCTAACTTATATGGAGGATGCAGATGTAAAACTTAAAATATATTTAGCATCTACTGAGAAATAAGGAAAATGATTTAAAAAGTAATGTGTCCCATTTGAGAACATTATAACTTCGAGTTGCACCGCAAAAAAGTAAAAATAATTTTACGCAAGTGTGTAAAACTCATATTTGTGGGAGGATAAATTGGTGATGAATCGACCATTGACATGATGATGTTGTTATTAAACAGATGTTATGGCAGAATTAATTTTAATTATTTCTTGTGGTATAAAGAAAACACTAATATTGAGCAAGAATTATATTTGCATTTATTGGAAAACATAAAAATGATTTCATATAAGCCCAGAAAGCGCAAATTCTCTAATAAAATAATTTTACGCAAGCGTGTAGAACTCATATTTGCAGGATGATAAATTGGTGATGAATCGACTATTGACATGACGATTTTATTATTAAGCAGATGTTATGGCAGAATTAATTTTAATTGTTTCTCGAGGTATAAAGAAAATGATAATATTGAACGAGAAATATATTTGCATTTATTGGAAAACATAAAAATGATTTCATATAAGCCCATAAAGCGCAAATTCTCTAATAATGACAATTGCATTTTTTTTGTTATATTCAATTAGATTTTGATGTGCGATTGTAAAGTTGCGCATCCATTCTCCGCCTTCCACGCAACGCTACTACGTTTCCAAATGTTTCCAAAATTGAATTTCCCAAAAAACCAGGTCATGCTTATATTTTCATTAGATAGACAGCCACAGACATCACACAAACGCCATTCACTAAACACACATCAACATGTCAAACAAACGTCGAATTCGCGCATCGTAAATTTCCGGTTGTTTAGAATTACGTTGGCCTTGTTACGCTTTGCCCTCAGCCTTTCGTCTTGGTTCGCTGGCTCGCAGACTCGTATATGCTTACGGAGCGTGTAACAAGAACTGAAAGTCGGAATCGAACTCTCAACATTGATCCGTAGCTCAAACAAATGAAACAGAACCGTTCGAGCTACCGGCCCGAAGGTTTATCCTAAGATCTTCCCGAAAGTACGTAGCACGACTTTCAGTGTACGTTTAAAGTCCAGCGAAACGGGCGACGTTTCTCTATTCGTTCAACCGACGCTCCGTTTGTTCGCTTCCAGCAGCGACGAACGCGTCCAAAAGAAATGAACTGTTCAGGGTTTCATTCGCGGATGAACGGCCACTTCGGTCGGAAAGATTAATCTTTTCGCTACGGCAGTCTCGTCCACAATTTGGCTTTACGCTTACGTTTAACATGTTGAGGGCCACGCGTATTTTTAACTCATTTGCATCATCGTTCTAAATCCGCAATCTTACTAAAAAATCCGACATGTGTTTCCTAATTTGGAAAAATTTCTTGGGGAAAAGACATATAAGTCAAATACAGAGGTGGAAAACGCTGTAAACCAGTATTTTTAAGGTTAGAATTTAGAGTTTAGAATTTAGAATGTAGAATTTAGAATTTAGAGTTTAGAGTTTAGAGTTTACAGTTCAGAGTTTAGAGTTTAGAGTTTAGAGTTTAGAGAGTTTAAAGTTTAGGGTTTAGAATTTAGAATTTAGAATTTATTTAGAGGTTTAGAAGTTCAATTTTTTTCTGACGGTTTAAAAGGATGGGAGAAACTTTGGACCAAACGTATCGAGTTGCAAGGAGACTTCGTCGAGAAATACATTTTTTTTCCACCGAAATATGTGTTTTTCTTAAAAGGCCGCAAACTTTTCAAATCGCCCTCATAATATAGAAACATCAGGTGCAGCTGGTTTTATTTACCCAGAAACTGTATCCGCTGCCCGCGAACATGAATGAACGAGCGAAAATGTCGGGAAGCGCGTCAGGACGAAAACTCGGACGAAAAATCGCACGAAGCCTCTGTTGCTCCGGCGATTTTTTTTTCCGTTATAGGTAACATCTCAAGATTTTTATTCAACCTGTTGCGCAGGCGCGAGCTTTAACGAAGGTTCGCGCGAGCCAGAGACACGCCGAGATTTTTATTTTTCACTTATCCGCCGGTACCTGTTGCATAGGGAAAATTGGCTGGCTCCGACGCGGGGTCAATTGCTTTACGGCGGGGGTGGTCATCCATCCTCGATGATGGGGTGTGAACGTTGGCACGTGCCGCGTCTACGTCAACTTTCTCAATTTCGCCCCGGCCCGAACGATTCTCCGCTTAATAACGCTCGGCGAACTTCGCCGGGGAATGTTTTGCGCTGGGCTGATCGTTAAATCCTGCCCGGTTGATCGTTAATTAAGCTGGCCTATTATTATTTAAGCCGAGAGCATACTCGATGCTCGTCGAAGCAGACGCGTGTTGGCGGAAAATAAATTTGCGGCGAATTTCAAAGGGGTGATGCCGGCACCGAAGTAAACATTATTGTACAGAATGCGATGAGTCATAATCAAAATACCTGTGATGCGCACCTGTCGCTACGAATTTTTGTTTCGAAACATTGTTGTACGGAATGCGAGGAATCATAATCTAAATACCTAACACACGTGTGATACGCACCTGTCACAAGAGTCATTGTTGTACGCAATGCCATGAGTCATTGCTAAATACCTACGAATTTTAATTTGGAAAGGAGAAGGGTTATGAAGGGGTGGTAGATTATCACGTTCCATGGCACCTCGGCATTCCACCGGAGAATTGTATAGAGTTCGGACTGGTTATTGTAAAATAAAGATTTCGCAATTTATCTCTTCTCTTGATTCTAACACACGTGTTAGCGGAAAATAAATTTGCGGCGAAATTCAAAGGGGTCTTAGATGATGTCCGGCACTGAAGTAGTCATTGTTGTACGGAATGCGATAAGTCATAATCGAAATACCTGTGCTGCACACCTGTCACAAGAGACCTCCTTTGCTATGGATTTTTGTTTCGAAAAGGGAAGGGGAAAGAAGGGGTGGTAGATTATCACATTCTTCGGCATTCCACGGATTTTTGTTTATTGGAAATTCTAACATACGGTTAGGGAATGAAATTTGGGGAAATTCAAAAGGTAGATGTATTGACATTCATAATCCAAATACCTACGATTCGAAATAACTACGGATTTTTGTTTCGAAAAGGGAAGGGGAATGAAGGGGTAGTAGATTATCACATTCCTTAGCACTTCGGCATTCCACCGGAGAATTGTATAGAGTTCGGACTGGCTATTGTAAAATAAAGATTTCGCAATTTATCTCTTATCTTGATTGTAACACGCGTGTAATCGAGAACAGTAAAAAGAGTGCGTGGAAAACATGAACTTTAAACGATGGAAGAGAAAGAGTCATTTTTATATATCCGATTTTGGCCCAATCAGATGCATCGTCGAGGATAGCAGAAAATATTTGCCTCAAAATACGCAGTTTGTGCACTCATAGAAACAGAAATTGTGCTATACAAATAATACATTTTTTTAGACGTGTCTTTTGTATCATGATAGCTAAACTACTATTGAACAAGTAGCTAAAAAATATTTTGTAGAAAGTTAATTATAAAGAGCCGGTGGGTTAATCTTTAAGCTGACCTATTATTATTTGATCGGTGAGCTTACCTGTTTCTTGTTGAAGCAGTGAAATAAAGTCGAGTTGAGTAGGAAGTCTTTCCGTGAAAATATAAAGTTTATTCATTCTGAACAAAAAGTGAAAACTATACCAAACTAACGTTGAAATAGTTTTTTCGTAGTAGGATAATTGTTGGATTAGATTTAACCATCCCCAACGAGGTGGGTTGGAAATGGATTGTGCGAGGCTGATCATTAATTCATTTCATGTGTTATTATTGGATCCAATATCATAATCAATTCTAATTGAACTAGTCTGTATAATCGGAGTGAATAGAAAGTTTTAGCAGGCGACTCTAAACTAGGTTTCATAAAATTTGCATTCTCGTTCTAATTTTCTTTAACGTCTGATTCCCGTGTAAACATTTATTACAACAGACGTGATACCCTGCAATTCTAATATCTTGCCGAAATTTCATTCCTGTAGTTTTCATCATTTAGTGATTTTGCTCGGATTTGCTCAGAATGACTGCTTTCTGCTCAGACATTCTATACAATAATCCCGCTATTCCAAAACCCTTAATTGTGTCAAAAGTCGCATTTAGACAAGTGTCACGAGTTTAAGTTCTTTGAATCTGTGAAGTCCCCAAACTACCTCTTCTAAAATTTCGCTCGTATAATTTCCACCCATAACAACAAGCGTTCATGTTGTATGCGACAAAATTACTGTTATTCGCGCCTTTGTGCTTGTTTTAATATCCATAACCACGGATTCTCACGCGTTACACTGATATCCGATACTCTTCCAAAGTTTCACGACAATAATTTTCACTGCTAACCCATTTTAGTCTCATTTTCTTCGAACGTTTGCTTCTTGCCAAAAAAAAGTCTTTATAATACCCCACAATCAAACCAGAAAATCTTTGAATTTGCCGAAAGTCTATTCATTCAATTTTCACTAGTTTGCCGTCTTCGAATATGCTTTTTGCATGTAGTTCTTGATTAATACATAAATTCCACAAATCCACTATTATAAAATTCCATGAACCAGCAACTACAAAATTCCAGCCGTACAATTATCATGCATAAGAACAACGTTTTACTCTTCAATTTTTTTTGCTAACCCATTTTACTTTCATTTGCTCGGAATGTCTGCTTTCTATTAAAAACTTCTATATTAAATCCAAAATATGATTGGGATTTTGGGCAAAATGTAGGAATTGCAATTATCCAATTATCATCAGTTTTTCTCCTTCGAATATGCCTCGACCGCCCAATTTCAGATGAATACCTCAATTTCCCAAACCATTCACAAAAAAACACCACAATTCCATTATTACGAAATTGCACAAACCAACTACCACGATACTCGTACAATTTTCGTCGAATTTACGCGCGTAAGAACAAGCGTTCATCTTGCATGCGAGAAAATTACTGTTATTCGCGCCTTTGTGCTTGTTAGGCGTCCAAAGTGACGGACTCTCGCCCGGCGCAGAAACAACAGCGCGAACGTGACGGGTTGCAGTCGCGGATTTAATTGTATTTAGTCGCTCGTGTAATTGGATCGGCGCGACAAACGAGTCGCGGGCGATTCATCGCATCGCGAGAAGAGATCCGCCGCTGCTGGGAACGCGGAGAATAACGGGACGCGTGGTGTGGCGAAATTCATTCCACGCTGTCGTCTCATTAGCATGCGCAAATTGATTTCTAACGTTATCGCTCGCTGTACATAATATCGCACGCATCATTGCGCGCGAATTAATAGTCGATGATATTTTCTCGCCGATCTGTCTTCGTTGCCGAAACAATTTCGGATCGGACGGCAATTGGCAATGTTTCGGAAAGCTTTGTCGGTGGGACGTTCTGTAGGTAAAGTGCTATAAGCGTGTTACGGGTCTTTATGGTTTGTAAGCCGGGCGATCGAGGTGATTTTAATGGATGGAAACTTTTGAAATGTCATTAGCATGACATTTTGAATGCGTATGCCTTTGTCAAAGGCTGTGTAATCTAAAACCGGACAAGCCATGGCGTGGGAACACATTGAAACTTAAACCAAAAAGTGAAGAAAATTTAAGAATGGAATGAAAATTGATTTGGTAAAAATCATTTAAACTATTAATGAACAAAATAATATATATATATATATACAGTATATATATGATATAATAATATATAATATATAATAAAAATGTTGCGTTTTCTGTTTTATGTCTGAAAACGACAGGCATAATGATAAATCGTAAGGTTAATTTTGGTAATTTTCATTATGTCAATCATAAATGCGGGATCTTATGCAAATCTCCGAAGTCTACGGTGAGTTATTTATTGATTTTGCAAACATTTCAGTATATATAACAATGCTTTCGACAAACAGTTGAATCTGTTTACAATAAAGCGCAAACATGTTACTTTACATCCATTTTTTGCCATAGTTGTTTGTTAACAAACCTGACTTCGTCTACAGAGGATATTCGTAACCCTTTATCGCGTGTCAGTTAAAATTTCATGCACATTGATATAAAATCCGATATGCAACATTTAAAAACCATTTCGTCTGTAGCAGTCCATTAAATAGCATATTTATTACCGTATCACATGACGCGCATGAAAAATAATAAGCCACGATTCTCATAAAAAAATGTAAAATGGTTATGGACCCGGCAATTAATACATTAACGTATCATATGACTTACGGGTGACAAAATAATATTCCACGACACTCACAGAATGATTAAAAAAAAATGTACATAACGCGACAACAAATATACTAACATATTAGATGACTCGCCAGGAATAATATGTCACGACACTCAACAAAAATACAAAAAAAACCTTCCCACTCCTCTATTAATGCATCGGCACACCAGACGAAAAAATGATATCCCCCAACACCCAGTCCAATAATTAAAAACAACCCAATACTCAATATACACCATATCACACGCCTCACCCATGGAAACGTCGCGCTTCTGTTTGCGCAGTGATATTTTTATGAACGCAGTTGTGAGGGTTACTGAGATGGTGACGACTGTGTTCTTACAAAGCGTTTTATTTTGCTCAACAAAGTATCTACAAGCTGCTCGTTTCGTTGTTCCTCACGAAACATCGTTTTATCTACTAACTTAAATGTTACTGCGTTTTATAACCAAAAGTCGGTAAGCGAGCCTTGTACCCTCACATTTCCTTACCGGACCGTCAACTCTTCGCTTGAGGAACCACTCAGAAAACTTGAAAATATTCTGTGAAAACCAGCCGCGACGATATCCTGATCAAACACATGATCCCGATAAGCCTTAATAAGCGGTGCGACCGCCATTCGATGAAGGACCGGTGACGCATCGTCGCCTACAGCACCTTATTTTTAAGGCTCTGAAGTATCATTTAAGACAAAAAAAATTTTTTCGTATTTTTGAAAATTCAAGGTGGATGTTACCCCTTAAACAAACCGTCCGGTGACCGTTCAATGAAACAAGGACTTATCGGGCCCATACTGACCGCCGCGACTGGTCATCGGTCCCACAAAGCGTCGCATGTTTACGACCGATAAGGTGCGGTGTAAAAACGGCCGCAACAAAGCCTTCCTAAATTCGGGTAGGCCATCTGTGGAAAGAATACCGTGTTGGTGCAAGTCCACCACACAGTATTTATTTTCCACTTCGCCACGCACTTTAACTACCAGCCGCCTGCTGATCCGCAATTCTCCCAAGATTCTGCTCAGAATGTTAAACGCGCAGCGCTATTACAGTGCCATGTAAGCTGTCTGTCAGACGGTTACGAGCACTCGAGGAATCAGCAGTCCATCGATTCGTCCCGATCGCTCGATCCATACTACACGCAGCCGACTCAGGCCAAGGAAGGGGCAGGCGCAAGAAAGATCGCGTGGCGAATACAATTGGCAAAGAACAAAGGAGAGAATGCTGTAACGGAAGAAAACCGCGTAGGCAGCGAGGGGAGCGAAAGAAGGGGAGGGCCAGGGGGTGCGGGATCCGAAAATACGGCGAAATTGCTCGCCGGCAGACACACTGTGCATGCCAGTAGGTCGGAAATAGCGGGAATACCAATGTGCAAACCAGCCACGGAAGAAGGAGGCGGAAGACGAAAGCATTCGGGACACGTAGGACGCGAGGCAATACTTTCCTGCCGACGAAACGCGGAATTTGGCCAGTTTCGCGAGACGTCCCTTGCCGGCTGAGCCTTGGCGTTTGATGATCCCGTCTTGGTATGCTAAGTCAACCTGTGGCTGTACCTTCTGCGTTCGAGGTAGAACGGCGGTCAGGAGTTTGCGGAGGGCTGCACTATTTACTCTTGCAGTATTTTCACGAGTCTGACTCATGATGAAAATTTTGAGCCAAATTTGAATATCACGAGTCTGACCCGTGATTACAATTTTAGGCTAAACTTGAATATCACGAGTCTGACTCGTGATGAAAATTTTAGCCAAACTTGGATATCACGAGTCAGACGCGTGATGCAAATTGTAAGCCAAACTTGAATATCACGAGTCTGACTCATGACGAAAATTTTAGGCCAAACTTAAATATCACGAGTTGGACTCGTTGTTTAATTTCATATCAAACGTGAATATCACGAGCCTGGCTCGTAATCGACATTTCGGGCCAAACATGAATATCACGAGTCGTACTCGTGGTCTTAATCTCCGGACAAAGAAGAATGTCTGAATGGACTTTCATCTCATCTTTATGTGAATGAGTATTTTAAATCTTGTGTCCCAATGGAGTTTATGTGCTACTTAGTACACATTGTCGTAGTCCAGATAACATTTGAAAACTAAGTAAACATATGCATTTGGCGAGACCTATAAACTTCAGACGTTCTTCAGTTCTTAGTATTCCATTACACGAGATGCACATGGTTCGTACAGTGTTTTTCACAATAAGTAATATTCTTGATAATTTTTAACCCCTTGCACTATTTTTACGAATCTGACTCGTGATAAAAATTTCAGGCCAAACTTGAATATCACGAATCAGACTCGTTGTTTAATGTTGAGTATCACGAGTTAGACTCGTTGTTTAAAAGAAGAACGTATAGATGGGCTCTTATCTCATCTTTTCTCTTTTTTATACGAATGGGTATTTTATGTCTTGTCACCCCAATTCAGTTTTCAAGTTCAGTATAGAAGTGCATTTTTATTTGGAATTCTTATATAGCAACCTACCATGATTATCGTAACATTAAAACAGTTTTATGATGCACCTTCATGTACATATACAATTCCACAAGCCTGCAGGTATATAATACGTCATCATTAAAGCAGTCATAACATTTGTTTTTCAAGCGAAGGCATACGGGAAATTTTGGTCTGAAAATCGATCAATGGTCCAAATTCGCTGAAACTTTAGTCATATTTCTACCGCAAAATTTTGGAACGTTATTAACTTTCTAAATTGGAATATGATAGGATTTTTAATATTCATCCGAATGCAGTAATCTATGATAAATTACGTCATATGTGAAATTACATCAGTATTATGATACTCCTATATAGTACGCTACTATACTTATCGTAATATTGAAACAGAGTTATGATGTACTTTCATACACATATTTAATTTCGCAAGACCGCAGATATATAGTACATCAACGTTAAAACTGGTATGATATATGTTTTCCGGGAGAAGGCAAACGGGAAATTTTGATCGCAAAATCGATGATTGGTTCAGATTAGCTGTAACTTTAGACATTTTCGTGCCGTGAAATTTTGGTACGTTATTAACTTTTTAAATTGGATTACGCAAAAATTTTTAATATTCATCCGAATGCAGTAATCTGCGAATAAATTACGTTATACGGGAAGTTTTACGATATACATTGCACATATATTCGGTTTCAAAACACCACGTATTCATATTATCTCAATGTATTAAAACTCTCATCCTGTTCGCTTTTCTGGCGAAGATAAACGAGAAATTTTTATCGCAAAATCGATCGATGGTTCCAATCTGCTGAAATTTTGGTCACTGTTATGCGATAACACTTTGAAATATTGCGTATTTTTTAACTATCTAATATGAACGGATTCATATTTTTCATGCCTACGCAGTAAATTACCAGCAATGATCTAACATTGGATCATTTTTACAATATCCCTTTATGCACATATTTCATTCCGCAAGACCACGGATACATAATACGTCAACGAATTAAAACTCTCATCCCGTCCGCTTTTCGGGTGAAGACAAACGGGAAGTTTTGATCGCAAAACCGATCGTCGATCAAAGTCCGCCGAAACTTTGGCCAAACAGTATTAATTAACGAGCGACCACGGTATCCTCGACCGCCCGCCGAGATCTCATTATTCATCCCGCCGTTTTTCCACCCTCTCCGCGGTATTTTCCCTTCCCACGGTGTCTTCTCGATAGACATCCGAAGCGGGTAAGCCGATTCCTCAACGATATTACCTGGAATACTTAGAATCACGTCAATTTTCTGTAATTATTCCTATTAAATAATAGAAAAAAAAATAACTGTTATGTATTAGAGTCCCGCGGCCAGGATTCTGAAAATCGTTGGTTTCTGATTGGTCGCCGCGGCTAAACGCACCTATGTGCCGACGTTTCACAGACTTTAATGTGAATTCGAAACTCATCCCAAGAGGATTTTTTGACGGAGTGTCCTTAAATACGGTCCTCTGTTTTATCAAAGCTTCTTCCGTTACTAGTCGAATTCTTAAGAAAATAGAAAGTGTACCGATGCACCTCTGGTTCGGAAAGATTTTTGTTGGATGCGTCGTAAAATTTGTAAAAGGAAAAAGAAAAAGAAAGAGAAAATGAAAAAGGGACGTGTCCTCTTCCTTTTAATAACTCCCAATTTGTGATGAATAGAACACTACTAAATGTGTGAAGAATTATTTTTGGTGTTGCCACGTATGGGTTACTGATAATCAAAATGGATGTAAATGAATTGGAAAGTCATAAATTTAGAACCAAATCTTAGCCCATCTTAATTTTAACTGATGCAGACTATTTGGAGTTTCGGAGTTATATACAGAAGCTTGCAAATTTTCGAAGAAGGAGTGGCACATGGTATAATTTTATATGTGCGCAAACAGAAACCGTTGATCTGTGTATGAACTGAACTAAATCGTTCAAACCTATGTTTGCGTCGATAGGTTAATATAATTTGGTGAATTCTAAATAGATCTTTCCTTGAAAACAATGCAGTTTCGGGTTCTTATTACACACGTTAGTTTAGATCGGTAACAATGGTCCTGAGTTGGAACTCAATTTCTGCAAAAACAAGTTCAATGATCTAATGTTATAATGAGGTAGAGCTGTTACAAAATTAAATTATCTTGAATATATTAATGACCGGTACACTAACATAAAAAATTATTTGTCTTACATATTAGTATGTATGGTTGAACTGGGTAAATCGTGCAAAATATATAAATAAATATATATAAATAGCGAATTTTTTGCATTTTTATTAAAATCTTTTGCGCCGGCACCGGTGCCCACTGTGGCCAAAGTTCAATTGCAATTCATTATGTTCGAAAAAACTTTATTGAAGTTTATTTACAACAAAAAAGGAGCGCTATCGCGCTCTTCGCAATTTTGGTGCAACATATAAGGAGCGCGATAGCGCTTTTTAGCAGTCAAACAATTAATACGTTGACTACCGTGGTGGTCATTGGTGACAGGCCCAAAAGGCTTCATAAAAAATTAAAAAAATACCCAATCGGTAGCATTTATAATTTTCTAAACGCAATTAATATTATTATATTAAATAGTATATATTAAACATTATTATATATTAAATAGTGAGTAAATTCTTTGGTCTCCGATACCTTCGCATTATTTTAATTTTTCACCAATTCAATCAAATTCCGAAGTACTTCATCACGTTGCGGTTTCAATATATTAGTAAAATACGCCGTTTTTTGCATTGGACGAAAGCAGTCAAAGTCAAACGGTTAATCGGCCAAGAGCAGAACCCCCAATAAGAGGGTTAATTTTGCTCTAGCGTACGCTACCCGCTAAAGTGCAACAGTTGTGGTAGGCGGTGAGCGTGGAAAGAGATGAACAGCTCTTTCGGGTTCGTAAGATATCGATGCAATAGCCCGGAATAAGACCTTGGTCTGTGGCGACCAGGAAAAGCTTTCCTGTCGTTGAACAGCAGCGCACTCTCTGTCTTTCTCCTTCTCGCTCCTACCCTCTCGGAAACTCAAGTACAGATGAGCATCCGAGTTAAGAATCACTCACGTCGCGCGCAGTCGGTTGCTCGGTCGATGGTTCAACGCAATAAATATCAGTCACGGCCATCTTTTACCCGCTTGCTCCACTGTCCTCCTCCGGATACGTGCGAATACACGTCTACATCCGTGTATATACACGGCCCGCTTTCCGCGGAATTTTCCCGCACAACGCTATTTTCCGGGCAAAAATTATTTCCCCGCATCTTTCAGACGCGGCCGTTCGCCGCTTCGTTTTTTGTTCGCGGCGTAAACGGCGCAACGGAAAATTTAACCGCGTCGACACTTTGTCTTGGAACGCTCCGTGGTAATTCCGCGCGTCAATCTTTTCAGACGCGAGTTCCGCGCAATTTATATTATGCGGTGCGTATTCATTACTTTCAGGTTGCATTCGCAGGGTTGCCACGGCGCAGAATTTTTCAGGTGATACCAATTTTTGCGCTTTTCGCACCTCGAGTTTTTGGGGAGTTCAACATGTAGCGCGCTTGTGTCTGTAGATATGCTGTTAACACGTTGGCTGCCGCACATTCCTCGACTCGGCGTTGCGCTGCCAACGGTAGTATTTATGCAATCGTTCGTAACATACGTAATTGCAATATAATTATTATTAACACGTTGACTGCCGTGCGTATTTTGCTGTATTAGAACGGCGATGCTATGAAATACTACAGCGCTCGACTGAATTATGCAAAATGTAAATAATGTGCAGGTATTGGACACCAAAGGATAGCATCACTATTCTAAAACCCACTGCATTTATAAAATAATAATTGCTACCCATTGCGAATATTTTGGATCTTCAGTAAAATCTCTTGCGTCGGTCACTGGTGACCATCATGGCAGTCAAAATATTAAAGAAGGCATTAAGGTAACCGTTACACCATTTTTATTGTACAATCTTACATTTTTAAATGATGACTTAAACATTTTACATAAAAAATGTATTCCTTAGGTTCTTTCGTTATTTTTTAATCGTCTTACAACGATATCGCTCCCACTGTTACACACCGCACTTTCCCTTTTCATTCGAGTCGTTTCGCCCGGAGTCCTGTCCCATCCCCAAAACAAAGCCTTTATACCTGCACTCTCGAGACGCCTCAAAGATAGCCTTCAATGCATTCATTATAGTTCCACGACTCCGTTCCCTAATCCTCCGTGACCATTTCAAGTACCTTCCTAACATCTTTATTACTTCAGCGCTGCGCTTAGTCTTCAATCTTCAGTCAAGTACCAATACCCGCTTTCTCTTTTACTAAGACATGCTGCAGCCACATGTCGCCCCACTCATCAGCGAAAAAGGGGAAACACTGTATTTTCCGCTATGGGTGGAGCAAACTTGCATCCAATCATAGGTTAACAACATCACCAGAAAAAACCTCCCTGATTGGCAAATCCCTTTCCTTTCCTAAAAACTTGCACGGGCGCTTTCCTTCATGATTCTTCCAAAAACGACGAGAAGGGACTCTGATTCAAACTCTCGCACCAACAACACGCGTCACTAAACAATCCGTTACAACGTTACACAATACTTACACTCAACACGTGAACATTACTGTATCACGACAAAGTAACTTAGTATCCAAACCCGTTTGTTATATATTTTTAGAGAAAATATACGTTCTTTGTTATCTCATTACATACAACAAAATCATTCTCAACTCCCTAAACGGTCGTGAGAAAACGCGCATAATTCAAGTGGCACAACGCGTCGAGGATTTACAACCCTCGTAGAATCGACGACACAGAACGCGATTCTCGTTTGAACGGTGCGCGTAACACCCACTGTCCAAATCACTATCGCTATCAGAACTACTCTCCACGTCTGGTAACAGATCCGCATATATTTCCTCTTTGTATGACGTTTCGAAGGATATTTTATAATGTTTAATAAATTTAACGTAATCTTCCGATATGCGAAGGCAGAGAAAACAGCATCAAAGTATCAAAAATCATTTCGTGTAAAATGGGATAATTTCGGAAGAAGATTAACGTATTCAATTTTACTTTGCACGAAACTTTATTTGTATATGTTTTATAAAATAAAACTGTAATTTCATAGCTTATACCTTTTAATGTTACGGTAATGTCCGTGTTGATTGACCAAACATTTTATAAATTTTAAATGTGACAGAGGTTTTTTACTTTTTTTTCCATTGCTTTTACTTGCACTCGTTCGGAGATACTAAACGAAACAAAATATTCCAACACATTTTTCGTTTGCATATATTTTTCCCAGTAATAACATAGGATCTCTTCGTGTTTCCCCGGAGGGGACATTTGAGTGGAAAGGATTAAAAGCAAAATAATTGTGATTGTTTCTCACGTATCTTGCGCGGAAATGTTTTCTGCCCAGTTTCGAAGCGCTGTTTTGGTTTTGCGCGCCGGGAGAAAATGTCAGGAAGATTTGAGGGAGCTGAAAGACTGTCTTAGATAGGAATAAGTAAGGCTCTGACGCACTCTCTACGTGGTACCTTATGCGGGGATGGAATGAACGCGGTCAGAATTTATAATAACGGCGGCACATACTTTTCCCAGAATTGAAACGCGTGCTTCTTCTTCGAGCAACGTCTCGAGATAAGTTACATTCGTGACGTGAGGAACGAACGCTGTCCCGTAAAATCTACGTCTCCATATCTCACATCCCGTGGGTGCCAGATTTTCGCGTGCACTTACGAAAATTTCAATTTAACAGCCGGAAGAAATTTTGTCTGCTTAAATATTGTCGGAGATTTTGTACATTACAATATATGAAACTGAACACTTATCATGGTGACCATGTAACTTGAGACCGATGACTTTTGTCAAACAGTTAACTCATGTAATTTTGCTTGAGAGACAAATTTTCGATGGTTTTTATCAAACAGATTTTTGCAATTCTCTAAAGAAGATACGTTTCCATATAATTATCTTAATTTCTTAATATCAACGATATAGTTAATTCAGCACTTTTCTATTAACCCCATAATATGAGAGACTCTGTCAAACAAATACTGGTAATCAAAACTTCATTGAACAAACAAATTTCGATGCCAATATTTTATAAGCGAAAATTGTCAGAGATTTTGTAATTAAATAAAAACTAACATTTATTTTGTTAACTGAAATGTCAAACAGACACTATATTTTTTCACATAATCAGACAGACAATATCGCAATTTGTTAAATTTTTCTGAATATAAATGACAATGTCCTTACAATATTGCAAATGGTTTGCTGTGCATGGCAGAATATTCATTTTATATGGTTTTATATCATCACCTCATTTCCTTAATATCAACGATATAAATAATTGAGTACTTTTCTATTAACCCCATAATATGAGAAGCTTTATAAAACAAATACTGCTAGTCAACACAGCAAATACTATTCCGAAGAATTTCGACTTAACAGCGCCAAAAACTGTTTCCGCCAAACATCGGAATTGCTTTCGCCGCATTCGACACTAGGAGAATTTGCTAAATTTTCGCACGTTTACCTAATCCTCTCAAAATCAACGCGACAGATAATGGCACGATTATTCTATTGAGCGCGTAATTTCAGACTAATCTCTCTCATAGAGCACTCGTATCTCTTCCACTTCAACTCATCGCTGTCGATCACCTGATTTATTAAAAACAATGAGAGGTACAGTAGTGGAAGTATCGATACATCGAGCAGCCCCGTGCAACGTCGCCGAATTAACAATGTACGAGCACATTCAGCTATCCGGCAGGCTAGTTAAGCGGATTGGCAGTCGTTGCAAACAGCACGAATCTTTCATTCGACGCATCACGATCAAAAGTCACGAAGAGTGTCGAATGGTGCAATCTGGTTCGGCAGCTTAGGAACAAAACAACTGAAAAGACAAGAGAGAACGCTTCATCTTTTCTGCTTTTCTTTCCACTTTCTGCCTCTCTTCCTTCCTGTTTGTTTAGAGCCGTCTAATATTGTTAGATATCGACTACTTCGTCACTTCCTTGCTACCGTTCAACCGTTACACTTATATCCTTATCGACCTAACCTTACGTTCTCTATATACTTTGACGAAAAACCAGGGGACAGCGCTAAGCAACTTTTCGTATGTTTTCAAACAGTTTAAATCAGACAGAAGCTATGTTAATCTATTTGCAGCTGGTTTAAATAATGTACAAAGAATGTTAAATATATATAAACCCAAGATCAATGAATTTTTCGACCACCCAATCGGGTGGATATACTTCAATTAGCGTATCATATTCAGAAGGTTTGTATTATCTATTTACAGGCGGCTTAGATAGTACAAAGAATATTAAAGATATATAAAATCAAGATCAATGTACTTTTCGATCACCCAATCCAGCGCATACATTTCAATTAGCGTATCACATCCAGAAGCTCTGTTATTATCTATTTGCAGTTGGCGTAGATAGTAAAAAGAATTTTAAACATGTATAAATCAAAGATCAATATATTTTTCGACCACCCAATCCAGCGCATACATTTCAATTAGCGTATCATATCCAGAAGCTCTGTTATTATCTATTTGCAGTTGGCGTAGATAGTAAAAAGAATTTTAAACATATATAAACCCATATTAATGAATTTTTCGACCACCCAATCGGGCGGATATACTTCCATTAGCGTATCGTATCCAGAAGCTCTGTTATGATCTATTTGCCGCCGGTTTACATAATGTATAAAGAATATTAAATATATGTATGTCCAAGATCAACGAATTTTTTGACTACCCAATCCGGTGGATACATTTCAATTAGCGTATCATATCCAGAAGCTCTATTATGATGTATTTGCAGCCGGCTTAGATAGTGTATAAAGAATGTTAAACATATATAAACCTAAGATTAATGAATTTTTCGACCATCATATCCAGGGAATCAATTGGGATTAAAGTGAACCACATCCGAAAATATCCGTCTATCTGCCGATTAATTTCATCTTTCTCTCTTTCTCCCTCTCTCTCTCTCCCTCTCGC
Organism: Cryptocheilus praepositus; assembly: GCA_033815515.1. Taxonomy (NCBI): domain Eukaryota; kingdom Metazoa; phylum Arthropoda; class Insecta; order Hymenoptera; family Pompilidae; genus Cryptocheilus; species Cryptocheilus praepositus. The sequence continues at coordinate 410,705 of JAWWQZ010000292.1, read as the reverse complement.
TTCTGTCTTTCTTTTAATTTTATTTATTTCTTTGTTTCTTCTTGAGTCTACCCTTCACTATTTTCTCTGTCTTCTTTTCTCTTCGTTCTATTTTCTTTCTTCTTCCTGACATTCTCTGTGTTCTCTTTACTCCATACCCCATTATTTTCCCACTAACTCACTGTCTCGTTCTCTCTCTCTCTCCCTTTCTATTCTCTCCTTCGCTTCACGTCTCCCGCTTCTTTCTGCTACTAGCCTCTTCTTGATTCCACGCACCACTGCATCCTCTCCCTCGTCTTTCAACGTTCTCACACGATCGCCACCCTCAACTTTAGCGCGTGTAAGCCAAGGGATATTTGGTCGTTACATCCTGGGGTCGCCTCATGAATTTCACATCGCCGCTACGAGCTATTATCAAATTCCGATAGACAATTGGGGCTCAGCGAAGGCGGGAGTGCCGAATGACGGTTGCTACCGAAGGTGTGAGATACAGAAACGTGCCGTGTGGATGTGACCAGGCCAACGGTTGCATCAGTTGAGGACAATATCAGGAACTGGCGTAATAACGTAATATTGACCGGAAGAATTGAATGTAGAAACATAGAATAGTGAACGTGTTGACTGCCAAGCGTATTTTGGTATGTTAGAACTGCGATGAGATAAAATATTGCAGAGTATAATTAAATCAGGCAAAATGAACGTAACACAGAGTTGTTGGAAGTCAAAGTATCGAAACACCGTTCCAATATCAATTGTTTTTACAAGATTGCAAATAGGCTTCATTGCGAATTTTTTGCATTTTTAGTAAAATCTTTTGCATATTTTGCTCAAACGTATTTTGATATGTTAGAACCGCAATGCGTTGAAATGCTGCAGGGTATAATTAAATCGAGCAAAATAAAGGCAACGTTAGAGGCCAAAGTATTAAAGCACCATTCCAATATCAATTGCTTTTACCAAATTGCAAATAGGCTTCATTGTGAATTTCTTGCATTTTTTGCAACCGGTGACCACCGCGGCAGTTAACGTGTTAAATATCGAATTAAATTTATTCTTTGAGGAAGACTTGCAACGAACATTTCGATTTTCGTACTGATGTGGGAAAACACTATTATTTCATGGACATCGGGTTGTTATGCAAATATGGAATTAGACACGACGTTTTGGTCAGTTGGGAAATTGAAGTTCTGATTCTTGTGAGAATTGGGGTGTGTATGTAATTTTATTTATATCCTATGCTCACATTTTGATAGAATATCACGGTAATGGTCACAACTGCTTATGTTATTTTTTATGGTTTTAAATATTTTATCTGTGCTTTCGCGCGCCATTGCGTATAAATGTTTCGTTAGTACATAGACTGATAATAGATTCAAAGTACGCCCGCTTGAGGTTAACACTTTAGTAACATATGGGATTCTCAATTATACGCGTGTTAATTGTTTTTATGTATTCCGAGAAAACGAAAAACACGGTCGCTAAGAAAAATATTTTCTTGATTTTGTTCTGTATGGGATGAACATCTTATTTTTGTTTATAATCGAAGAAGTAACGCCTACTTTCACAATGAATATACAAAAAAGGTACAATGCCTGCCGAATTTTCATAATTAATGCAAAACTCTAAATTGAAAATCTAACGACGAATTGCAGAAAAACAGGATGAATCAAATGGTGATGAAATAAAACAAACTATAGGTCTGTGACACCTATACATTAATACACATAAAATGTAACAAACACCCTCAGATAATTTTTGTCTCAACACAGACTCTTGAATAAGTCCTTAGACTTCGACCGTTGGACAAAATCGCAAAGCAATAAATTATATCAGCCAAAATAAGACGTTCATTCGATCACACGAAATGCGCTTAACCTGAAAGTAGAAAAATAAAAATACTTCCTCGCATTGAAAGACAGATATACGTCCGCACAGTCTATACATAGCTGCCCGATCAATAATCGATACAACCCACAGCTGCGTCCGAAGATGTCGGAAATTTCGCGGCGATGTGCTTAATCGCTCGTATCGTTGGATCTATAGCCGTACATGACTGCGGACGAATAGGTCTATGGATGTATAAATCCACGGTACAACTTCGTCGGCGTTAGATGTTCTGGGAACCGAGACTTGCGAAGTACAGATATTGGTGCATGTAGACCGTGCAAATTGGTGACGGTGCAGAATCCGTGTAGACATTGGTTCGTCGGACGTGTAGATCCTCGCGTTTGCATCTCTTCAGCACAGATCTGCGAATTCCGCATATTCGGCGTTATGGAAACTGCGCAGCGTCGAATTCGTAAATATACCGGCCCAAGAAATTAATACTGTGAAACAAGGTGGCACGCGACATTTCGAACTTCGTACGGCCGGGAGGAAGATGGAAATATTAGGTATAAGGGAAAGTTATGTCGTTTTTGAACAGGTACAATTTTATGGGTTGTTGATACTTAGCAAGAATTCTGATCCGACTGAAACCGGTTTAAACAGTTAGATTAGTATAAAATTGCAAAACATTTAAACTTGTAAAACTGTCAACATGAGTGAAGAAAAAGTGTATTTAAGACATTGTCGTTGTAAGCGTTCCAAAAAGGGAATAACACAATGGAAACAAAAAATACTTCTCACACAACCATTCAATTTAGGGTATAAACGCATATACGCGTTCTCACATTTAGTCCAGTCAGATTACCATCAAAACCCCCTGTTTCGTGCGATAAGCGTAAGTTGAGATTTTTTAAATATATTGGTTCCAAAGGGCATTAGAAATAAACTGAATATATTTGAGACTCCTAATTTTCAGAGGAACTCTCAGAAAAAATTCGCAAAGTTGCAAAACACCACTTTTTCGCGCCTGTAAAGAAACGTAGTAATTTTACGAAAAAAAGTTTCATACGAAAAATGTAGATATTGAGAATACCTACAAAATGCGTCCGAACTTTGCGACCTTGCATTATCTCAGCAACCAATCAACGTAGAGTCATGATTTTTTTTTTAATTTGGGGTAACTCAACGAGATATGAAGAAATAGCTTAACCATTTGTTTAAAAAAATAAATGCAAGCACTCGAATTTTTGTTTGTTATTCTTTATTTTTTATTTTTCTTGTGTTTTATTTATAAATCATGATTAAACGTGTCTCACTCAAAAATTAACGGCACCTAAAATACGTTTTATTTAAATTAAAATTTTACAAAATAACTGAAAAATTATATATTTTTCAAATTCAGCTAATAAAACGTATTTTACAATTTATGTCAATTAGAATCAATATATTTTGCAATGAAAATTCGGTCTGCTCAACTTGCGCTGTTCCGTAAAAGGTACGCAGCCCACAGTATGCTTTTTCGTAAAGAATGTTATCTTCATCAGAACTTTATCAGAGCATATACGCTAATTAACGCAATTCGTTGGAGCAACACATCCAGTCATTTGTGGAAATACGTTTCTAAATGTCTGCCAAGAGAAGACTAAGTGGTGTGTGGCCGATGCGGAAATCCAGAGGTTAGAATGGAGAAGGAAGCGTTTTGTAGACGATGCATTATGTATCGAGCGGTGAACGTCTAGGACAGGACATGTCGATCGATCATCAATTATCTTACTCGCTCGAATGTCAAATCGTCGGGAAGGATAAACTTATACCGTTTCAATGATAACCTAGAACAATGAAGAACAGCGCACGTGAACTTCCGCCTTTTCTTCGTGCCACTTTTCAATGGGAAAACGTATCGATTTTGAACAGACGGAACGCAAAATGCACGAGAATGACGTCTCGTCGATTTCATATCGTAAATTCCACCTTTCCGATAACCGACTTTGCAACTTCGCGTTTCGCTGCTTCCGATACGGCAGTCGCTCACTTTGCAATTCGTCGTATCGCAATTCTCAATGCTCAAGCCAGCTAATGTAGAACAGAAAATGTTAACCCTCTATGGACCGAATTTTTTTCTGGTCGCTATGCAAAATCTATGTAACGAGAAATCGACAAATATCAACCTCGAAATACACATTAACAATGAATTCAGCAGTTTCAACAATTTTATTATAACGAATACATTTTGTAAGTTTGAAGTAACAACGGCTTACAACGTTTGCACTTGTGTGTATAAAAGCTTAAGTATAGAATTCTATAAAACAGTTGGCGTTTGGCATTAAACATAGATATACGTTACATTTCCTTATCTGATGATTTTTTACTACTAAATTCACCGACAAGCATAAGATCTCAGACAGCAACTTGAAAGATTTCTGCATTCCTGCTTCACTTCTTTTCTGCACCTTCAAGGATTCTCCATTCTGTCTATCTTTACAATTTGGAATATCATCACCACCAAATCTCAAATTGTCCAATTTACAATCGAAGATCAATCTTTCAATCTTTCAGCTCTGGGCAACTCAAATTCCTATCACTTCCAATTTTTCCATGGTCCTTGTGCAACTTAAAACTTTACTGTTTCAGAATTTTCAACGATTCTCTATGTAACTTTCAATTCTACCGTTTCCTATTTTTCAGTAAAATTTGGGCAACTTAAAAATCAATACCTTTTTATTCAAAGTATCACGTTCTTTCAGATCTTAATCTAAAAAATATGTGGTCCCATTAAAAAAAAACAAAGGTAACCTTAAAATCTCGCAAACGCCTGCACCAAAAAAATAATGCATCCAATAATGAATCGCTTGGAACCATACAAATATAAAAAAAAGTTTTTTTTTCATAGGATGCGTACTTTATTATTATACGACACCCTATACATTTGCAAATTATGAAAATCCCTTTATGCAAAAGTCGTCATCACACTAACTATAAATATTAAATTTTGTTTTCACTCGGCTTTTCCAAAACACCTGTAATATAGTGCTAAATAAATTCAGTACAATAGTAACAAGTGGTCTATTGTCTACCTATGATGGAAGTATACAAATTATAAAATTCTTTTTATTTCAAACAACACTTAATTGCAACGTTGATATTCCAAAACACGTTTTATCATTTTTATCCTTGCTTACATTTTGTTCTCACTCGGCTGTTCTAAAACACTTCTAATATAATGCTAAATAAATTCAGCACAATACTACCAAGTGATCTATAGTCTACCTATGAAGCAACAATACAAATTATAAAATTCTATTTATTTCAAACAACACATAATTGCACCGTTGAGATTTCTAAACAAGTTATGCCATTTTTATCCTTGCTAGAACGATACAAGTTTGCGGCAGCCAGTTTCAGATTTTCATTATTTTCGCCAGTACTCAGTATTAGAAACAGAAAAAATTTTCCGGTCGCGAATGTGTTAATACCGGCAAACCCGCGAAAAAGAAGTAAGAACGCGGTGTACTTGAGAAGGTGACGCTTCCGGCCGACAAGCTTGAGACCTCTGACGGCAACTCGAAGGATTCCGCGCATTCCCCTTTGACTTCTTTTTTTCCACCTTCAAGGATTCTCCACCCCTGCCACTTTCGCGTCCTCTCCCCTTCTCGCGTCCGCTTTCTGTGCTCTCGCCTATCTGCCTTTTATAAATTTCCGAGCGAGCTTGCCTGTCAAATAAAGTTACCGCGAATCAATGTGACCCGAGAACTTCTTGCCGACATTTTCTACTCCGGCGAGATCGCCTTGTCGCAGCCTGTGATCATGCAATTACGTAACCGTTTATGCGGAATCTTGTACTCTTCGACTTTCAAACACGGAATTGAGCAAAAAGTCTAATAAAAGCGTGTGTATAAGGTCAGAATATGTATTACATGTGTATATATGCATATACACAGAATATGTATTTCGACATAAAATGTTTCCGCTACTTTTCAGTCCTACGAAAATGTAGCTGCGGGAAAAGCAGGTGTATCAAGAAAGCGAGTACTTTGGTTTTTTTTTCTTCACTTTTTTTTCTTAACTTTATTTAGTCATATTGTAAGATTTATTTGTTCGGTAACGGTATTTGTAACGGTTTATAGGCGTAAACATAACGATAGGATTTGTTTCATAAGTCATTCTCGTTAAACATGTCAGGTGTCATTTGCGGAGGTTTTAATTTTCTGCTTTAATATGAAGAAATCTGCGGCTGAGGCTCATCGAATTCTCAAATACCTATGCCATACAACGTGCCGAGTGGTTTCACGCTTCAAGAACGGTGATTTTGACGATTTTTCAAAACGCCTGAAAATCATGGGAATGATTCAGAAACAAGGAAATTGGGTGCCGTACGAGTTGAAGCCGAGAGATGTTTGCTTGTGAACAGCTGCTTGCAAGGTGCATTGTGACTGGGGACGAAAAATGGGTTCATTACGATAATCCCAAGCGCAGAAAATCATGGGGATATCCCGGCCATGCTTCCACGTCGACGGCAAACCGAATATTCATTCCAAGGTCATGCTCTGTATTTGGTGGGACCATCTCGGCGTAGTGCATTATGAGTTGTTAAAACCGACTGAAACAATCACAGGCGATCGTTATCGAACGCAATTAATGCGTTTGAGCCGAGCATTAAAAGACAAACGGCCGCAATACAACGAGAGACATGATAAAGTGATTTTACAGCACGACAATGCTCGACCCCATGTTGCGAAAGTGGTCAAGACATACTTGGAAACGTTGAAATGGGAAGTCCTTATTCTCCAGACGTTGCTCCCTCGGACAATCACTTGTTTCGATCAATGGCACACGGCCTTGACCAGCATGAAGAAGTTTGGTGGTGGATCGCTTCAGAAGATGACCAGTTTTTTCAACGATTTCGCTGCCCGAAAGATGGGAGAAAGTAGTGGCCAGTTACTTTGAATCATAAACGTATAACCAGTTTTTTACAATAAAGCCTCGAATTTCGGAAAAAAACGGCGGAAGCAAAGTTGTACACCTAATATATAATTTAGTTACACTTTGGTTTTGCGGTACGTTATCGGTTGTGTAACATAAATAAATAAATAAATAAATAAGTAAATAAATAAATATATATATATATATATGTGTATATATGTAGTATCAGGAAAACGGCCGTAGATGCGTCGGATAAAACTGTCGCTAACTACTGGATTAAGATAAAGCGGTAGAGGTCCGTATAAAAGTCGGCCCGATTTGCGACGCGAGTTCAGTCTCAGTCAGAGTTTACGCAGTTTTTAGTTCAATCAAGTTCGATGTAGTTCAGTCCAGTATAGATGCGTTTTCTTACCGTTTACCGAATCGTAGTCGAATTGTCATAGTTTTACTTTTATTTTATATTAATATTTATATATTAGTGCTTCCATTTATCTTTAAATAAACTTATTCAACTTAATATAATTCCGCATCCCACTTCGACGATACCTAACATCTTATCCACTATATATATATATATATATATATATATATATATATATATATATATATATATATATATATATGTATATCGACGGTTAGTTATAACAATTTGCACGCGTTTAGTTAATTTTCCCATTGTTCTCAGAATCCGTTATTTAATTTGTTCTCGTGCCAACCTTTCGTCGCGTACAATAAGATCAGAAATAGGGCATCCTGAATACAATAGATATAATCACTTACAATTATCATAAGTGGGGTATCAAAAGAATATTCCCCCTTACGATTCTGACAGATTAAACTTATGGGTATTTCTCTTGATTGATATAGTATAACGATTTGTATGGTTTAAGAATCTATATTTTCTTAAATCCGGCGAATTCAAATACGAAAACAACATCGGACGTCAGAAATGGATATGAATGAAAAAGCTTTTGGGTAATATTCATTTTCAGCAAAGAAGGAATGATTTGATCTCCAAATGATGTGTAATTAAACGGAACAGCAATTTGCATACATCTGAAGAGCATTGATTAAATAACAGTAATTTTATGCGATTTTTTATGATGCTCACGATTTAAGATGTTATTCTTATAAATGCAGTGAATTTACACACGAAAATAATATCGAACATCAGAAACGGATGTAAAAGAAAATATTTTCATGCAATATATTTATTTTATTCCTTGAAAATTCACTAAACTACTAATCTTCTAGCAACACATCCTCCTTCAATTTTTTCGAATCGTATATTCTGAATATCATATATTTTGAAGTCATGTTTTGGCATCATATATTCTGTCCCAAAAAAAACGTTGCGGTACTGATGAATTGTTGTAGCTGCCTCAAGGTCATTTCATCACATTGAAACATGCTCCAGTCATTTTGACTGGCACTGGTATAAGTGTCAAGAACAAAAAATATATTTGTTACGAATACATATAAAACAATATAAAGTTCATAAAACTGATTCCTTAATTATGGCTACAAAAGTCATGATATCATTTTGAAAAGAAAATGTTACATACAGTAGGAATTTTTAATTGAAACTGCAAGACCAGTGAATTTTGACTGGTCTGGTAAATCTAGTGTTAATTCCGCACCCTGTGGCGGATTTCTAAAATTAAATTCCGCTCTCAACTGGTTAACTTTGCGCAAGGAAGCGAACGTTTGATCATCTCAGTGATACGAACTTTGCGTCAAGCTGACGTTGGGGCAACTCGGCGACCGGAAACAAGTTGCGATTGAGAGTGATCGTGGACAATTTTCGACCGGCGTCCCGTCCGACGCAATATTTTCCTGGTTATCGGCGTCGATCGTCAATATTTCATGTCTCAGAAAGCTACCAATTAATTTCTCAGCGCCTCGGGACCGGCTAAACCGGGCGGGTCGTTTATCGTGCGAGTAAATTTTTCAAAGCCTCCAGCCGATCTGGCCACAATTTCGCTCGCATCGCCGACCACACGACGTATGCACTTTCGCACACTCGAAGCGTGCGAAAGGCGGGGAGTAAACGCCTGGACGTATCGAGATCTTATTTTTTGACACGCAACGTAATTCGCCTACACGTCTGATATCGGCGTGAAAAATATTCTATCTGGTTTAATGTGATATAATATATTTTGCGGGGGCAAAACGTGCGAAAGGCGGGAAGTGGCAGCACGAACGTATCGAGATGTTGTGTTGTGACACGCGATGTAGAGACATAATTCTGTACGTTCGATGTCCACGTGAAAAATGTTTTGTCTTATGTAACGTAATATAGCATTCTTGGTCAATGTACAGAAAGGGGAAGCTTTGAATTCAAATGAATTGGAATTTATTTTTGTGTTTGATGCAATATGTCTATGCATTCGATGTTTCCGCGAAAATATTTTATTTCATGTTACATAGTATAATTGTGCGGATACCTGTTATATAAGTATTATACAGGTATTATATCGTATGCCTTATATATAGCACATTATATTTTAACAGAAATTATACCTTTTCAGTTTGAAATTCTTTGTAAGACAGTAACGTACGATTTCTTCAACATGTAACTAATCAAATATAAATATCTTTTTCTATTCTACCTTCTTCTCTTTTTCTATCTCAAACCACTTTCTTAATCACCTACACGTGTGCAACGCTCGAAATTTCGTTAAACAGAGACGAACACATGAAAAGTAAGAAATAGCAGTACAAATACATAAGAGACTTAATACTTCTACATAATCGATATCCACTTGAAAAATATTCTATCACCTGCAACGTAATTGCTCGCATCACGTAACCAATTGTTTTTTACCGCAAGTATAATTTCCCCCTACACAATATTTTCCAAGATAGCACCGCACGACTTTTCAGTTCGAGACTGACAAAACACCCTTTCTCCCGGATACGTAACTCAACTCACAGACACACAGAATGCATTCTGACATTCTTCCAAAAACCGCTCCCTCGCCGTAAATCAACACAGCACGCAACTAAAACGATCCACCTCCTTACCTTCTCCCATTCCGCCACCCCCATAATCATCCGGCTCTACGCAACGGCCGAAACTCCTTTAACCCTTTCGAGACGGATTTTTTTTAAGAAAATAAAAGAGGCAAGTTACATTTCCAATTCTTCAGGTGAAAAATGTATTCATTATAATAGGGTAAAAGAAAAAAATGATATTTTTGACATCATTACAAAGTTAAAGCCTGAGGCATATATATCCCACTTGGCCTGCGTACTGATGCATGTATGTATAGTATCCCGTTAGTCTTACAAAGATTATGACACAATTTATTCTGAATTGATGCACATGCAGGGTATTATATGTAATGGCAAAAACAATAATATAAAAACAGCATTTGGAAGCTATAAGATTGCCGAGACATCTTTATCCCGGTTTGAAAGACGCTTTTTGTACATAAAGAACTAGGTAACTGAATTGGCTGCATAAAAATATTCAAAAGCGAGCTAATAAAATACAAAACAAAAAACTTACCGGCTCATTTTATCTGTATACCGTAATCACCTTTTGGAATAGAGCCCCATTCACAAGAAAACAATGTGCAAGAACTTTTAGTAGATTGATATTTAGAATCTACGATTACACTTGACTGGGACATATGTGTCCCAGCAGTCTCGAAATTATGACAAAATTTATTCTGAATTGATACGCAGGTAGGGTATTATATGTAATAACAAAAAAAGTAATATAAAAACAGCGTTTGCAAGCTATAAGCTTGCTGGGACATCTTTATCCCGGTTTGAAAGCCGGGTGGGATATACTTGTCCCACCACTTTTTGTACATAAAAAACTAAGCCATTTGAATTGGCTACATAAAAATATTCAAAAGGACGCTAACAAAATAAAAAGCAAAAAACTTAAAGGTTCATTTCTAGATGGCGTAATCACTTTTTGAAAACTACCTACAGAATATGTTACCGCGCTGAGATTTTACACTTAACAAACTTTTCACGGCAAGAAATTGTGATACCAGGTTTTAAGGAATGTAACATAGAGCCCCATTCGCAATGAAACAATGTGCAAGAAATTTTAGTAGATTGATAGTTAAAATCTACGATTCCACGCTGATATTTTACACTTAACAAACTTATGAGAGCAAGAACTTGTGGTACGCGATTTTAAGGAATGTAACAATGAAACCCCATTTACAATGAAACAATGTGCAAGAAATTTTAGTAGACTGATAGAATCTACGATTAATCTTGACTGGGACATATGTCTCCCAACAGTCTCGAAGGATTAAACACCCTCCCCCGCACGGCACTTAACTGTTGCATGACCCCACCTGATCGCCGCCGCGTTCTATTGCTTTTTATCATATTCGGCCAATTACGCCGGCAACTTTTGTACGTCCGTATCTCACATAACGCTTCCTGACTGTTTCTTAACGCCTCCCGTGCCGCGGCCGCCGGTCTTATCGCGACTGATAACGCGGCGTCCATTATCGTCGACTTTCCTCGCCGCCGCGTAACCGAGTTTCCTTCGGTTTTCTCGTGTTTCGCGGCAGTTACCAGCCGACTCGCTTCCGCAACAGGCATGCCCAGAGTAATTGTCCCGCACGGCTCATTTTTCTACTCTCGAAGCCATCGATCCTCCCACGCCCCATGCCGCACGATCGAGCATCGCCAATGAGCAACCTAACGCTGCTCGGGTCAACGGCGTGGCGCACTGCCCTTCTCAGGTGTAGTCGGAGGAATTCTCCGAGGACGTTCGACGTGCACGAAATTCGGCCGACGATGTCGAGGCCGAATGCGAAGCTCGAGATATGCGACCGGAATTTCCGTCGTTGAGACGATGTTTAATGTTGGCAACGGTCGTGGGCTGGTGGAAGATATCGGGCAATGTCATTTTGGTATTTTGCGGGATAAAGAAATGGATGGGGAGAAATGCGTTTAGACGGTTAGGAGTAGATCCTGTTACTTTGGAAGTTATAGTTGCGGTACTTTGATTTTGTATGGGCAGGGTGTCGCGATTTCTTGATAGGAAGTTTTAATTATTGAACAAAACGAAGTTTAAAATACAGTAAAAATGAATACAGTTTCAAGGAATATATCGGGCTTAAAATTATCTGTTTGGAGGTTTTCTGTTATTGACACATCCGTCTTATTTCGCGGGTATGTACGAATTTCCGTCGTTGAGACGGTTAGGAGTAGCTTGTGTTATTTGGGAAGTTATAGTTGCGGTACTTTGATTTTACAAGTGCATGGTGTTGCAGTTCCTTGAAAGGAAGTTTTAATTACTGAATGAAACAAAGTTTAAAATATAGTCAAAATGAATAATGTTTGAAAAAATATATCAGGTTTGAAATGATCGGTTGGAGGTTTTCTGTTATGGACACATCCGTCCCGTTTGGCGGGTCTATACGAATTTCCGTCGTTGAGACGATGTTTAATGTTGGCAACGTTCGTGGGCTGGTGGAAGGTATCGGACAATGTCATTTCAGTATTTTGCGGAATAAAGAAATGGATGGGGAGGTTAGGAGCAGCTTCAATTATTTGTGAAGTTATAGTTGCGGTACTTTGATTTTATATGGGCAGGGTATTGTAGTTTTTTGAAAGGAAGTTTTAATTACTGAACAAAACAAAGTTTAAAATACAGTAAAAATGAGTAAAGTTTCAAGGAATATATCGGGTTTAAAATTACTGTTTGGAAGTTTTCTGTTATTGACACATCCGTTCTGTTTGGCGGGTCTATACGAGCTGATCAAGCTTTTATTTTAACTCTTCTATTTTTTCTGTCTTTTCGCAATAACATCGACGGGAACATAGGATATAATTATCTGCTACATAATGAAGCTTCGTCATGTTTCTGATATGAAATTTGACGGGTTTTTTGTTCTTTGTGAACAGAAACTTTTTATACCCGCAGCTATACCTACATTACTATATAATTATGTCATTAGTCTAAATGCCTGTTTTACTAATTTACTAACTAATTTACTATTTGTTAGTGACCATAAGAACATACATATATACTTCCAGGACATTATTCTCCAAGTTCCCGAAACGAAAAAAAATCGTTCAAATTGAGTATGTTTCCCCACCGAGTCAAAGTCGTAATATGTTGGCACAAAAACTGCCGACGAGGATTTGTTCTTAAAATTTTTGAGCGCGCAGGAAAGCAAGCGTAATTATTCTCGGTAAACAGAACACATTGAACATTATAACGTGTTATCGTTATTAGCAAATGGACAGAATTATTTTCGGTGAACAGAACACGTTGAACACTACAACATAATATTATTATCAAATGGACAGAATTATTCTCGGAGAACTGAACACATTGAACACTATCATGTAATATCATTATTAGCAAGTGGACAGAATTATTCCCAGTGAACAGAACGCATTGAACACTATAACGTAATATCATTATTAGCAAGTAGACAGAATTATTCTCTGTGAAAATAACACATTGAATACTATAACGTATTACCATTATTAGCAAGCGGACAGAATTATTCTCGGTGAAAAGAACAGACTGAATACTATAGTGTAATATCATTACTAGTAAGTGGCCAGCATTATTCTCCTTAAAAAGAACACATTGAACAATGTAACGTAATATCATTATTAGCAAGCGGCCAAAATTATTCTCGGTGAACGGAACACATTGAATACGATAACGTAATACCATTATTAGCAAGTGGACAGAAATATTCTCTGCGAAAATAACACATTGAACATTATAACGTAATATCATTATTAACAAATGGACAGAATTATTCTCGGTGAATAGAACACATTGAACACTATAACGTAAAACCATTATTACCAACTGGACAGAATGCTTGTAATCCAGTCATCAATCGCAAGATTTTCGTGCTCATTGAAATGTACCTATGAAATTAGGTTCTAACGCATTCGACTATAGTGTCATTACAATTTGACGCGTAACACTAGGCACCTAAATAAGTACTAGCTCCATAAATAGCCCAATTCACAAATATGAGCGTACTGCCGGCAGTAGATTTGCCAATAACGCAATTTCCGTGCGCATTGAAACCCACGATCGTTCTCTAACAGGCTCAAGTACAATAACACACCGACCCGCACTCGCCCCAGCGCAAAGTAACAATAACCCCATATGTCCGCGACGAAATACGCACTCGGCACCCGCCGCAAATGAACCCCGCGAAACTTTTGCGCTTTACATCGCGGCCGCAATTAATCCCCACGAAAAAACTCGCGTCTCACCGCAATCAACTTCCAGCGCCGACGAAATGCGTCCATGCAACCAGTCGCGACAAACGTCACCAACTCTCATGGTGTGCGACATAAAAAGCCGACGCGCGGAAAGATTAACGCTGAAGCGGCGGAGCATTAAACGTCTTTGCCGAATGCGCCGACAACAACTGCGCGAAGGGTGCATCGCAAAGGTAACAACGGTAATTACTTTCAAGGACGCAGCCCGCTAACGTATTCTGATAGGATTATATGAGCGCGGCGGGCAAGAACATCTCGCAACGGCGTATTCATTGTGTGCTCGACACACGTACGCCGGCACAAAGTGCGGGGGTGTACGGTTCAATGAATTTGCATGCGGCTTGCGTTCTTGTTGCGCGGAGAGTAAGAAAGGAAAAACGAACGGCGCGAGGTTCTTTAGCAGCTGCTACTGTGCGTAAATGAATACTGTTATAGGTTGGAGTTGCAGGGGATAATTACTTGTGCTTTGAGTTCTCGGGGCATGCGTGCCGCAAAGGAAGAATGTACTTTGATGTCGGTGGTATAGATTCTGTGTCGCAGTGAGTGGAGGCTCTTTTTGTAGGGGAAATAAGGAGGATGGAATAAAATCGGGAGGCTTCGGGAGTTTTTGTTGTTTGGAAGTGTGTGCCGGCTTTAGGTTTTGAAGATGTAGGGGAGAGTAGCCTAATTTGGACCAATTTTGTATTTTTTCAAATATAGAAGGACGGAAGAAGTGCCAATAAAAATTAAGTAGTAGAAAATAAACTCACTAAGTGTACCTTCAAAATAGAACCATTTGTTAAATTTTAAAAATTATTTTAACAGTGAAAAATGAATTAAAAAAAATCGTGTCATCGGTTCAATTTAGGAAACCGGTTTCCTTATTTGGACCGCTAGTTTCTTAAATTGGACCATGAGCGTTCTTAACGGCAATTACAACAAAAGAACCTTTTAATTGCAGCACTAAAAAGTATGTATCCAAACATTTCATGCATTGTACCATTTCTTCTTCCTTGGTTTCTTCACATAGTATACAAAACCATGAATCACCAGTTTCTTTTTTATGTTTCTGCATTTTGTTAAACTTTGGTGAACTGATTTTTTTTAAGTTTTGGTATAACCGCGATTTGTAAGGGCTGCAATTGATATTGATGAAGAAGACGAAGGGCCAATTGGATTTGGATTTTTCTTTGCTCACGGTCATATTTTTTTAAGAAGTGTCCTAAATCGATTATTTCTGTTATCACTTCTATCTTCATCACCATCACTACTAGAAGATATTTTTTTAATTATAATTTATCCTTGAAAGAAATGTCGTTTCAAATTTCAATTTCGGCAACTGTTCTCCAACATGAGAAACATGAATATTTAATGCTTGATATTATACAGAAACGTCAAACTAACATAACTTCACAAAATTATAATTGCAAATTGTAGATAAATAAGCAAGTTTTGTAGTGGTATAATAAGACATGTAATTACTTACGTTTAGACGAATGAACTGTCTCATACGTGAATTAACAGATTTTCTTCTTAAACTAATTTGATGACCAATTTATAATTTTTCTTAAACAAAATGATCTCAAATCTCGCAGATATCATCATAATTTAACACTAATCATTTACTTTAATAGTTAATAATACAATTGAACATGATATATTTTAAAGGACGGTAGGAGACGACGTGAATTACGCGTAAACGATACAGCACTACAAACTGTGACTGACAATGCTTTTCTCTGCGCGACATCATACATAATTTTTCAACATAAGGGATTAATCGTTTCATTATTATATAAGGTGGCCGATTAATCGGCTTTTCAGTAGTCAACGGTTATATACTCCTCCGCAGAGACAATCAAGCCAAAAGTAACATAAACTTATAAGAATCGTAACAAGCGGTAAAAGCAAAACTCCCCAAAAAAAATGTAGAGTATATGCATCGAAAAAATTAAAAAGCAGAACAAGTTTATTCTCTCTGTAATATTCCGTTATTAACATTGTTACAAAACATTTAATGTATTTATATACTATATTTTACTATTACCTTTAATGTTTTTGACAATATTAATTTACAAGTAGTTATGTTACCAAGCAAAACGAACCAAAGGATTCTCAATGATACGATGGTCGATAAAGTGTTAAAGATATGATACATATAATTTAACTTTAATCCTTTACTTTAATAGTTAGTAATATAATTGAGGATGATATATTCTAAAGCACGTTACGAGACATAGACGTACAAGGATACAGCAAATGGTATGTTTATTTAAACGAAAACAAGCAACAGCACATACCTGACACTGGCGTATCAGAAAAAAGATCGTATATTCGTCTATTTATTATTAACACTGTTATAAAACGTTGTGAAAGCAAAAAGAATGTGAAACAAAACATATAAAACCTATCAGACAAATTAAACGTTGGGCGACTGAGTAATTAGAGTGAGCCACTATAGTTGTGCGTCGTAATATAAGATGATATCCACGAAAATGATATTATGTGAACCATTAAGAATGTGCAGTTGAAGTTGTAAAATGTTTTGAACGTTACCATCTTTTGTAAATGAATATTATGACTCATCGTACTCCATTATATGATTGTGCTTTATTTTTTTTAAGCCATGCCTCTGCAAAAGGAATAATCCGTTTTCGCCCTTTGGGGGTAGGTTTTGTACAGTATCAATTGAGTCTAAAGTTCAACAAAATTACAAACGGCTTTAATTTTCATTATATAACCAAATAAAGGATGTGAAATGATAATCGCACAATTTTGCAAAAACCTTTACATTTGGAAAATTAATACTGTCATGATCGTATTTCATTATATAATTGTGCTTTATCTTTTCAAGCCGTCCTCCTTCAAAAGAAATAATCTGCTTTTGCCCTCGCCGTGTAGGCTGTGTGCAGTGTCAGGTAGCTATACCGTTCAGCAAAAAAAGCAAGCGGCTTTATTTCTTACAACACGAACAAATAAGCAATGTGAAATGGCAAGCGTATGTTTCAAAACCCTCTACCTTTTGAAAATGAATACCGACGCTGATTTTATTTCAGCGTATAATTGTGCTTTAACTTTTCAAGCCCCGTTTCTTCAAAAGAAACAATTGGCCGTCGCATTCAGTATAGACTATACGATGCCCATCAGTTAAACACTTCAACAAAATTGTCAACGGCTTTATTTCTTACAAGACAAACAATGTGATATGGCAATCGTATTACTCGAACAATTATACCATCTGAAAATGGTCACCATCACTGATCGTATTTTGATGAATAATTGTGCTTCAACTTTTCAAACCTCGTCTTTTCAAAAGAAACAATTTTCCGTAGTTCTCAGTGCAGACTTTATAAGGTGCCCATTGGTTGTATAGTTCAACAAAATTGAAAACGACATTATTCCTTAAATCCCAAACACTTAAGCAACGTTAAATGAAAATCGTATTTTTCGAACAATCCTGTCACTTGAAAATGGTTACCACCACTAATCGCATTTCGACGTATAATATAACTGTGCTTTAACTTTTCAAGCCCCGTTTCTTTATAAGAAACAATTTGCCGCCGCATTCAATGTAGACCCTATACGGTGCCCATCACGTACATAATTCAACAAAATTGCAAACGACTTTATTCCTTACAATCCACACAATGAAGCAACGTGAAATAACAATCGCATTTTTCGAACAATTCTACCATTTAAAAATGATTACCATCACTCATCGTCCATCACTGTGCGATTCTCTAACTTTTCAAACCACCACCACCTTCCAAAAGCACATCCTCCGCCCGCCTTACACCTTTGGCTCTCTACACCATCAAACGTGCCTGCAAAAGTACACAATTCCACCCACTTATCGCATCATACCGCGCGGTCAAAGATCGAGAGACATCAGCCCATGTTAACACGTTGAACAAAATTGACAAGAACCGCGATGTAATTAAATACTGCAGAGCATGATTAAATCGTGCAAAATGAAAGTAACGCAGTGGTGTCAGAATCCAAAGTATTGAAGCACCGTTCCAATATCAATTTTCTAAAGAATGCAAATAGGCTTCATTTAAAAATGATCATTTTTAGTTAAATCTTTTGCGCCGGTCACCGCGTAGTTTGATTAATAATATAAGTGTTGAAACACTGCACAAATGATTAAATCATCAAAATGGAGAACAATTTTCCGTAGTTCTCCAATATCAATTGCTTTTACAAAACTACCCATCAGTTGCATAGTTCAACAAAATTGAAAATCTTCTGCTCCGGTCAAAGTTCCAATGTAATTAAGCGATGCGATGAAATAACAATCAATTAAATCGCGCAAAATCAAGGTAACGCAGAGTTATTAGAAACCAAAGTATTGAAGCACCGCTCCAACATCAATTGTTTTTACAAAATAACAAAATAGGCTTCATTGCGAATTTGTTGCATTTCTAGTAAAATCTTCTCCTCCGGTCACCGCGTAGTTTGCTATGTTAGAACTGCGGTGCGTTGAAACACTGCACAGTATGATTAAATCCTGCAAAATGGAGGTAACGCAGAGTTATAAGAAGCCAAAGTATTGAAGCACCGTTTCAATATCAATTGCTTTTACAAAACTACAAATAGGCTTCATTGCAAATTTTTTGCATTTCTAGTAAAATTTTCTGCTCCGGTCACCGCGTAGTTTGCTATGTTAGCACCGCGATGTGTTGAAACACTGCACAGTATGATTAAATCCTGCAAAATGGAGGTAACGCAGAGTTATAAGAAGCCAAAGTATTGAAGCACCGTTCCAATATCAATTGCTTCTACAAGAATGCAAATAGGCTTCATTGCAAATTTTTTGCATTTTTAGTTAAATCTTTTGCGCCGGTCACCGGTGACCACCATGGCAGTCAACGTGTTAACGTTCTCATTCACGCCGTAACTCATTAATCCACCTTTTTCGCGGTCGATCGAATGTTATCAGCGGCCGCATCATTATGCGCCTACGCATTCGTCAAATTTATGCGCAAGCAGGGGCCAGCCGACTTAACCGACGGCCTCGTCATAAAAGATAGAATGTCCCCGCGGCGCGAAGGATTATCTCGCGATAGCCCCGGCAGCATCGTAAAATGCCGCGGTTTACAAAATCCCTGTGCACGCGCCGGGAAGAACGTTCATCCGTTTTACATTCCATTTCGCGATTACGCCGGGCCGCGCGCACATAAACGCGCTCCGAAGCACGCGGAAAATATTTAGCGCGCGAAATTGCGCGCCGGCAGGGTGATAAATACCGTGGTACACACGCGTCCATAAGTCGCGGGCCACTCAGCGTCCCTGTTCACAGCTGTTTTACACGCCGTAGTTAATCGCTTTTTGTGCAATGATGTCGTTTGATTTTTATGAAGTCGCGTGCCGGCGGTAGAGGTTGAATGGCGGTATTTTAACAGTTATCGCGCGTCGGGGTTGTGGAACTGAGTTGCTGGTAAGTCGCTGGTTGGCGTCGTGCTTACGTGACAAGTGTCACCATCGAGGTGGTTGGATAAAAAGTTATTTTTGTGGCGGAAAATACGCATTTTGTCGTTTTCTTACATAATTGTGGCACTCAGGAAGTTCAGGTAGTGATTTTTGTGCGTGTGATTGAGTATCGAACGTCCGGAATTTGTAATTGTTGCATGTGGTGGGCCGACGTAAAAATTGTTCGAAGGTCCATCCAAATTTTGGTGTTTTCTTATATAATTGTGGTTAGGCGTTTTTAGACAGCTGTGTTGGTTGTGCCTGTAGTTGGTGAAAACATTATTTGCAAATTTTGCACCACTAGTTTTATGAAACTGTATGCGCAACTCTTTCTATTTCTCTGTTTATTTGGTTGTTCAGTTGAGAATACGTTTTAGTCTGTTGGGAAAGTCGCTACTTACAATGGCCGCTACGGTAAACAATACAAATAATTATTAAATAATATAAGAATAAATAAACAAATACAACACCATGTGGAAGGTAATATACACTCGCTAAGGGTTAATTTATTAATGATACTATGGAAAGAGCTTGATAGAAGTGTTTGGAAAAAATACCAGTACATAGAAATGTATTTTTGCAAACAACTGTGACAATCAGGAATATAATGAAGAGAACATTGCAAAAGAAACGTATTGTACTAACGTCAAAGTTACTATGAAATATACGCAAATGAGAAGATAGTTTTAACTTTCTTCTAATTTTTAATGCAATGATCAATATATTCTAATGTTCACATTTTTCGGACAAAAGAAGCGGTTGGACGAATACAATTTTATATTCCATTGCTCATTATAATCCGCTTTTCAATAATTGGTCATAGTTAAATAATTATAAACGAGTATGTACTTATTATGCCCGAAACTATTTTCCGTTTTCAATCTTTTCTTAGGCGGTGGAGTATTTTTCATCCTTTTTATTGTAGTATGCAGGAGGCAAGGCGGTTTTTTAAATGTGACGTATTGTGCAAACGGTTTTTGCGGACGGTGTCAGAGAGGGTAACGGATGTGGGTTGTATATTTTGCCTTGTTGAAACTGGCGGAAGTTTAGACGGTTTTCCGAGGCACCAAGTGGTTTGAAGAATTTGTTAGTGATACGGAAACATCAACGATGCTCGTGGAATGCATAGTTGATTTCTGTTGCAACATTTTACTCTTGTCTAGAACGAACCATCAATTATTTCACTTTATAAACGAAAAACTTACAGAAGAAATTTCTGTCGCACGATAACTTTACTCTCACGAAAATGTAAGTCGTTGGAAATCTCAGACAAACCATTCGCCATTAATAATGCGCACACAAATAGTATAATTTGCTGTCATCTGCTCTTAAAAAGTTAAAATAATCATCCTATTGTTTCATACTTCTAATTCAGTTTTCTCAAAGATACGATAGCGAACATATTATTGAAGTTTGCACCTATGTTTTTCTACAGAGGTTTTTCCACATTTATAAATAATGCTGTTAACTAATCTCTTGTAAGCATCCTTATTTCTTTTAATAATCGCTAATGAAGAATAGTACCTGAATATTTTTAGTTGAGTATACATTGTGTTATGAATGCAAGTCAGAGTCCTACTAATCTCCACGATTAAAACACACTTTCATTCGTAAAAAGAACAAGTTGTCGTGTGCAAAGTCACCTAATCTTAAATTATTCGAAAAAAATAAAGTTCCACACATGCAATGCGCTGATTTCTAGAAGCTTGCTCCAAATCCAAATTACTCTGTGGCTTTACGTAGAGTCCTATGCCAAACACATTATTCTATAGCGTAACATTCGGCAATATTAAAAATTTCAAGATAGTCCGGAAAACATGAATTATCTCTTAAGTCCAAAACACTCATCAAAATAAACTGTGGCCTTACACGATCCAGTAAACATGATTTATTTTGAAACATACAGCCAACACATGCAAAATTATATGAAGGTAAACATTTCCAAACATTCCCCGGCAGAGTTAAAAAACCTGAATAACCTTTTAAGAAGCCAACAAAATACTCTATATCGAAGCAACACATATAAAAGTTCCAATATCATCCATCCAAAATTGGTTTTACAAGATTGCAAATAGGTTTCATTGTGAATTTATTGCACTTCTAGTAAAATCTTCTGCTCCGGACACCGCGTAGTTTGCTATGTTAGAACAGCAATGCGATGAAATACTGCAGATTATGATTAAATCGTGCAAAATGAAGGTAACGCAGAGTTATTAGAAGCCAAAATATTGAAGCACCGTTCCAATATCAATTGGTTTTACAAGATTGCAAATAGACTTTTTTGCATTTCTAGTAAAATTTTTTGCATATTTCTTAATATTTTGCTAAAAACCTACGATGATACACTGCAGCAAAATTAAGGTAACGCAGAATTATTAGGTCAAAGCATTGACGTTCCATATTTGCTTTTACGATTAAATAGGCTTCATTGTACATTTTGTGCATTTCTAGCGATGCGATGAAATACTGCAGAGTATGATTAAATCGTGCAAAATGATGGTAACGCAGAATTAAAAGCCAAAGTATTGTAGCACCGTTCCAAATCAAGATATTGAAGCACTTCGGTCCACATACCAATTGACTTTTACAAAATGAATGTAACGCAGAGTTATTAGAAGCTAAAGTATCGGGTTCATTATCAATTGAATTTGATGCATTTTTGCGAATTGTTTGCAAAAAATCCTTTGCACCGGTCACCGGTGACCACGGTAGCAGTCAACGTGTTAAAATGAAGGAACAACACACTCTTCACACTCACGTCACGCACGTTCTTCTGTAACTCTCGGGTTGCCGCGACACGTTATGACAGGCCCATAGAAAACGGCGCGAAAGAAAGACACGCGGATGCTGGGTTCGCGCGTGGGGCTTAGCACGTGTGGTTTACAGCGGAGCGTACATACGTTGGATGTAGAAAAGGGGTGGTCGAGAGTGGGCGAGCTCGGTCGGTCTCGCAGTAATATTTGATGTACGAGTCCGGGGCTATACGGTTGCCATATTTCTGCCGACTTTGCGAACCGTTTTAGTTTTTCGTGCTAGTTGGAAGGCTTCCAGTAGCCAGACGTAGCGGGCGGAAACACGAGGGTGGAGAAAGAGGGTTGCTCGGTACACGGTGCGCCTCCGTCGCTAAAATATACTCGCCCCAATATGTGTGAAAACGTACGAGCTCGCCGTATGTTACTACGTGGCCGAGTAAGGCTGGTGAGGACGAACACATGCGGATATGTAAGGGTAGAAGTGAATGCGGGCAGACGGAATGCAAGGGTGTAGGTGCATGGGAGCATAGGGGGTGTTGCGAAAAAATGTGTCAGTGGTGCAGAACGGTTGCTGCAACGAAATTGAAGTGGCGATGTAGAATTAAAGCTGCCGTGCAGCGGTTTATATGTGTGGGTAAAGTAATTGTTAAAATGTTGAGTAGCAGGAATTGTAATGATAATCAAGGTTAGTAAGCATGAGCACTGACACATGGACCGAAACATATGGGGTGTTGCGAAAAATGTGTTAGTGGTGCAGAACGGTTGCTGCAACGAAATTGAAGTGGGAGATGTAGAATTAAAGCTGCCGTGCAGCGGTTTATATGTGTGTGTGAAGTAATTGTCAAAATGTTGAGTAGCAGAAATGGTAATGATAAGCAAGGTTAGAAAGCATGAGCACTGACACGTGGACAGAAACATATGGGGTGTTGCGAAAAAATGTGTCAGTTGTGCAGAGCAGTTGCTGCAACGAAATTGAAGTGGGAGATGTAAAATTAAAGCTGCCGTGCAGCGGTTTATATGTGTGTGTCTGTGTGAAGTAATTGTCAAAATGTTGAGTAGCTGGAATGGTAATTGTAATCAAGGTTAGTAAGCATAAGCGTAGATACGTGGACGGAAACATATGGGATGTTTTGAAAAATGGGTTACTGATGTAGAAAGGTTTATGCATTGGGATATAAGTGGAAGGAGTAGAATTAAAGCTGCCGTGCAGCAGTTTATATATGTGTATGTGGAGTGACTGTCAAAATGTTCAGTACCAGGAATGGTAATGATAATCAAGGTTAGTAAGCATAAGCGCAGATACGTGAACAGAAACATATGGGGTGTTTTCAAAAACGTGTTATTGGTGCAGAAAGGTTTATGCATTGGTATATATGGGGAATGAGTAGAATGAAAGCTGCCGTATAGCTGTTTTTATATATGTACTAAATAATTACGAAAGTCTTGAGTAGCACACGTTTTAATATGTAACTAAGGAAGATTAGTCAACGTAAATACACTCACGTGTATGGAAGCACACATGGGGTGTCTCGCAAAAACGTGATAATTGTGTAAAAAAATGGCTACATCGCAACAAAAGTGTTATCTTGTACGTATAAAATAATCACCAAAAGTTTAAGTTACACTAATATGGTCATCTTACCGAACATTACAATACATTAAGTGTTTTTATGCATGTAGGATTTAAACACGTGAAACTAGAGAGTATAGTATTCATAAACAATAACAACACAAACAAGACACTTTAATCTTATTTCCTAATCTTTCGTCCTTTCGTCGTTTCGCCTCTTCGTTTCTCCCCTAATTATTCTGTTTCCCCATGCGATCTGCTTGTACTTATACATGCGGTTGTACTATTGTATCTTATAGGAACTGTATTATATATCAAGTAATCATTGTATCCGACAAGACGAAACAAATCAGCAAGGTACCTAATTTAAAACATAACTGGCTCTGCTCCATTTAAAATCCCACCAAAAAATGAGTGTAGGATTTAGATATGTGAAACTAGAAACTGGATTATCACTATAATATTTACGAATAACAGGAACACACTTTAGTCTTGATTCTTAACACGGTGACTGTCGTGGTAGTCATCGGTGACCGACGCAAAGGGTCTCACGAAAAATTGAAAAAAAAAACCCAATTGATAGCATTTACAATTTTGTAAATTATTTTCGTTTTAATATAGTAAAATACGCACAGCAATCAACGTGTTAAACTTTCGTCTTTTTGTCGTTTCGCCTTTTCGTCTTTACGTTGTCTCGTTTTTACGTCTTACCGTCTTTACATTTCGTCATCAACTGACTTGTACGCAACCAAATAACACAATTCAACAAACTTGTCACCTATGTTAATAATATAATAATTGAGGATCATAGGTGACCTTTGCTCGCCAATTAAAGGACCCTGTATTTGAAATTCTACATGCATTTTTTCATTTACATAAACCCACTACTGATCATTTACACACACATGCCACTGCACATCCAATTCCTCCGTATCAGACGTGTTACTCATATTTGCTCTGGCACAAGTACTTCTCCTGCACCCTGTATGTACGTATCCATGTATTCGTTCGCATCTGTGTGAGCACAGCGCCCTCATAACCCCGTGCCGAAACTCTCCCCATTCCCTCTGAACACCCACCCTCACCTCTTGCCTAAGCTTTTCCTACCTAACTAAACACTTTTCTCCTCGGTTCTCCCTCTCGACATCCTTCCCGAGCGACTCGTAGTTTCACACTGCCAGTACCTATATTTCTGTCCCGCCGTGGCCCGCTTTTTATGTTAACATCGAAATGTCGCCAATTCGCCTCGTTCGCGGTCAACTCGATTTAAGACCTGTTTATGGTGCCTGAAAGTTTGCGTGCATCCACATGTTTGCTTCGCAATTTATCGTATGTGGCGAGTGTGGAATAAAATGCAGAGAAAAGAAGTGTTCGAATGACAAGGAATAGGATTGAGAAGTAGGTGTGCGGTGGAACGTCAAATTTATGGTGCCGGGACGGGTTAGGTGCAGGGCTTGTAACGATAAGAAAAGGAACACGTGAACGAGTGATAGCAGTCTAAATTGTTTTAAAATCAGAGGTTTCCGTAAGGTTCGTGTTCGCGGTTATACTCTGTATGTATGTATGTGTTCTTAGTTCTAATTGAAGAGAAGAAAGTTCTTTCAGAAACTGATTGGTTGATTGATAGATAGTTTACCGTATTACGGTTTATTATTTGATATATTGTAATTAATAAAAATCATTATATTAATATATTATTATGCACTAATTATTATACGCTAGTTCATATTTATTAGTATACAAGTTAAACATAGTAATTGAATACTTAATTACAAAAATAATAGTTTTCTTCAAAAATATACTTTTAATATTATGTTTCGTGGCAATTTTATCAATTACATAAGCAGTGGCAACTGTATGTACGTGTTCTTAGTTCTAATTGAAAAGAAGAATGTTCTTTCAGAGACGGATTGGTTGATTCATAGATACTCAGTTTACCGTATTACATTTTATTATTTGACATATTATAATTAATAAAGATCATTATATTAATACATACTTATATATTTACCGTATCACATTTTATTATTTACATTAAATTTGATTATTACATATAATTATTCATATATATGTTGAATATAGAAGTGAAATAGTTAATTCAAGTAGTAATAGTTCTCCTAAAAGATATTATTTTAATATTATGTTTTGTGGCAATTTGATCCATTATATAGGCAGTGGCAACTGTATGTACGTGTTCTTATTTCTAATTGAAGGGAAGAAAGTTCTTTCAGAGACTGATTGGTTGCTTGATAGATACTCAGTTTACCGTATCACATTTTATTATTTACATTTTAAGTTTATTATTACATATAATCATTCGTATATATGTTGAATATACTAATGAAATAGTTAATTCAAATAGTCAATTCAATTTCATTATTACATACAATTATTCGTATATACGTTTAATATAGAAATTAAATAGTTAATTCAAGTAGTAATAGTTCTCCTCAAAGATGTAATTTTAATATTATGTTTTACGGCAATTTCATCAATTATGTAGGCCTTGGCAACTAATAGTTCTAGATTTAAACATACATCTACCTCCGGTACCATTTTATACCGTTCCTCAGTGATGGCACACACAAAACCGCGAGCATCAACAGCAGAGCCGATTGCTTCAATTTCTTTGATCCCAAACAATTTCTCCTACAGACAAGGTAGAGACCAAAAAATACTTTTTTATCAGTTTACCGATAGGCGCGTGGGCGCGCCGAGAAGAAGAAAATGTTATCTAAGCACGCGCGGATGTATTCTCTGGCTTTCAGTCCGCGCAGGAAACAAAGGCAAAATTGGCTTGGCACTGAAAGTGTTAAAAACGGCCGCTTTTCCGCTGCCTCTAAACCCTCGCACCGCCACTCTCCCTCATTTTCCGATTCCGCAGGCGTCGCGCGTTCCATAATGCATAAAGTACACGGCGCGGAATTTGTACACAGCGCACTTTGCACGTAAGAAAATCCGCGGGCTGCGCGTAAAGCAGCGGGCGTATATCTCAAAGACCATAATCTATATACGCGCCGCACCTTTAAACTTTTATCATTGCCGATTTGGTACTCATAGTCGGTTCTCGCCGAAATTACAATTTTTCCTTTTGCGACGGAATCTCGGTTCGGTCGCTGAGACTTAACTCCGTCGGCGTCTAACGTTTTATATTCGAAGGTCATCACGGGCCAAAACCGGGGAAATCTGCGATTACGTCAGAATTTTCTCCCAACGTTACAAATTTAGAACTTCCTTTAACAATGCTCTATACGACACCTTCCACACTTTTATCGTTGCGAATTTGGTACATAATGAAAAGACGAGGTAATAAGTAACCGTTGCAAGTTGAAAGCTACGAAATTATGATTTCTACCTCCAATTCGCCATACGGTATAAACTTCGATCGTTTCCGCTTCGGTACATAATTCCGTCCCCCAGTTTCTACCTTTCATACTCGGTACATAATACAAAAAGCCATCTAATGATTAACCATTGCAAATTCAACATTACAAATTTAGAAATTCCTTCCACAATTCGCTACACGCCACCTTCCGAACTTCTGTCATTGCCGGTTTGGTACATATTTAAGCAACAGTTGCAAGTTGAAAGCTACAAAATTACAATTTCTACCTACAATTCGCCATACGATATAAACTTCGATCGTTTCCGCCTCAATACATAATTCCGTCCCCCAGTTTCTATCGTTTCATATTCAGTACATAACAAAACAAGCCAGTTAATGTTTAGCCACTGCAAATTCAACATTACAAATTTAGAATTTCCTTTCACATTTCGCTATACGACACCTTCCGAACTTTTAGTGTTGCCGATTGATACTTATTTAACCCTTTCGCGCCGAGCGCCGCATATATGCGGCATCCACTCGACGACCAGTAGTACGAGCGCCGCATATACGCGGCATCCACGGCACGACTTCTGGGTACGAGCGCCGCATATATGCGGCATCGAAATAATCTGTACAAGGGTCATCTATAGCCGATGGCAACATTTTTCGTTATCGGCAGAGCATTTTTCGTTGATTTTATTGACATATTGGATTAATAATTTCTTAAAACTTTTGAGACTTTCCGATGTATTCGGCACAGTTCCGATTTAAGACTTAGAACAACATATATACAGAAACCACGCGCACTGTGCATATTTCCGGCGCGAGTTTCCGTTCAGTGACAGTACTTCGGCGGACGGGGCTGCCGTAGCGAAAGGGTTAACACGTTGACTGGCGTGTGTATTTTACTATATTGAAACCGCAATGTCATGAAGTAGTACAGAATATGATTGAATTGAGCGAAATGAAATTGATGCGAAGGTATCGGAGACCAAATAATTGAATCATTATTTAATATTAATCGCATATACAAAATCATAAATGCTACCGATTGAGTATTTTTTGAATTTTTCGTAAGACCTTTTGCTCCGTTCACCGATAACCACCATGGCAATGTGTTAACACTTTGACTGCCATGACGGTCACCGCTGACCGGCGCAAGAGATTTTGCTGAAGAACCAAAATATGCGCAATGGGTAGCAATAATTACTTTACAAATGCAGTTCTTGTTAGAATAGTAAAGCGATCCTTTGGTATCCAATACCTGCACATTATTTACATTTTGCATAATTCAGTCAAAGGCTGTAGTATTTCATAGCATTGCCGTTCCAATACAGCAAAATACGCACGGCAGTCAGCGTGTTAATTTTCAAACTTTATTACCTATACTTTTGGAACAACCTACAAAAAATAGTTATTATATACTTTTACTTTCATGTTTTGTATGAACTGTATTTAAAATCGTTAAAATAAATTGTTACCGCAAGATATATTTGACCACTTGAATAATTTTCAGACTTCTTCCATTTCAAATAGTGAATATCAATCCGCGTTACTTGCAAAAAATAGGTAGTGGAAACCGTATAGTTCGTTTCGTGAAGAAAAATTTTAATAGCCATGACGATGATTTTGATGTTTTTTAACAGAATTTTCTCCGTCGCCGTTATCGGCGTTTACTGAGAACACGCTAATGATTTGTTTATTTACATTGAAGGCGCGGATCTCTTATTGGCACATGGTGATCATTGATTTTTGTTAGTAAAACAGAAGCTGGAAAGATGATGTATTTTTTTACATCGGAATCGGTTCGATACGCGGGTTGGGAGGAAAATATGCGGGAACGAGAATGAAGGCAGATGAGAGTGCCGATGAAAACGGGAAACGGGTGGAGGATGAGTATATGGGGTGGGAGTGAAATAGGTCAGGGAGTATAGTGAATTTTTTTCGAGTAAAAGACTGTTTGAATGAAGAGTTTAATGTTGTAATTTGCATAATACGGCAGTGACTGCATCGTTTAATATTGTGAAGCAGGTTATGCAATTAGTAAGTCTATTTCTTGTCTTCTTATGTCATGACCAGCAGTTAAGTGCGTACAAATGGTAGTGTGCAGCATGGATGTGTATTCAATGCTAGTAATTCCCCAAAATAAAATGTTCCAAATATATTAACCAACGGACGTACAAATTGAAATAAATGGAAAATGATTGAAAAATTAGCAAGAAACATTATAATCAAGAATTATACAATCACCTTAAGCTCTTCAAGTGGCTGGAATTTATTTTTTCTATATTAGATAAAGCAATATCGATCGATTATATATGTATTTATTCCGAATGTGTCCATGGTTACACATAATAAAGATTATATTTTTTATTCGAGCAAAATTCCCAAAAAATAGAAGCCGAGAAATATTACTAAACCAAACAGAAAATGTACTTAATAACTATATTAAAATTTGATAATTATTCACAGTGACCGTTACGCGAAGCACCCTACATGGAATCGAGATAAAATCGAGACTACAATTCTTTTTTAATAGATTATGTAATTATTCCGTTGCTTGTATGTGTCCATGGTTAAACAAGATAAAGATTATAATTTGCATTCGAGCAAAATTCCTAAAAAATAGAAACCGAGGAATATTACTAAAGCAAACAGAAAATGTACTTAATAACTATATTAAAATTTGATAATTATTCAAAGTGACCGTTACGCGAAGCACCCTACATAAAAGTGCATAAAACCTTAAGATATTATAAGTACCGCAGGCACAACTTCGCGAATTAACAGAACTCGTTGAACGAATCCTAATGGAACGCTGAAAGAAATTCATCACCCAGCACAGACTACGACTCGCAGAATCGTAAAACAGAGGACGTCTAATAAGGAACGCTTCCATCGGGTGGCCTCTTTGAAAGGATACAGAGAGCGACGAGTGCTCGGGAGAGATCCTGTTGACTTAATAAAATTGAATCCCATTTATACCGACGATTTAATTCCGGTCGTTCGTTTCTTAATTAAATTCGCTTTTTAATCGGCCGCCCCGTTGAAAACTTTATTTAACGAGCCCCGTCGGTGTGCAAAAAGTCGCGGGGGTGTGTGCGGCTCAGGAATCCTATGAATATGAATACGAAATGCGCAAAGACGCGTTCTGCTCCGCAGGGAGGCAGGTTTGCGTAACGGATCCGGAAGTCGCTCGTATTTATCGTCGATCGGCGAGGGGGAGATTTTTTCGATAAGTCGAACCCGATCCCCTCAAGGTGACGCGACCCTCGTCAGCCGTCAGCAGATTCGCAAGATGGGCCCTTCAAACTGTACGATCTGTAACTATCCCGTTGCCGACGACTTACGACACGCTCGACTCAGCTCGACATACGACAACCCCGTTACCGTTCCGACCCCTACTACGCTTTTGGCAACGGGCAACACGATTTACGCGCCCTTTGGATTTTTCACGCTTCGGGTGCCGCGATCAATCGACGGATCTATGGGTTTATTTAGTCCTTTGACGTAGAGTGATGTAAAATAGTCTGTGGCGGGACGGTGTATGAACGTTAGAAAATTTGGTTTTTTTTTTTTTTAGGATAAATGCACACCGTAAGAAGATGCTGTGTCCATTATATGGGGGTTGATACTGTTGTTTTATGCAGGTGGAAATCATCTACGAAATAATCGCATTTCAAGATTCCAGTATAATTAAAGGATGTGTCCCGTAAAAATTATAAACATTTGTTAAATCGAATGCATAATTAGATCTATGAATTTGTTGAAGGGTTTTCTTTCGTATTGGTAGATACAGTGGGGTTGATAGTGAAACAATGTTCTAATGTTGAGTGCTGGGTCCATTTTTCCGGGTTTATTACTGTTGTTTTATTCAGGTGGAAATCATGTACGAAATAACCGTAGATTAAAGTTCCAATACAATTAAAGGATTTCTCCCGTTACAAATTATAAACATTGGTTAAATCCAATGTGTAAGTAGATCTATGGGTTTATTTACAGTTGCCCTTTAACGTTGAGTGATGTAAAATAGTCTGTGGCGGGACGGTGGACGAACGTTAGAAAATTCGGTTTGTTCTACTTTAGAATGAATGCACACCGTAAGATGGTCCATTTTATGGGGTTTACTACTGATAGTTTATTCAGGTGGAAATCATCTACGAAATAATCGTTGATTAAAATTGCAATGTAATTAAAGAATTTGTCTTGTAACAAATTATAAACATTTGTTAAATCGAATGCGTAAGTAGATCTATGGGTTTTTTAGGGTTTTTCTTTGGTATTGATAGATGTAGTGGGGTTGATAGTGGAACAATGTTCGAACGTTGGAAATGCGATTTGGTATTTTTGTGAAATAATGCACGCGGAAAAAAGCCGACTCAATCTTACGGTGTCTATTACCATTAATGCAAGGACCAAATCGTTCTAGTGGAATCAAAATAATATGATTATTTTCGTTTACCGATTATTGCTGGAATTCAAACATAATTCGATCGATTTTATTATAATGTATTGTTTAACAGACATTTTTTTATCAAATGTAGACGGGAGAGGGGTCTGTATGTTGATTTACAGTTTTCTTTCGATATGAAACGATGTAAAATGCTAATTTTATTTTACGTCTTCTGTTACTTTTAACATAGAGATTAATCGATTTTGTTCAGGTATATTATACAAAATTATGTGCAAAATTATCTTAGATTATAATCCCAGTATAATTAATGGATTCGTCCCATTACGACTTATAGGTCAACACGTGTTTTTTAAATTGAATACATAAGTAAAATATTCATAGGATTATTTAAAGGTTCTATTTAGCTTCGGGCGTTGTAAAATAATTGGTGCTGAATCGTTGATCGAAAATTCGATAATCATTCGAAAATTAAATTTGTTGTTATTATGGAATAATGTGCTCGGTGAAAAGGTACTACTTTAAATTTTACGGTGTAGATTACTTATAATACGGAGATTAACCGGATTTATTCGGATGGAAATTACGTACGAAATTTTCGTTTCCGTATTTTTACCCGGTTATTATTCCTGGAATCCTAATACTATTAATAACACAAAGATATCCATTACACTAATTGCATAAAAATCAGACATTCATTTTTTAGTACGGGTACTTTCTAAATAATAAGTCTGACAGTTTTTGCATTTTTCATGCTTTAATGATTTGAAAATTGCTAAAGTTAAAATGGACGATACTCTCTACAGCAATTTATCAACTTCTACTAAAGATGACTATCAGCAGGTGCATTATTCTAAGATTTGCATTCGTTCCCGTTGTAACAATCCCACAATATACCCGATGAAACGTACATGCCAGTAAATGTAGATTCTGCAAAATACAAGTTAAACTAGATGACACACACTGCAGCGAGTACTTATCCGTTTTCCCAATAACAAATATTCGCCGTCAGGATGTAACGTCGGGTAGACAGGATCGAGAACACGAATGCTTGGGAACGATCCTGATGGACCCTCGAGAAGCACTCAAGCTGGTTGGTTCTCTCTCGACCCCTGGCAATTCTCCAGGACAAGCTAACAGTGCTATCAAAGACAAAAAGGTGTCACTCGCATGAACGAATGTTCGCGAACATCGCTCCATTAACCAATTTCAACTTGATATTGATCATTACAACAGAAGGTTATAATAATTTAGAATCGGAACCCAAACATATATTTGATCCCAATTAACACTTTAAGAACCCCTAAGAAACGTTTTTGGGAAACGTGTACGTTATAAAAAATCGTAACTTTGACATCTATGAAGCAATTTTTGTGAAATGTACAGAAATTGTAAAATAGGACGTATTTTAGGTATTATTTAGAAAAATTGTTTAAAAAATTATTTAAAGAAATTATCATAAAATCTTATCTAAAAGTCAATTTCATCAGAGTTTCTAGTAATTTTTTAAGGTATGATATTGCGTGAACCATTTTTTTCTATGGAGGGGAACCATACAAAATTTACATATGTATCGTGATTCGCTTCATTTTCTATTGAATATTGATATAAATACATAATTAAGAAAAAATAGATACTTATAAGATATACAATATACAAAATAGATATTATAGAGAAAACTTAAAGCGGTCCTTAAAGTGTTAACTGATAAAATAGATGTACTGGGTGCCTATGTTTTTTTTTACATTCATAGAAATGCATGAACACATAATTGTATGTAACATTAGATCCATTAACTAGATGCAACTTTACAACGGTAGTCAGAATAAAACTTTATAATTTTTTCAAGTCAGAGACATGTAATATGTTATATAAGTGGCTGTGATAAAGTGGGTGCATTGTGTGGGTATGTATTTTTTTACATATATGCAGATATACGAGCATAGAAATTATTTAAAAATAACATATGAAATTGAATGGCATAGGAAACCTGCCGTAAAGCTACGGTTAATTCTATTTATCTGTAACTCTGCATAAGTATATGCAAACATACGTGAGAATATGAGATCCATAATTACAATAAAGTACCAAGTTTATTTAGAATTTCGCACGCGTAATATTTTACATTCAAAATTACCTCAGAAAGTCTCTGCCACAGTAGATATACTTGTCGCCATAAAACCACATGTGATTCCTTTTACGTCTACCAGCATGCATAATCACGAATAAACATATTTCAGTACGTGACATCAGTGCTTATTTAGAATCCATCACGCGTAAAATTTTTCATCAATATTAACTATAAAAGCCAACGACAAAGTAAACGTTTTACCACTGGCGCATCACGTACGATTCCTTTTATGTGTAGACCCCTATATGATCGCATATGAGCGTACGGGAACACGTATGTGGCCGTATATCGACGTTCCGCGGAATATTTATGTACCGAGACCGAGTCCGACCACGGTATATCGACTGAAGACAGGGGCCTGGGATAGTCCGGAACACGGAACGAAAATTAAGGGACGTCACGAAGATCTATTAGCACCGTAATGTGCCGTCTGCAATTGCGAGAAGGAATTCTTGAATGGGGGAACGAGTATTACGCAACCGCTCGCGTGTAATTTGCAACTGGGAAAAAGGTGGCTTCACGGCATTCTTTCTACGAAAATTACGGCCGCTGATAATCGATAAGCCGGAATACGCAGCAATGTTCGTCTGGCAGAAAGCGTAACGCTACCACTTTCAAACGTATCAGCGTTCGTAAGTGGGCAGGCACTTAATCATTTTTGCTCAGATGCACTCTTTGCAGAGTGTATTCGTGAATTTCAACTGCTGTTTGAATCTGTTCTGCTTTACCTTTTAATGTATTTTCATGATAAGTACGATAAAAAAAAGAATTCCCGGTAAATATAATATGCCATATTGCGTATTACAGTTCCTCCAACCGAAATATCTAACGGATCTAAACATCTAACGTATCACCGATTGTAAGTGGGCAGGCACTTGATAATTTTTGCATAGATGTACTTTTTGCAGAATGTATTCACGAATTTTGACTGCTGTTTGAATCTGTTGACGTATTTTTGTGATCAGTACGATAAATAAATAATTGACGGGTAATCATATTACAGTTCATCAAACCGAAACATCTAGCGGATCTTAGTAAACGTCTCATCTCCCACCGGCGTGCAAGTTTATACAATTTTCAACACCATGCACTCATGATATAAACTCTAAACAAAACTGTCCACAAATTCGATGTAAATCTCCATTCAGAATTCGTTCCAATCATCGATCATCGTGTTATTGTTGTTTATAAATATTATACTCTCTAGTTTCACGTATTTAAATCCTATATAATATATTTAAAAAATTTCAACTTACAATTATCGCACGAAACAGGAGGTGTTGATGCTAATCTGACTGAACTAAAAACATATACATGCGTTTATAGCCTAAATTGAATGGTTGTGTGAAAAGCTTTTTTTTGTTTCCATTGTGTTATTCCCTTTTTGGAACGCATACAACATACAATTTCTTAGTGCACTTTTTCTTCACTCATGTTGACAGTTTTACAAGTTTAAAAAAACTGACTAAAATACGAAAAAATGTGTATAAATCATCAATCATATACTAATCTAACTGTTTAAACCGGTTTCAGTCGGATCAGAAATCTTGCTGAAGATCAACAACCCATAAAAGTGCACTTGTTCAAAAACGACAGAACTTCCCCTGTGTAAAAACGCATATATCATGGCGCTCAAAGGGTTAAACAAACTCTACGCAAAGCCGTCCACAAATTCGATGTAAATCTCCATGCAGAATTCCTCGCAATCGCCAGACAAACGACAGGTCGCCGCATGTAACCGTCGGGCCAATTTGAAATTGGCACGAGCGCGGTCGGGTCCGCGAAGAAAGCTCGGACGGGAACAAAGACGCGGGAAGTTGGTTGCAAAAGGGGCAAGGCGGGTGCCCGAAAGGGAGAGAGAGGGTTAACCCGACTCGGCGCTGACCGAGTTCGTATTGATTACACTGAAAATTGAAACGGCCGTTGCAGTACGGCCCAGATTCCGGCGTGTTCTCGGAAAATTGAATTGTACGCCGCGCCAGACCGAGGGAAGGAGAGGCCGGCGAAGACGAGAGAGACGCGAGGAAAGTAGAAGCGATGCCGGAATCAGACACGCACTAATTTTCCGCCTATCGGCGATCCGGCCGAGAATGACCGATTTGACGTTCCAAGCTTTTTCTCCCACCCGGCGGGCCTGGCCGGATTTCTATGCGATTGTCGGCTTTGTCGCTTCTCTGCCGTAGATTGCAGGCTCCACCGACGAACGCGTATACGTTTCGATGGAAGAAAAAAATGAAAAAGCCAGGAGAATGGGAAAACGTGTTTATAGGGGGTGTGACGGAAATCATGAAAGGAAGCGTCCCGGGTTTGTTTGAAATAATTAGTCGAGAGTGGACAGGGTCCTTTGGGGGGTCGTATTTGAATTCAGTAAATCCTGCGTATCATCGTTGTATACGTGTAATGACGCGTTATTGTATTGCGTAAAGTGAACGGTTGCCATTGTAAACAGGCGACAAAGGGAAAAGTGTAAAAATGCGTGCGGACGAAATGGGGGCGCATAAAGCGAAATCAGACATTTCCATTTATGTCGGCTGTTTTTAATTTTGTTTTTCATACGTTACAAAAGATCGGCTCTGCGATCCAGGCTATTTTTCAGCATTATTTTTTTTCTATGCAAAAGCCCGTGCCGAACGAATGGGCGGCACATTCTCGCTTTATTTTTCAATCTGAGTCGCGCTGCTTCCTGTTTTACCGCGATTTTCGCACCACCCCGTATAGGCAGGGTGGTCAGGAAGGAAGGTAGGGTCGTTCGGACTAGGGGTTATGGCAGGCAAATAGTTGGATTGCATCCAACCGAGTCCGTACCGGCAATAACCCCGGTCCCGAGTTTCCTGTGCGCGATCGAAAGTGAAAATTCACCGCGAAAGATGGACACCGAACTCGTCTACTTCTATTCTTAATCGACGATTAACATTAAATTACAATAAAGGATGTGTTAACCCCTGGTACACATTCAAAGATTGTACGAAACAATCTAAATTGACTGCGAGAAACAAAGTCAGGAAATTTGAATATGTACCTGAATATAATGTATGATATAGTATAGTGTCTATGAAAATAATATAGTATCTCTTAACACAGAAGTCGGTTTAAAATATTTAGGTCCAATCGAAAGTGAAAAATCACCACGAAAGATGGTCGCCGAACTCGTCTACTTCTATTCTTAACACTTAGCCAACCGATCGGGGAGATCTCCCACTTTGACCTTAGCAACGCGTTTCCTTTTTTCTATTATTATCCGTTACCTTTCTCCGGAGTTGTTCGCAATTACTTACGATCTGTTTCTATAAAGCACAGTATATAATAAAATCCACCAATTTAGTGGCTAAAGTTACTTAAAAAGTTGCACAATCGGTTAGGACTAAATAAAGTTATAGTGGTATGAGGTGTGACAAGTAAATATTGTAAAATGCAGAATCAACTGTCTAAACTGGCATGCTGTTGACGATACCACATCGTAAAAAAATTAAAAATACATTACTATTCTTTTATTTCACATTTGGGTCGTGCTATTTATCTTTAGTCATTTTTAATGTTCTTAATTTTCAAACTTTATTACCTATACTTTTTGAACAACCTACAAAAATAATTATTATAAACTTTTAATTTTATGTTTTGTATAAACTATATTTGAAATTGTTAAACGAAATTGTTACCCCAACATATAATTGGCCACTTAAATAATTTAAATTTAAATCAGTCGACGTTACTTGCGAGAAATCCGTGATGGAAACTATACACTTCGTTTGGGCGTGCGCGGTCGGCTA
Organism: Cryptocheilus praepositus; assembly: GCA_033815515.1. Taxonomy (NCBI): domain Eukaryota; kingdom Metazoa; phylum Arthropoda; class Insecta; order Hymenoptera; family Pompilidae; genus Cryptocheilus; species Cryptocheilus praepositus. The sequence continues at coordinate 373,323 of JAWWQZ010000292.1, read as the reverse complement.
AGTGTTAATCGACGATTAACATTAAATTACAATAAAGGATGTGCTAACCTCTGACACACATTCAAAGATTTTACGAAACAATCTAAATTGATTTTGAAAAACAGTCAGGAAATTCGAATATGTACCTGAATATAAAATAGTATCTATGAATATAATATAGTGTCCCTCAACACAGAAGTTGGCTTAAAAATTTGTGCGCGGTCGAAAGTGAAAATTCATCGCGAAAGATGGACACCGAACTCGTCTACTTCTATTCTTAATCGACGATTAACATTAAATTACAATAAAGGATGTGTTAACCCCTGGTACACATTCAAAGATTGTACGAAACAATCTAAATTGACTGCGAGAAACAAAGTCAGGAAATTTGAATATGTACCTGAATATAATGTATGATATAGTATAGTGTCTATGAAAATAATATAGTATCTCTTAACACAGAAGTCGGTTTAAAATATTTAGGTCCGATCGAAAGTGAAAATTCACCGCGAAAGATGGTCGCCGAACTCGTCTACTTCTATTCTTAATCGACGATTAACATTAAATTACAATAAAGGATGTGCTAACCTCTGACACACATTCAAAGATTTTACGAAACAATCTAAATTGATTTTGAAAAACAAAGTCAGGAAATTCGAATATGTACCTGAATATAAAATAGTATCTATGAATATAATATAGTGTCCCTCAACACAGAAGTTGGCTTAAAAATTTGTGCGCGGTCGAAAGTGAAAATTCATCGCGAAAGATGGCCACCGAATTCGTCTACTTCTATTCTTAATCGACGATTAAAATTCAATTACTATAAAGAATGTGCTAATCCCCGATACATATTTAATGATTTTACGACACAATCCTAATTGACTTCGAGAAACAAAGTCAGGAAATTCGAATATGTACGTGAATATAATATATAATATAATATATTGGTAAAGTAGGCAGTGGTTGACCGTTCTGCGTTCATGAAAGAATATCTGAAGATCGCTACGGTTATATTTTCATTGTTTTGAATATCAGTCTAAAGCGCATTCTGTATGTGACCGTGTTGCAATACAGAATTCTTGTGTGGATTACCTGTGATTAATAACATGCTGCGAAAGAATTGTTACAGATTTCTGAAGAGAAAGAGGTAAGTGCTTAACGATATATTTTAGAAAAGACTGGGGAATTTTTAATCATTCTGCCGTCTATATAGTACTTCTGAAAAAGAATATGATTTGTATGTGATGGAATAACCTCACTAATGGTTTTGTATCCGTCCCGGTTTCATAATATCGTAATTATCCGATAATACTAGGGTGGTTAATTACCATATTCGTGGCAATGGATTCTAACAGTAATTGACCACTGATAGATTTAATCAGTTTAATCCCGTAAAAATCATTATAATTCAATACCCGTATGCTGCATGGAAACCGTTTTGTTTACGGTTATTTTTGTCTTTAGCGTTCCTTTGTTTTTTTTTATAAGCATAACTAAAGGGCGGAATACGACATCTGTTCGAAGCGGCGTATTTCTTTTTTGCGCTTTTATTTCAATATGCTGATACGTTTCAGCTTGATGTTACCATCGAAAAGATATTTGAAGATAATACAGCTAAACAAGCCGCTTAAATATTTCTCATTTCTCACAAGTTTACAAGGTGGTCAATAACTGTAAATAGTACGGTCAATAACTGTTATTTTTGCGGTCAATTAATAAATAAAATTTTGTTTCTGTTTCGTTGCAGGCTGAACAAGTTCATACAACATTTTTCTGTCCTAATATGCTAAAAAATAATGAATGCAACATTACACGTTTAAGTTATACGCCTTTCATTCAATCACTATTCTTAAGCGGCAAATCACTGCATATTTTACCCTAGTATCTATGAATATAATATAGTGTCTCTCAACACAGAAGTCGGCTTAAAATATTTGTGCGCGATCGAACATGAAAATCATAAACATTAAATGGGTATAAAATATGTGCCAGCCACGTCTAGACGTTTAAAGAATTCCTGGAAAATTTAAATTGACATTAAAAGACAATCTCGTAAAATTTGGATAGGTATCTGTCGTGGCAGCTTTTTGCGGTTTGAAACGTATTTTCATTGTAGAATTTGTGTTTAAATAGCAGTGCATGGTCGAAAGTGAAAATTCGGAGTTAAAAATGGCAATCGACATCCTCTTGTCTTATTGTTAAAGTAAAATTGACATTTGTTCGCTATACACAAAGCTTCTTTATCCGTATGTAAGGATTTCGAGACAAATTGAAAGCGATTGCAAAAAAAGATGTCAGGAAATTATAAGATTCAGATACGTATATTTCGCAACAGTTGCTTGTGATTTTAATTTTGCCATGTCAGTAAATATCAGTCATACACAATTACAGACTTCAAAATGCAAAGCTAGAAAATGATAGAACATGAACATATACCCGTAATAACAACCCTTTGCGGTTTTAAATTTGAGATATTTGAAAATATCAATCCCGCAAAATATTGATTTCGAAAATCACTATCAGAAGACGATAAGATTCGACCGTTTTCAGCACCATCGTTTTGCGCTTTTTATCTATCTTAACTTCAAAATGCAAAGCTAGAAAATGATAGAACACGAACATATACCTGTAGTAACAGCCCTTTGCGATTTTAAGTTTTGCATATTTGAAAATATCAATCCCGCGAAAACATTGATTCCGGAAACCACCATCAGTCGATGATAAGGTTCGAACATTTTCAGCAACATCGTTTTGTGCTTTTTATCTCTCTTAACTTCAAAATGCAAATCTAGAAAATGATAAAACACGAACATATACCTGTAGTAACAACCCTTTAAGATTTTAAGCTTGACATATTTGAAAATATCAATCCCGCGAAAACATTGATTTCAGAAACCACTATCAGAAGACGATAAGATTCGAACGTTTTCAGCAACATCGTTTTACGCTTTTTATCTATCTGCACTTCAAAATGCAAAGCTAGAAAATGATAGAACACGAACATATACCTGTAGTAACAGCCCTTTGCGATTTTAAGTTTTGCATATTTGAAAATATCAATCCCGCGGAAACATTGATTCCGGAAATCACTATCAGAAGACAATAAGATTCTACCGTTTTCAGCAACATCGTTTTGCCATCGTATTTAATTTTCCATTCATTCAACATTCGTTTAAATAATTATGTCTGTTCCGTTGCTCGCGGCCCACACAGCCATATTCTAACAGAATTTGCCAAGTTGCCCGTGGTGCCACACCTACCAATTTCCAGCGTCATGCCTCCCCTCCCGAAACGGCAGAATTAAAAATCCCCGGGCCGCAAACACGCGTGTCCCGCGCCGCAAATTAAAATATCGGAAAATGACGAAAGCATTGCCCGACTGAAAATCCCGAAATTAAAAGTCCGGCATTATTAAGTTGCGTAGCGCGGTAATCCCGAATTGAAATCGACGAATTTGCATTTTAACCAGCGAGCGGCTGTTTATCATTACGCTCAAACGGCGAACGGTGGGCGGATTGAGGGTAGACGTGGGTCCGCGAGCATCGCGCAGAATCTCGCTTCCGGTATATCCTCGAACCACCAAACGATATCACGGCGATACGTGCTTCGCGAAGGAAGTGGAAGCTTTTGGAAAGACACACTTTCGCAGTGCTGCTCTCACGCTCGTTTTCTCGTTTTTTGTTTTGGCGCACGTAGTGCTCTACTTCTGGTGTCTTCGAGTATTCTGTGGTGCCCCAGATATAGTGTCGCGGTATCATGATGTAACATACAATGAATCGCGTAATTACGTTATTGCATGTATAAATATATGTACATTTTCTTTGTGTGTACACGTCGCAATGCATATATATGTATGTATTACGCCGTATACGCGCAAAAATATATATATATACATATATATTGAATAACGAAATATATATATGTATATAATGCATATACGATATGAAAAATAATACATACATATACCATACGTAAGATGCTAGGAATTGCATAATTGCATTATTGCGTATATATATGTATATGTATATATATGCGATAACGAAAAATATTGTGTGTGTATGTATATTAATGGATATACCTAGAATATTGTAATGTGTATGCATGTGATCACACGTCTGGAAAAATATATGTAGCAAATTAGATATACATATACGACATATGCACATGCAAGTCACACGCGAATTATCTTGTATTGTTGTTCATTTGATTTTAATAAACATCTATCGTATCACTAAATTTCCCACATGTATACATATGCAATAACGAAAAATATATGTATATACACACATACCATATGTAATATGCAATGAATCGTGTAATTGCCTTATTGCATATATATTTGTATGTATATATGCAATAATAAAAAATATACGTAAATATGAATACACCATATGTAATATGCAACGAATTGCGTAATTGCATATATGTATATGTATATGCATAGATATGCAATAACAAAAAATGTATGTATTTATGCATATACCATGATAATGAATTGCAATAACGATATAAATATATATATGTATATATACATATACCATATGTAACGTGCAATGAATTGCGTAATTGCATTAACCCTTTCGCTGGCATATATATATGAACGGATCGCGCCGGAAATATGCACAGATATATGTTGTTCTAATAAATCGAAAAATACATACATTTATGTATATACATATGTCAATATCAACGTAATGTGCCGATAACGAAAAATGGCCATCGGCTATAGATAATTTCGTTATTATGCCGCATATATATGTGTGAATTATGCGATATGCGGCGCTCGTAGGTCGTCGTGGATGCCGCATATATGAAAAATACATATATCTGTATATATACATATGCAATAACGAAAATTATATGTATGTATATATGCACCATATATACATGCAATAAATTGCGTAATTGCGTTATTGCATATATGTACATATATGTATATGTATAGATATGCAATAACGAAAAATATATGTGTATATACATATACCATATGTAATATGCAATGAATTGAATGCAATGCAATGAAAAATACGTACTTAATTGCATTATTGCGTATATATATATACATGTATATATGCAATAACGAAAAATATACGCGCATAGTAATACACCACATGTAATATGCAATGAATTGCGTAATTGTGTTACTGCATATATATATGCATTTGCATAGATATGCAATAACGAAAAATATACATCTATGTACATACATATACCATATGTAATGTGCAATGGATTGCGTAATTTCGTTATTATATATATGTGTGAATTACGAGGTGTATGCGCGAAAAAAATGCATTCCGTCTAATCATGTGTTATAGACGAAATCGTGAAGTGTAATTGGTACGTAGATAATTAATTTAGCGCACGTAGCTGATGAGCAAATCGAAAATTCTGAACGAACAGCTACTGCGCGCAGTCCACGTGTATCTAAGGAGGGACTGTTTTATTTCGTTATTATTCCGGGGTTGCTTACAAGGAGTTGCTAATAACCGGATGCAAACCTGCCGAAATAATATTTAATGTTCCCTTCTTGCCGCCTATCAAAGCGCGTAGCATTTTATTCCCTCAGTTTACTTACAAGAGACTTTACGCAGGAAGTTGCTAATAACGGGATGAAAATGATGAAATTAATATTTAATGGGTCTTCTTAACGCTTTCAAAGTAAACGGTGTTTGGCTTTGATATTATTCCACGACACTTTGCAAGAACCAGGAAATAACCGTAAACGAAATTTCGAAACTAATATTTAATACTTTCTCCCGCCGCTTCTCAGAGCTCGCTGTTATTCTGCAACTTTTACAATAAGTAATTAATAAACATAAGCGCAACTTCTGCCGTGATGTTTAACACACTTTCCGGATGCGTACCGAAGTGCCCAGTATTTAACTTTGCCATTATTCCGCAACTCTCGACGAGCATCGGATAATAACTGCAAACGAAATTTGTCGAAATAACGTTTAATCCTTCCTCCCGCCGCCTATCAAAGCACGCAGCACCCCGAAAGGGAAAGAATTAGTCCTCGCAAGGCTCGCAAGCATTGGCTGTCTGGCAAAAAAAAAGCGTCCCGTGGCGGAATTCTCCAGAGACTCTCATTACGAGGGAAAGAAAACCTGCGACAGGGTTTACAGCAATTTGCGATGACCGGACTATCAGAAGGAAAAGACGACGGAGGGTCGGAATTACTGCGAGGAAAGTAAATGAGAACGGTAAATCTCCGTTCCACTCTTGCTCGTCAATCTTCTTCCGCCTTTCTTTCTCTTCCTGTCTTTCTCCCCCATTGGCCGCGCCGAATCAGGTCGGGAATATTACAGGCGCCTAATCCACGCGAAGTTAATTAGTAATCTCTTTAAACGGCGGACAATCAGATTCGCCTGTCGGCCCGGCCGTGTTGCGTAAAGTCGCGTATTGCACCGGCGGAACAAGCGGACGGAAATTGTGAACTGATTTTATCAACGCAATTATGCCGATGCGAATAAACGCCGGAGCGTTTTGTCAATGAGCATTACTGACTGAAGGGGATAGGCAGTGTTGGTGGTGGACTTTGGACGAGTCTTATTGTACGAAATTATTGTTACACACCACAGTTACCCTTCTCAACTAGTCGTTTTGCCCGGAGTCCTTTCCCATCCCCAAAACAAAGCCTTCATACCTGCACTCTCGAGACTCTTCAAAAATATTGGGTTGTTTGGAAAGTAATATCGTTTTTTTTTTGTGAAAATGAAAGACAATTTTCGTGTAATGAACAAATATTCTATTAAATTATATATTGGCCATTCTGGTCCAATACCTTTTGCCATCTTTCTGGTAGTAGCATGATTCCACGCTCATAAAATTTTTGGTCGTTCCTGGCAAAAAACTGATCGAGGTGGTTTTTGACCTCCTCATTTGAAGTAAAGGTTTTACCATCTAAAAAATGACTGAAAACAGATGAAAAAATCGAGAAAAACATAAGAAAAGCATAGGTTTTTTAGCAATCACCAACTGAAAGTAAATTATTAGACTTGCTCACCTATATGATATGAAAGAGAGTCAGCAGACATTCGATAAAATTTAAACCGTGCCCCCAAATTTGCAATAGTTCATGAGTTAAAAGCAAAAATAGAGAGAATAAATAAGAAAAATAAGCCAAAAATACGTGAAAATAGGCGAAAAATGTCAAATTTTTTTTTTGTTTCGGACTGATACCATTCGATAGAGGGTAATTTGCCCTGAAGATAGACCACTTTCCGCGCGCTGAACTCTTCATAGTTCCCGAGATATGAAGATTTTAACACATTGTTGACCGGCAATTTTCGGCAAAAGCTATCTCAAGTCACCGGCTATTATTTTGTAAGTGAACATGGAAGTGAAACGATATAAATAACCTTCAATACGGTTTGTTCGTGAATAATGAATTCAAATTGAACTTTGGACATACATTTTTTGTAACTTCTAATATTTTTTCATACGATTAACGGTACAGCAATCATTTACGCGTAGATGTAGACAAGAGGTTTTATACATATATCTTGTTTCGTTGCGGTTTCCTTTTAAAGAGCTTGATTATGCCCTTGTTATTTCATTTTCAATAATCATTTTCCAAATTGATTATAACTCATTTAAAAATCATTCGGGCAACTATATAAAGCATTCACGTATAATTGATTGAAAAATGCTTCACCATCACGTTCCGTCGTTCTTGACACTTTCTAATACTAGAATTGTAATAAAAGCCTCAGTGCCAAGAAAAGTATACTTTTTTATAATAAAGCAGACGGTATTGACCACAATGAACAAAATTTTGCTATATTCTATATTGCCCTGCGTTTCAAAAATTAAAATAGCTGACGCAAATGCAAACACGAGTTAACTCGTGGCCGGTCAACAACGTTTGGCCATGAAAACACGAGTTAACTCGTGACCGGTCAACAATGTGTTAAGAAAGGGCAAAAAATTTTTTTTCAAAATTTCAAATCGCGATTAATCCCACGTGAAAGTACGTCCAAAGAGCTTTAACCCCTTCGCGCCGAGCGCCGCATATATGCAGCATCCACTCGACGACCAGTAGTACGAGCGCCGCATATACGCGGCATCCACGCCACGACTTCTGGGTACGAGCGCCGCATATATGCGGCATCGAAATAATCTGTACAAGTGTCATCTATAGCCGATGGCAACATTTTTCGTTATCGGCAGAGCATTTCCCGTTGATTTTATTGACATATTGGATTAATAATTTCTTAAAACTTTTGAGACTTTCCGATGTATTCGGCACAGTTCCGATTTAAGACTTAGAACAACATATATACAGAAACCACGCGCACTGTGCATATTTCCGGCGCGAGTTTCCGTTCAGTGACAGTACTTCGGCGGACGGGGCTGCCGTAGCGAAAGGGTTAAGAAAATCTGTATTACTTATAGGTTTCGATCACTAGTTTAGACGGGGAAGAGCCTCGAAGAAATCGAGAAAATCTTAAGGTATACCCCTTGCCATTTTTGCGAAAAAATGAAGGGTCACCGATTTAATTGTCCTTTTAATATATCAAAGGAGGTCGAAAATTACTCGGAAAAATGCAAGGCGCACCACGAAATTCGCAATAGTACCGGAGATATCGCTAAAAATGTGTGGTAAAATCGTGAAACACGAACCTGAGGATGGGGTAAGAAAATGAGAACTCTGCCCATAGACTTGTATTTATATTAAATGAAAAAGGGTACAAAGGGACTCACAAAAATGACAGTGGCGCCGAGAAATTTATAATAGTTTTCGAGATATAACCAAAAATAGATGAAAAAATTGCGAATAAACATTGCGGAAAAGAGTATCATTCTGCTTGCTCCCTGTACGAAATGTAAAAGGATTAGAAAAAGGTCCAAAGAAATGCAACCCTCACCCTAACATTCGTAACAGTTCCGGAGATACAACCAAAAATGATAGTAAAAATGTGGAAAAATCACCACAAATGTAGTAAGGAAGTGAATGTGATTTAGATGACTTGTACTCCTGGATAATCAAATGCACTAAAAAGAGGACCAGAAACATTGCATTTGCACTCGACAATTAATAATACTTTTGGCGATACAACCATATATATGGCACAGATAAATTGAAACTACCAATAAACTAAAGACACAGCCTTTAGCTCATTATGATCCACGATGAAGTATAATTTGTTACATCGTGGATAATAATGATTGCCCGGGTCATACCACGCGGAGGCGCTGTGTATGATGACCCAACCCATTCCCAAAACGATCCCATCCACCCAACCATTATTGCAAGCAATCATTTCAAACTTAGTCATCCATCGAAACCATTTTTGCGCCGAAAAATGTGTTCGATAAGTGACCAATTTGGAATCGAAATTGACCTACCCGAGAGAACAGTAGACAGGAGAAGCCTGTCTATTGTCCCTTACAAAATCTAAGGATGATGATAATGGCGATGATAGTGTGAACTTAACACTAAGATGATCCTATTCTATAGGTATATATTGAGTACTGCTAAGTACCTAGCTGAAAACGGAAAAGCTGCAAACGGGAAACTTAATATGTTAAACGAACAATGTAGGTGAAAAGAGACATAAACGTTAACTGTATTCAGAATGCATATCAAGTTATCTTTTATACTTGCTGTAATTGATTATTTATTGTTTATGAGGCATTAGTAATTATTAATTCATTTTTATTGCATTTTTTTGTTTTGAAGAGTTTGACTCTTAATCGGATTTATAGTAAAATAGTTTTATGCTTCGAAAGGTTTATTTTATAAGAAATTCACGTATTTAAAGTTTTCTTCAAAAGTTTTAATCGGAAATGGATGACATGCAAAAAACATAAGATCTAGAAAAACATCTAAAATGATGATCTAATTTAATATATTATAAAACTTACAAAATTTCTTCAAAAATGTGTACAAATAAAAAAAATCAACCACCATCTACATAGTAAACGGCCATAAACTATAGGTAAGTGTAACGCTGTAAATCAATTATAGATGATAGTAAATTTCGATCCAGTATCGTATGATAAAGGTGAAAAGCCTGAAACAAATAGCAGAGAGCATAAATATTGCTGAAAAAAGAAAAAGTTAAAATGAGAGGGTTTACAAGTAAACAAGGATCACCTGTAACTGATCGCAGATAAACAAACATTTATCTTAAATGGAATTATTACATATTATAATAGGCAATTGTAAAATTATGAATGTATGTAAAAAATGAATGAATGTAAAATTATAAAGTAATAATGAAATTTAGCATGTGCTACCCGCGTAATGATGGTTAAATTGAAACAAAAGACAAATTGAATGCATCCGGCTGAAAGTAAAATATAAAAAATAGATTTTATAAACAAAAGTGGTTATCATAAACAAATTAAAATAAATAAAATACATTGCAGTATAGTGAAGTATGAGCCAGCTAGGTACGGATGCTCCGTCTTAAAGAAAAACTAAATCTCGTACTACTGCCGTTGAAATAATAAAAAAAAAAAGAATTAAGGATTACGAAAAAAGAATTTCTAAAATTAATAGCGATGTATCTAAGATTATGAACGGAGTATATGTAGTATGTGTAGAATATATTGTTACAGGAGAAACTAAAAAATGAGAACATTATGAAGAAAGAAGAAGTGCTTGAATGTAGTCACAGCTCATGGTAACATCATGCATCGAATACTTGTGACAGCAAAAATTTGCATTACTTATCCAGATAATGAGGCCTGGCCTGAAACAAAAAGCAATTTGGATTAACAGGACTGAGAGAAAACATAACGAAAGAACAAAAAGCAATTGTCTCATACTAATTAAAGTGAAGTAGAACATCGTCAATTGAGTGTCTGTACCAGTAAAGTCCATCCCTGTCCAAAATATGGGAACACAGTGGTTAAACAGAAAGCAAATTGGATTAATAAAAGCTGAAAAAAAAATGGATTAAACAGTTTGGCTGCCGTAATGGCCAAATAGCAGCCAAACAAAATAAAAATTTTGAATCTTGTTTCTTAATTTGTCTCTTTAAAATTTGACTCTATTCAAAAACACCCAATGAAATGGCCACTAGATTTAAAAAAAAATTAAAACACCAACAATCAACAACGATTGATTTGTTGGGTATGAAAAATTATAAAAGCGACAATATAAACTTAGCTGATATCATGTCAGCATTCGCAAGTAACGTACCGCGGATAAAACAATATAAAAAATGTTAGGTTAACAGTATATAACATGGTAGGTTAGCAGTATAAAAAATTTTAGGTACATGTTATATATAATCATAGGTGAGATGTAATCATATAGGTCAGATATGTTTCTGACTGTCGCGGTTCTAAGTTTTTATCAAAAGATATTCGCAAACGCGAGCAGCCAATAATCATTGATTCATTTAAACCAACGTATCACTTTTCAATATCCGAGGAAATTGAAAAAGTGATAAAATTATTAAATGTATCAATTGAGCGGCGCTAGTCATTGTATCGATCGATTGTGGCTTTTGAAATTAATTTTATCGCGAATCAAAATTTTATTTTCCCTACTCGGAAAAACGGACAACGGATTTTACGCGAGCGCGAGCAACCAGCATAAATCAATTTATTAATGACCAAAATTATGTCTTAAATCAGAAAGGGATTTAAGAAATAACAGAATCAGTAAATAAATTGATAAGCGGTGCATTGTGATTTTATCGAACGACCGCGTACGCGTTTAAGACGTAATTGCTTTCCTGACAAATTAGGGAAGCAGTTACGTAGACATTTGAAATGACGAGCATAGTGACTAACGTGGAAACTAATCCCACGACGAAAGCCCTCTTCTCCGGGCCGCTTCGACTATTTTATGAAATAGCCTCTTCTTTCTTCGGACATGCATAACCAAGTCCCCACTGTTCGGGAGTTAAAACAGGTATCAGTTTTACATCGATTCGTGCACTACTTCGAAGGCAGAGACGGAATATTCAATTGTGTCATTATAAAACAATGTCTCACATGCTAATATATTGTACATATAATAACATATGTGTCAATTAATGGGAAATATATATATATATATATATATTTCCGATTAATATTTTTTCGTAGTGCAGAAGGCAAAATTCCGTCTTTGCTTTCGAGAGTGCGCGCGTCGACACAAACGCTGATACCTGCCTTTTCGGATACTATGGTTCTACGGTACATGAACATTCGAGTGAAAATTCGCGAGCAAGGGCTGACACGCAGGCACTGCCGAAATTAACTCTTTAATTCTGCCGTATAAAGTGCTACTGCGGGAGTAATACTTTATACTGTCGATTTAGAGAGTGAATTTTCGGCGGCTCGAACACGTGAACATTTAACCGAACTTCCCGAACAGTTCGAAATACGTACTTCAGTTGTGCAATGAAGTACATCTCGGTAGTGCAATGAGGAACGTAACTTCATACGCATAGCACGATACCATGTGCTTTCGTAAGAAATTACGTTCGCTCGTTTGTGCAATGAGTTGTACTTCGCGTGTGCAATGTATACGTATTTCTGCTTAAGATTAAAGTAATTTGCTATCTTATAACTAAGACTTAACTCGCGCGACCAATTATTAAGAAACGCGTACTAAGATCGGTACATTCACGAATGAAAACTGATAGTGCACTGAGCGCAACTGCAGTGTGTCTAATAGTAGTTTATATATCGCGATTTCGCAGAAAAAACAAATACGGTCGCGCGAGTTAAGTAAACCCAAGTATAGGCGAATCACTTTGTAATTTCCCTAATTATGAATTACTAGAATCTGAGTGATAGCCTATCTTGGCCCTACCTACTTATGTCTAGTTCATCATTCACACGGAGAAAGTATGCTACCTGCCTACCTAACGCTATATTTAAAAAGAGCAAAACATTCACACCAACACAATCACTCCACGGTTCTCACACAACCGCCCGGGTGCAAAATAGCCTAACCCTAGAGAGTACGTCCCGGGACGTCTCCGACACCCGAGCTCAAAACTGACTCATACCCTTATCAACTAGTACGTACCGATGCTGAAATCGATTGTAAAGTATAATGACCGAGCAAACTAACGCGTGACTCGACTTATTAAATATTCTGTACGACCAAGTGCCGCACAGAACTCTTTATTGGATAATTAAAAAAAAGACGATATGTAGACCGTATGGGCAACATATCGGCGTATTGAAGTACGCAATGAGATAATGTTTAATAATTGACGAAAAACGAAAAGCAATGGTCATTTTATGCTCTATCCGACGTACAAGCCACAAATCACTACGCATTCATACAGTGGCATGTACGTCGGCAGTCATTATCACAATACAATCGCCAATCTACGCCTTAAATCTAAACCGTACTCACCGGTCTGAACCATACATGTTGCACCTGGGCACATGCATGATTGCAGACCTTAGTGACATGAGTACGGGCAGAAAAAGAGTACAAACCGTGCTTGCTGAAAGAATCCTGAGCTAAGATTAGTAGTATGCTAATTGTGTACGTTTCTAAGCGGACTAATGTCTTGAAATGACTCGACTTTAATTTGATTTTATAATAAAAGCAAGATTTTCATGCAGTACTGACTCGACTTTAATTTAATTTCATATTGAAAGCAAAAATTAGCATGCACTACTGACTCGACTGTTTGTTTTCATGTTTCTAACATGGAAAAACAAACTCCCTCAAGCGATCCCACCATAGAAGTGACTTTTCTATGTGACAGAAATATAACATACAATGTCACTCTATGACGGGATCTACTTGTCGCGAAATGCCACCTTGCTCATTAAACTAATTACAAACGAGCGCAAACGGTACGTTCTTACATACGAACGTATTGACTCTACTTTAACGCGACTTTAACTTTGTACTAAAAGCCGTAATTAAACAACTTGTAGTGCAAATTTTGACTCTACTTTATCAAAGCACTTTCAATTTGCGAAACTTTTTTAAGTAAAACATGCAAACGCGACCGCGTACGCGAGCAAATATATTGAATTGAAATTGAGCAAGGGAGGCCTATCCTGAGCTAATACACAGACATGAAAAATGTGCCTAACAAATGCCACTCGCGAGTAGAGTTCTCGCAGTGCGAAAAGTCTACTCGCGGTCACTATGCTCGACATTGAAAACCATTTCAAAGAATAATTACAACCAATCACTCGTGCCGCTTCGGACCATTCGCCCTACGACATGGTTGAGTGACTGGAGGGACTTAAAAATTCACTCACCGCCTGGTCAGCATACCACTGGAACACGCACCATCGACGGATCCTTGACCCTCAGTTCCTAGACCCTCAACTGGATTCTGCATTCTGAACTGTGGGATGAGGGCAGTCGACTTTGGACTCTCATGGACCTCAGTTCCTAGACCCTCAAGTTTTGGATTCTGCATTCTGAACTGTGGGATGAGGACAGTCGACTTTGGACTCTCAAGGACCTCAGTTCCTAGACCCTCAAGTTTTGGATTCTGCATTCTGAACTGTGGGATGAGGGCAGTCGACTTTGGACTCTCAAGACCCATCAGATGGACAGGCCCAGGCATCATAGACCCTCAGATTGAACGGTTTTCGGACTCCTAGCCTCCAGTCATCCATCCTCTCAGACAGGATCAGACATCTTCTTGAAGCACTGACTCTACTACGCGTTACGCCCGAAGTCATTTACGGATTTCGCGACCGAATGTAATATTATCGGCGAACATGACTCTAATCTCGCGGACGAAATAATAATTGTGAAATTCGCGACCGGAAGATTTCAATCGGCGTAACAACACTGACTCTACTATTGTAATTCGCGGTCGCGGTATATGCGTTTCGGTATACGTGTCGCGACCGAGGTGTTTTAATGAAAAAAACAAAAAAAAAAGTAACAAATATATATTGCGGCGAGCAAACACTGACTCTAACGCGACGCGAAAAATATACTCCGACCGAGGGGGACTTGTAACGGCGAGCAAACACTGACTCTACTTCGCGTGATTCTACGTTCTAATGCAAAGGGTTGAAGCTAAAGAGTCTGTGCGACTCCGGGGAAATAACTTACTCGAGAGCAAATTTGACTCTAAGATCGCATTGCGCGCGATTACAACAATTTGAAGAATTTTCTATTACACATCCCATGCTTTACAATGCAGCAATGCAAGTACAATGAACAGAAGACGTGTAAAAAGTATCGAAAGCAAATTGTCTTACGTGGAAAACGAATCATGAAACTCGAGAAATAAAGAGTTCGAAGCAAACGAAATAATTGTCGAATAAGCGGGATGTGTGATAGAATATTCTTATGCACTGACTCTAATTCGCGAGCTTCAACACACGCGGGTGGAAGCTATCGAAATCGCGACGCGCGGACTTCGACACACGCGGGTGGAAGTGAAACGATTTCGCGGATGGAGATGACCGAACCGCGCGCGTGCCTCGACATTCGCGGATGGAAGCAATTACGTTCGAAATCGAGTATTCTAATTTCATTGAGCAACACTGAATCTAAAGACCGACGAGGGGTCTCAAAGTTGCTGAAAGAAAGGGGAAGGGTAGAATAAAAATGTACGTAGTTTTTTCAACGGAATTCTTTTTTAGTTACTGCGAATGCTGACGTGATGTACGAGGAATGCATTAATTGTTACGAAAGGCTAAGTGAAGTTACGTTTAACGAAAGTTCATTGACATCTAGTAGAACCATCTCATTGGGTGATCAAAACAAAACGCGAGTCGCAGCGGTTAGTCACTGTGATCCTTGATTCAGATGAAAGCATCCGATTCAAGCATAACAGTGTCCGGGTCACACCGCGTGGAGGTCGCTGCGAGTTGTGACCTATATGATTTTTAACGATCGGAATAAGTACCATGTAATGGACAACGCAATAATGTTAGGAATTTTAAAGCGAATGATTCTGTGTAAAACGTATAAATATACGCATGGTATATGAAAAGCGAGTATACATATGATTTGAAGATGTGTGCGACCAAACCATTCTGTGCAATATGAAAAATGTTGTGGAAAATCAACACCAAAATGTGTAAAACAATGTAGTAATAAATTGTACATATGCTTGTGGAATAAGAATAGTTGAGACTCACCACGGTAGTATAAGCATACAGTAGAAGCAAAACCATAGTACGGGTTAGTAGAAGTAGGCACTTGTTGTTGCATCCCATGTGAGAAAGTATTGCTGTTGCTGCTGTCTGTTTGCACTGTAAGCATAGGCACAATATTACGTCACTTAATATTTATCATTCACATTAAATATAAATATACACTATGTAGGAACAGTGCGTATGCGCTGTCAGTATTCACAAGTAACAGCACCATTAAAATAAAGATGTAAAGTACATTGTTCATAATCACTGTGAAAATTTGTTATTGACACGTTACTAATATTCGAATTTAATAGCACTGTTAATATTGGGTATCCGTATTAGTTGCAAATAATCACTGTTAAAAGTCACTACCAGTATTGACAGTCAAAGTTAATTGTCAATGTCCACCAAAAATGTTCACGTGGCAACTACTCTTCACTCAGCACAGTAATAATCCACGTACCTGATGATATATTAGCTTAAGAAGCTATTAGATTGATGATTAAAGCACGATTGCACTTGTCGGGCAACTATCTGTCACTTTCGATCACTTTCCGAACTCCCGATCCGACCTTTACGGATGTCAACACGAGACTGAGGCCTCTATACGATTGCGCATCACTTTCGGGCAGGTCATTTCGCGGAATTGTTTACACTCATACTTTTTTCGTATTATTATGATCCGTATCGTACCAAGTGCTAGAAATTCCATATCCGACGGCAATCTACACCCTCTAATTCTATCGGACTCTGTAATAATTATTTTAATTCAGATTTTCTTTTGGATAATAATCTTCATGCCCATTTTTATCACTTTAATAATATTGTAAACAATATCGTGTACCATGCACTCAAATTTCATGTATTTTTATATTATCTTGGTAACGATTAACTTAGCTAACATTTATTACATATTTCAAAGCTGGGCACAGTTGTGACTGATAGGCAAATAAATATTAATTTTTATCTGTTGTAATTATTTGTTCGTACAATGTTTCTGAAGCGTTTCAAATTTTCGAATGCCGTCGATGTTTGTTTAATAAATTATCAAAAACCTGTCGACCTGATGTTTGTTCATATTTTTATTGCTATTCCGCTCGTCGCAATTTTTGTTATAATTTCTTTCATGATGTTTCTGAATTGTAGGATATATTTTTGTAAAAAACTAGAGAACCATTCTATGTTACGAACCTCAAAAATCAACTCAAAAATACTGATTGTGTTGTTGAGAATCCTTTGGTTTCAAAGCAGTGTAATTTTATTGTTATTTAGAATTGTCAGAATATCATTTGATATTTATTTTATCTAATATAACCGTTGACCACTGAAAAGCCGATTAATCAGCTACCGGTAAATAACCGTTGACCACTGAAAAGCCGATTAATCAGCTACCGGTAAATAACAGTTGGAACCGAAAAGCCGATTAATAGGCTAGCGATCGATAAAGTGTTAAGATGACACGAACACTTTTCCCAGAAATAATATCGTCAAGTGGACGACTTTCCTGGAAGTGGTTCACATAGATATATGCGGCCTGACGAGAGTCAAATTGAAAGGAAAATTACTATACAACGCGACATTCATGGATGAAGCTAGTCGGTTCTGCAAGGTGCATTTCCGATGTCGAAAAAACGCAGTTTTCCAAAAGTTCCGTGACCACGAGAATCTGACAGGGAAACGATTAAAATATGTACAACGCGACAACGGTTGCGAATGCTAAAATAACGAATTTGACGATTTTCTGTGCGCGCACAGCATATAAGGGAGAGAGAAACCGTTTCAAGGAATTCGAAGCAAAAAACAGGATCCTGGCAGAAATGGCCAGATGTTTGCTCATCCAATCGGGCTTACCAACATCGTTCTGGGCTAAAGCGATATCGACATGAAACTACATCAGAAATCGATGCCCAGCGAGAAGCCTCTCTATGAAAACACCATTTGAACACTGGCGCCGTAGGATACTGAGCGTAGATTATTTCTGCGACTTTGGATGCAAAATCTACTGCTTAAACGCAAACATCAAAAGAGTAAGTTTGAATCTCTCGTATGCAGTCTTCATCAGTTACCCGTAGCAGTCAAAAGCGTACAAAGTATCGATAACCGCGGAAAAAGTACGTAGAAATTTTACATGACGTGAGATTCGTGGAGAACGCCCCAGAAAAACCGATTGAATTTCCACGTGTTTCGAACCCCTAGAAATGGTAGGTTGAACGAGACGCGAGGATTGCGAACCATCAGATGAAACGATCGTTATCGATCCATCTCTTCCAACAGAATGCAACCTCCCGAAACTCGTGGATCAGCCGGAGGAACAAGGTGAGGACCTGTTCACTCCTCCTCCCTGGGCTTAGTATAATGTTTGTTATGTTCTAAGCCTCGCTGCCCGCGAGTAAGATTAAGAATATAAACAGCAATGATGGCTATATATTAAAGTATTTTGTTTGACTCCATTATTCTTGGGCAGATATAGAATAAGATATAAGTACGATATATAAATATGTATAGAATAAGATATAAGCACGATAATATAGATAATTGTACCAAATTATAGCTGTTCAACCTAAATATCCTACTGACACACGACAAATCTGAATTTGACATATTATTTATTCTGACACTTCACTCTCCGTTTATCCCAATGCCAAATAAATTAAGTAACAAATACCGTTCAGTTCTCCACCGCAGACTTATTATAATATTTGTCATGTTCTTGCGCTTCACTCCTCATTCATCTCCGTTCCACATTTTCTTCCTCTCTCTCAGTCGTTTCTTCAATCTCTCCCGCAAATGATAGCAATCACTCCGGCATCACAAACAGCCGTGGGGGTTTCCGCGATCTTCGATGAATCCTAGCTTCAGCTTCAGGCCATCGTCTGGCCGTATCCTATCGAATGGCCCAAATAATCTAGCTTTGTCCGCTTTGCAGTGGCGCGCGGTTATGCGGCTAGAACCGGATGTGCCCTGTTTCTCACGGCTTGTCTATGAAATATAATCATTTCGCCACGGCGCTAGAATTAATCAGTTAAGCGCGGAATTTAATTTTAGGAATTTCCTAGACAGTGCGGAATTAAAATGAAGCAATGACGTGTATACACGTCGAACGTAGGACAAATGGTCCTATTATAAATTTCGCTACTACTGCTGTCTGAATCACCCATCTGGAGGAGAAATTTAGCAAGTTATTGTATCAACATTATTAACACGTTGAGCGCCATGTCAGCCATCGGTGGCTGACAATGTAAAATATGATATGAAACTAAAAAATTTACATTCTTTTAAGTAATTACTGACAACTTATTTAAAATTTACTTAAGTTTTATTTATTACAGGATTGTATCATTAATGCATTAATATATATCTTATCAACAAGCTTAATGGATTTTATTGAAACACGGTAAACATAAAAACGGTGGTCCTTCGCATGTATCACAAAATGTGGCAATACATTTAGTCAGTTTTCTGGCCATTGCTCTACCAGATTGTGTCGCATTTCTAAAACGTATGCATTACATTGTCATAACCTAAACACAACCCCGGCCCTGCAAAACAAAAAATATTTGCATGTAGTTCAGTTACTTATTTCAATACCTTAGATTACTTCGTATCACAGATTTTGTTGATATCGCTCTGACTTGCCACGTCGCGTTTTCAAACCAATCTAAACTTGGGAATCATCGCCTTTAATCGTCGACGGTCTCTCGCGTTCAAATTGCTACTCGGTTTAATTAAATCATAAGTCGCATCGGGTGTAGGATTGGGATCGCGTGTTATTTTTATAAAAGTGTCAAATAAAAAATGTTTGCATACACTTCAGTTTCCTATTTTGACATCTCCGATTTCTTGGCATTGCAAAATTAATTGATACTCCTCTGAATTGCCGTGCCGCATTCCCAACCCAATCTAACCTTCGAAAACATCATCATTAATCATCGACCGTCTCTTGCGTGCTGGTTGCTACTCAACTTAATTAACTTGTAATTCACAGAGTACACATGATTAGAGTCGCATCTCACTTCCGAAAAAGTATCCGTAGAAAAATATTTTTGCATATCTGGGCTGCTTATTCCCAATATTATTCTCCAATATTTTGGGATTTCAAAATTAATTGATATTTCCACAACTTGCCATATTCTAAACCCAATCGGCAGTTTGTAATCGTCATAATTCGTATCGCGCCTTAATCACAGGCCTGCTTTATTTTTCAAAACCATGTCAAACAAGGGATATTTACACCCAGCTTAGTACTTATTTTAATACCTTCGCGTGGAAAAATATTTGGAAATTAAAAAAAGGGAAAAATGTCAAACAAGAAATATTTACAATTATTACAGTTCAATTACTTAATAATAATTGCAGTTCAATTACTTATTTTAATACCTTCTGTAGAAAAATATTTTTCCCGTAGCTGGGCTGTTTATTTTAATATCTCCAGTATCTTGGGATTTCAAAATTAATTAATATTCCCATGACTTGTCATATTCTAAATTTAATCGGCAAATTGCAATCATCATATTTCGTATTATGCCATTATATCTTGGTTGCGGTCTTGCTATATTTTTGAAAAAATATGTCAAACAAAAAATATTTACACGCAGCCCAATTACTTATTTTAATACCTTCGATTTCTTGGCATTACAAAATTAATTGACCTTCTTCCAATATTCTGCCTTCTTTGCCACCTTTGCTTACATGGCATCACAAAATTCGTTGATATCGCTCCGATTTGCCAAGTCCCGTTTCCAACCCAATCTTCACTCCGAAATCATGATCATTAATCCCGAAGCATCTCTCGCGTGCGTATTGCTACTCGATTTAATTAAGTCGTAATTCGTCCTGGGCGGGTTGCGTTTTAATTCGAAAATGAGCGGCGCCGGTCGAAAACGCGTTATGAGCCCGTCGTGTGTCATCGAGTTATGCCAATTAGCGGAGCGAATTACGCGTCGTTTATACGGAAGGGGGTAGGCCGCGTCGGCTGTCGGAAATAATTCTGGCCGATATTATCAGGTATTGTCATTAGCCAGTACACGGGCGGCCGCTCCGGTCATATTTATTTAGTCAGTTGATCGACTGTCCGCGCGATGCGCAATTAGAAGCTAATCAGAATTACGCCGAGCATCGGTGGGCTTTCGTAGTGTTTGCACGTACCGCGGAAGTCGCGAATTGCGCCTGTACATTCAATTATGCTTCTCCGGAGGATAATTTGCCGGATGCGCGGGAGTATGGGAGAAAGTAAGACAGACGGTGTAGCCCGACACGGATCCTCTTACGCTCGGAATTGCCGACAGTGAGAACTAATAATTATCGCGCACGTGGCGCGGCGAGTCGGGGCCGTCATTATCGTCGTTCTCGCTGGCTGGATCCAACTTTATTACGGGCGCCGTATGTTGGACGATCCGACGATTCAGGGAGTTTACGGCAACGAGTGCAGTTGACAGAAGTCCACGTTTGCTTATGGGATTCTTCACTGCGGCTGTCAGGGCGGTTGATGTGGACGGGTTGGACTGATTGTTATTGACGGGAATTCGTTATGTTTTATATTGAATGTTTGAACTTTAACACTTTAACACGTTGACTGCCGTGCGTATTTTAATATATTAAAACCGCAACATGATGAAGTAGTACAGAATATGATTGAATTGTGCAAAATGAAAATAATGCGAAGGTATCGGAGACCAAAGAATTGAATAACTATTTAATATTAATTGCATTTGCAAAATTATAGATGCTACTGATTGGGTATTTTTAGAATTTTTCGTGAGATCTTATGCGCCGGTCACCGATGACCACCATGGCAGTTACCGTGTTAACCCTTTGACTGCTATGGAGGCATATATATGTCCACCGAAATATATCGGTGTCGATTATGGGCGCATATATGCGTTTCTCAGTCGTTTCAGTTTCTTACGTACTGCACCCACAGTTGTTAGCATACGAGTAGTAAACACACACTTTCTTTATCAAATAACTATCTTGGATCATTTAATTTGGTGTAACTGGAAAATTACAAACATAACTTAGTTGCGTCTTACGTAATGAAACAATGGAGTTCATACGGATTTCATTCGAATTTATTACTGCTAATGCTTCTTATTCCTTGTCCCCTTTTATTTTTATATGATTTTGTATCCATATTTTGTGTCTCTGATATGTCAAACTAAAAAGCAAAGAAAACACAAACGTTATTCAAATACACCGAACCTTACCATTATAGCCCATTGTGTCTTGAAAGTCACAAGCTATTTCGTACGATTTTTTTGTTCAACAAACACCGATAGAAGAACAAATAATGACAATTGCACAAGACGGTTCCTTTGGCTTCTATTTGCAGATAACTTGCAAAAGCATTTACTTTGACATGTCAGGTTACAGCTGATAACCACATCAAGCATGTTATTGGTTACTAAGGCAACCTTATATAATAATATGTATACGCCATCTAGTAAAAAAAATTAAACTATTTAATAAAATATCGATTTATCGATATGTGACTTCAAATTCACGCGGGCCCATAGAGGGTTAAAACATTCCCACATTCATAAAACTGTTTACACTGCATAATTAAATTGTCATTTAAAAACGTGTACTCAATTTAACGGCCGAGTAATAGCTTCTTTGTAGAATTGCGAGTAATTGTAACTATGTTCCAAGAATGCCCGTTGTCCACAAGCACGAATTACTCGTGCATATAATATAACAAGATGTATACGCTATCTAGTAAAAGAAAATTAAACTATTTAATAAAATATCGATTCATCGATATGTGACTTCAAAGTCACCCCGGCTCATAGAGGGTTAAAACATTCCCACATTTACAAAACTGTTTACACTGCATAATTAAATTGTCATTTAAAAACGTGTACTCAATTTAACGGCCGAGTAATAGCTTCTTTGTAGAATTGCGAGTAATTGTAACTATGTTCCAAGAATGCCCGTTGTCGACGAGCACGAATTACTCGTGCATCTCGTAAGCGCGTTGCAGAGAAAATGCGTTCAGGCGTTGTACGCTTTGGGCTGTTCTCGCTTACATTACGGATCCTTTGTTTATTTATTCTAATAACCAGAGAATTCTGTGAGACGGCGCCTTTCTATCGTCATTAGGAACTCGCGCGTAACTCTGGCAGCGCGTTGAACCCCGTGTAAGACGGAAAACAGACAGAAAGCATGAGAGAGTGTGACAGAGCGCGAGCAGACGGTAACAAAGAGAAGCATCACGATGACGTAAGCACCGGTGTAAAACGGTGGGACGCAAGACGAAAAAGAAGGCGAAAATAAGATACTTTAGCCGGTTAACAAATAGCGAGGAAAGACGCCGGAGAGAGATAAACTAACAGCGCGGCGGGAAATAAAAGAGTATCAAAGCTCGTGAAGATGAAACGTGTGACACGAGAGACTACGAGACCGCCACAAATAGCGGAAGCGACGAAAAGAAATGCGCCGAGCGCGAGTTGACACGTGGAAAGACACGATGTAAAAGAACGCGCGGCAGGAAGAAATGTTGAGGTGTGAATTAAAAACGTGCGAGAAAAGTGCGGCGCGGTAGGCGACGGAATACGAAACGCTGAGAGAGTTAGATACTGCACGGATTATTTGCGGCAAATATTTAGGTAAGTTAATTATTCGAATGAATCTTTGTTCAGCTGTTTGAAGCGGTTAATAATCGGTGGTTGTGTGCAGCGTATTATTTATGTATTTATATGAAGAGATCATCTGAATAATAATGTTAATAATTGTCAGTCTTTGTCACGATGTGATCCATTATTATATTTATATATGTGGATGAGGAGATCATCTAAATAATAATGCTGATAACTTTTAGTCTTTGTAAGGATGAGGTCTGTTAATATATTTATATATTTGGATGAGGAGATCATCTAAAAAATAATGCTGATAACTTTCAGTCTTTGTGACGATGAGGTCTGTTAATACGATGGATTGTCTTTTACACTTTACGATCAAATTTGTCCGGCTATTTGAAGTGGTTAATGATCGGTGGTTGTGTGCAGCGTATTATTTATGTATTTATATAAAGAAATCATATGAATAATAATGTTAATAATTGCCAGTCTTTGTCACGATGGGGTCTATTAATATATTTATATATTTGGATGAGGAGATCATCTGAAAAATAATGTTAATAATTGTCAGTCTTTGTCACGATGAGGTCTATTAATATATTTATATATTTGAATGGGGAGATCATCTGAATAATAATGCTAATAACTTTCAGTCTTTGTCACGATAAAGTCTGTTAATACGATGCATTGTCTTTGTCGTTCTACTGTCAAATTTGTTCACACCTTTCGCCTTTGATGCCAAAAGCAAATACAAATATTTTCAACAGCGTACAAATAATTTGACTGTATTTTCATTTTAACTGATTAATTCTTATAATAATGAATAAATCTGTAATATTTTCACAGTCAGCTTATTTTAATACTTTTCCGAATATCTTTATAGTAAATAGATCTGTGATATTTTACTGTTTAAATAAAACCTAAGATTTAGAAAGAATCTATTAATTCTCATTCACTTGTCTGCTCTCACTCCACAATTTCATCTGCGCAACATCGCATTCAACGTCCTACCCACCAACCGCGACTTTAATAAGAATTTCTCTTATTAATAAGATCTTATCAATGCGCATCCTGCCTAGTCTGATTCGTGATCATTATTTTGTCAGAATCTACCGCCATCCTCTGCACCTTCATTCATTTCTGACATAAAACGCGACTACAAATACTTTCAGCAATGAAGAAGTAAACTATATATTTATATAGCATTATATAGCATATTTCATTATACAGCATTATATATAGCATATTTCAGTAAATAAATAAATTATTAAAATCGTTCAAGTAGTCCTTAAAACTCCAAAATTAATTTATTGTATGTGTTTTTACTTGCGTTAGCTATTTTAATTTTTGAAACGCAGGGCAATTAGCATATTGCGAAATTTCTGTTCATCGTTTTCAGTCGTATCCGCTTTATTATAAAAAAAAAATATACTTTTCTTGGTATTTATCACAAAAAAAGCATTTCATCACAATCTAATATTAAAACAGCATCGATGCAATGTCGGAAACAGATAATCTAATAGTATATACTTGCCCAACCTGTTGTGTGCAACTAAGATAAATTCTCCGACGTCTCGGAGACGTCAAAAATATTGAAAGTTACATAAACTTTCACATGAAATAAAATTTCCGAATTTCAATTCATTGTATAAATAAACTTTATTGAAGTTTATTTAGATTCTTTTACTCCCTCGTTCGATTACAAAATAATAACCAGTGACTCGAGACAACTTTCCTGCAAAATTGCCGGTCAAGAAACGTGAAAATCTTGGGTGCGCAGGTAGGAAACGCGCGCATACGGCAGAAGAAAGAAGCGAAGGTGGATTCTGAAGCGTGGGGTCCATGAATACCTACGACGCATGTTGACACAGCCTCAAAACGCAAGCGGCGCTACACTGACGCACTGATATCAAACCCGCCCACAAATATTTTCTGCAATGATTCTACCCATACTTAAGTAAATAAATAAATTATTAAAATCGTTCAAATAATAATTTGTTGTGCGTGTTTATACTCGCGTTAGCTATTTTAATTTTTGAAACGCAGGAGAATTAGCATATTACGAAATTTTTGTTCATCATGTTCAGTCGTATCCGCTTTATTATAAAAAAAAATATACTTTTCTATGTATTTATCACAAAAAAGTTTTCATCACAATTCTAATATTATAATGTCTCAACAATGGCGGAACCTTACAGCAGCAGCAGCTAATAGTGGATATACATGCAAAACCTGTTGTGTGCAACTAAGTGTAAATGACTCCGGTATAATTAATCATACGCAAAAATATTGAAAGTTACATAAACTTTCTATACTACTAAACTAACCATACAAATTTAATTTCAATTCACTATGTATAAATAAACTTTATTGAAGATTATTTAGATTCTTTGACTCCCTCGTTCGATTACAAAATAATAACCAGTGACTCGAGACAACTTTCCCGTAAAATTGCCGGTCAGGGAACGTGAAAATTGTGGGTGCGCAGGTAGGAAACGCGCGCATACGGCAGAAGAAAGAAGCGAAGGTGGATTCTGAAGCGTGGGGTCCATGAATACCTACGACGCATCGTTGACACAGCCTCAAAACGCATTCGACGCCGAGCGCTGATATCAAACCCGCCCACAAATATTTTCTGCAATGATTCTACCCATACGTAAATAAATAAATTATTAAAATCGTTCAACTAATAATTTGTTGAGAAAAATTTTAATTTTTGAAACGCAGGAGAATTAGCATATTACGAAATTTTTGTTCATCATGTTCAGTCGTATCCGCTTTATTATATAAAAAAATATACTTTTCTCGGTATTTATCACAAAAAGGTTTTCATCAAAATATTATAATGTCTGAACATTGGCGGAACCTGCAGCAGGCGACGGGATATACATGCAAAACCTGTTGTGTGCGTTTCTGATGGTATAATTAATCATATGAATGAGAGACATAAACTTTCTATACTTAAACCCATACAAATTTAATTTCAATTCACTATGTATAAATAAACTTTATTGAAGATGATGGCGTTTCGATTACAAAATAATAACCAGTGACTCGCAACTTTCCCGTAAAATTGCCGGTCAGGAAACGTGAAAATTGTGGGTGCGCAACGCGCGCATTTTGAAGGTGGATTCTGAAGCGTGGGGTCCATGAATACCTACGACGCATTTTGACACAGCCTCAAAACGCGGGCGACGCTACACTGACGCGCTGATCTCGTAACGGAGCTTTGTCTGTCGAGTTTCCCTCGAAAGACGGGAGCCCGATACCTGCTGCAGGCACGATTCTCGTTACCGGCGACGGTGTAATATCGTCTCCGAACGAGCTCGACAAAGCCAGGACGCAGAGATTACTTCGGCAGAGTGTGCACTTACGCCAGTCAAGAGTGCCTGAAACTTCTAGCCAGCCCACGAGTAGTTCCCTCCTCGTTGAGACGGAAAATCGCGGCGGGAGAGAGACGTGAGAGGCTGGCAGGAAGAAACGGGACGAAGGGAGGAAAGAAATGCGCTGGCGATTGATCGTGTTGAAAAATTGACGTGCGGGGGTCGAGTTTCGGATGGAGAAAAATCAAGGTCGCCGGGGGGTATTGGACGGTTGAAATGAAAATGTTGAACATTTTGAGGTGGCGACGGTTTATGGCGATTCTATGGTGACTTCTATGAATGAGACGTGCGCGATTTCCTTGGATGTATTTGATGGCGTTTTGTATGACAGGTCGCTAGAGGATATTGGACGGTTGTTGAACATTTTGAAGCGCCGACGGTTCATGGCGATTCTATGGTGATTTCTATGGATAAGACGCACGCCATTTCCTTTTTTAATTGACTGATCTGGATGATGGCGGTTTAGTATAAGATAGGTCGCCGGGGGATATTGGACGGTTGTTGGATACTTTTGTTCTGCCGACGATTTATGGCGATTGTATGGTGACTTCTATGGATGAAACGGGCGCGATTTCTTTCTTTATTTGTCTGATCTGGATGATGGCGTTTTAGTATAAAGATATACATACAACATTTTTGCGGCGCCGACGGTTTATGGCGATCTATGGTGATTTCTATGGATGAGACATGCGCGATTTCTTTTTTTATTGATTGATTGATTGATATTCGCGTAGGGTCAAGGATTGCGTAATGCGAATGTTTGGTGGGTTTTCGATGGGCGATTATGTGGGGTGTGGATGTTTTGGTTGTGTTTTAATGAGGAGACGTGCGGTGACGCGATATATTCTTTCATTTATCTTATTTGGATGAAAAGTTTTTGGTGTACGGAACTACTAACAACTGACATGACGACTAAGTTTTGCCTATTGCAATGCTGGTGATTGCTGTCATAATTTTTTATTTGATTTTATCAATGGATATACTGTTAATACTTTTATCAATTCCGATTCAAAACGAAGTATGATGCTAGGACACGATTTATATGAAATATGCGATACACAATTTTATTTTTTAAAATGCTAAACTAGGGACCCACATATAATTCTGTGAAGATGTACACGAAACATTTATTAATATTGACTAATTCAAATATTCTTAGATATATTACATAAGAACTCACTACCTTGGCAAATACCTTTAAAACTGTAATGGTTCTACAATTCTTCAGCCTTAACATAGAGTAACATAAAGTCATTCACACCCTCTCTTTGGCACCGGCTGTTTGCATGATATAAGAATTCAAGAGCTTCAAAAAGGTCTTG
This sequence comes from Cryptocheilus praepositus, assembly GCA_033815515.1. NCBI lineage: Eukaryota > Metazoa > Arthropoda > Insecta > Hymenoptera > Pompilidae > Cryptocheilus > Cryptocheilus praepositus. Next base: position 345,021 of record JAWWQZ010000292.1, on the reverse strand, counting down.
AACTCTGCTGCGGTTCTACAGTACTTGAACATTAATATCGGACATAAGAGAGTCATTCACGCCTTCTCTTGCCCACAGGTTGTTTGCATGAAATAAGTATTCAGTAACTTGAAAAAGATCTTTAAACCTCTGGCAATTCTACAACCCTTCAACATTAACCGGCAATAATTTTGAAGAATTACTTTTAATAAACGTTATGTAAATACACGAAATAATTCAATATGTGCAAACGTACACATAAAACGAAAAACAAAAACAACAACAACAACAATACATTTAATACACAAAAATTTAACAACAAAACACTAACAGTTTTTCCGGCTACCAGCCACAAATTTTGTGAGCAGCCATTAACCATAATAAATTAATACATAAATTAGTTAACTGTTTCGACTTCGTTGGAAAATGTGTCCCCATAGTGGAATATATTCGCTTTATATATTTTTGACAATAATTAATATATACTGTTATTTATATTTCTTATATTATGATTATTTATTATATATTAATATTTTTTACTAATTTTTACGACTATAATAATTATTTATAATTTTTTTTCGACCTCAAAATATTCGAAACTTCTTGTAGGTTAGGAATATACTTTAGTTTTAACTAAAATTGCAAAATTAACCGCCAATGGTCACTACTGAAGACGCATGACGAATATATTCGTCAGAACACAACATTTTACAATGTTTTCATGGCGAAAATATTCGTCATAAACAGTTAACTGGTTAAAGTGTTAAACATCACATACCACAGAGTAATTGACGCCTTCCCTTTGGCACAATTTCTTCACGTCGGCAATCAGCAAAACATAATAATCACCGCCCTCGAATTCTCGTGGCAAGGCCGGAATCTTATCCGCAGCAACAAAGACACATCGCACAAGCGTTAGAAAAGAATCCGCGACCTTTGACGTTTCGACAATAAGTCACTGTATCGACTGTATTCCTTTGTTACCGCCGTGTGTTCTTGCGGACAATGCGAGATCATTTGTAGCGTTAATCCGAACGTTTTTGCCCGGCGTCGAACTGCGACAACGCGGCGACACGTGAACGAGGAAACAAAAGATAAAATGGAAGGTTGCCTGCGCAGGTTATGGGGAAGAATCAGAAGAGGACTCCCGTCAAACTTCGTTGGGCGCCAGATATCTGTATGTCTAACTTTTTCCGCACGGTCTGCGGGGAAAGAAATAAATCTCGCCGAGAAGTCCCTCATCTGGAAAGCGGGTGAAGAAGGCGGAAGGGGGTGGGAAGCAAAACGGGCTGGGGACCAGGCTACCAGCTTTTGTCCGATGATGGCTTGCGGCCATGAAAATAAAAATTCCCGGGTCGATGCTTGTACTGGGTGTATCGCGGTATGGGCGATCCACTTTAGAAAAGAAATGTGTTTAAGGGGGATAAATTTGATTTACGGCGAAAAATTAGATGCTGCGATGCGTGTCAGTAGATAAATTCGCGGAAGTAAGGAAACGCGTCAACGATTTGCAGCTGATGCAGAAAAATGTCTCTGCGACTGTCGTATAAATATATAAATGTTATTAATGTTATTCAAATATGATATTTTTGATTTTGTGTAATGATCAAATAAAGTGAAATACATTAAAAGAAAAGTGATACCTTATGATATTATATATTAAAGATCCATTCATGTGATACATGCGTTTATAGATATTACTACAACTACTTACTATTGAAAAAAAATGACAATATCGTTTGATTTTGTTGCATACTATAGTTAACGCTTGAAATAAAGTATGAAATGCATTAAAAACAAAAGTGAAGTCAAATCAACTGATACCTTATGATGATACCTTATGATATGATATATTAAAGATCCATTCATGTAGTACGTGCGTTTATGGATGTTACTACAACTACTTATTATTGAAAAAAATGACGGTATCGTTTGATTTTGTGCATATGATAATTAACGCTTGAAATATACTACGAAATGCATTATAAATAAAAGTGAGACAAAATCAACTGATACCATACAAAGATTTGTTTATAGATATTACTACAAAGATTAATTTCCAGTCGTATTCACTTATAAACATGCTATTGGCGTACGTTCTTAAATATATCCTTTAGAAACACCACAGAATTAAATGAGTTAGGATAACAAATGAGTATTAACCATTTGAATTCCATGCAGCGCGACCACTCTATAGGGATTTCATGTTGAAAAGTCCCAGTACATTCATCGTGACGTGCCATTGGCAATACATGTCAATTTAACAGATAATTATTCGCCGCATAGTTACTGTATTTGATACGAACCATATGAGCAATACATTTTCTCTCTAATTGCTATTATTTTCAATTGCATTTATTCCACAAATTGTCGCGCCATTCAGCGTTTTTGGGCATAAGTTAAACGATTCTCCGAATTACCTCTGAGATTATCTAGACACAATTAGACATATGGGCCGTTTATTTTGAAAGTGGTGTAAGTCCATTTGCAGCCTGTAAATATACATTGGTTTAATTAAATTCGCCGTATTATTTGATAGAAACATAGCCAGACTTCATATAATTTGCTCTCTAATTATATTATAAAAATTATATTATATAACATAGGTTAAACAATTCTCCGAAACAAGAAAAAATGGATTACACTTAGAAAATAAACGGTCCATATGAATACGAACGCGTATAAATAATGCATAAAATATCAAGGTCCAATAATACCCATTTACAAATACGCTAACACACTACGTTCTTAACTAAATTATTTAAAAGCCCCACGAAATTAAACGTATCACCGCCTTAGCCGCGCACCCTCTCCAAACACGCGTGGTGTGTCAAAAGATTTACCCAGATTCATCCAGCATCTGCAGTCTATTGAATCAGCCTCCGTTCAAATAGACCGTCTGATGAAATAATTGAATTTGCACATTCTGTATGCTCTCTTATTTAATCTGAGAACATACTCCGCCCGAATGTACTGACATCATCCGCCGACGTGGAAGCGTGCGCACGCACGGAGCGAAAGAAATAATCCGAGCCACCCTCCGTCGTGGAAATTTTTTAAATCCACACCGCGCCGACTCTGGGACATCACCTCGGGGTGAACGAAGTCTCAGTTTTACGAGTTGGATGTAACCGTTCGGGGACGAATTCAGGCGGACCTAGACCACCGCCTCCGGCCCAATGTGCGGTCTTTAGTCTTACCCCAAGTTTTACGAGAGTATTTCAACCGCAGCGGATGAAGGCGACGTCCAGAAACGCGCGTTGACCCTTGACGTATCTTTTCGCCCGCAGATTCCGCTTGACGTGCCACCAAAAATTCATTGCGCACTTATCAGCGAACCACCCGTCTTGCTATGAAACATTTTTAATCCTTTGCACTCCTGTGTCGAGTGTGACTCGATATCAGTGTGGGAATTTAGTGATATAATAGATGTTTATTAAAATGGAATGAGCAAGAATTTGATACAGTACATAAAAAATGCTTTCTTGGTATTTATCACAAAAAGGTTTTTATCGCAATTCTAGTATTACAAAGTCTCAATAATGACGAAACTTTACGGTGAAGCATTTTTCAATTAATTATACGCGAATGCTTTATTTGGTTGCCCCAATAATTTTTAAATAAGTTGTAGTGATTTGGAAAATGATTGCTTATTGGCAGATAGTTATGAATCTGATATTAGGCTCAATGGCATAATTTTGCTCTTTGAAAGGAAAGAAAAAAGTCACCCGACGAAAACACTTGTAAAATATTACATCTATCCAGACCCCTCCAAAGATGCACATATCAAATTACGAATTATCATCCTTGGAAATTGCAATTGTACCAATGAATTAGTGTTCGATCTGCATTTCTACGAATCAACAGCGGAAACATACTCATAATCAGCTTTTGTCGCAAACCGTCAACTTCCCAGACGTCATTAAAGCGCATAAGCGACCCCACCAAAAAACGGCACGCGGTCTTTTAATATCCTGAGTAGCCGGTGCCAAGGCCATAACATTAAAACTTCGCGACTCCGTCCGCCCACGAACACTCTTGTATAAAGTTCGATGCCGAACGGACGCTCCCAGGAAAAGATCCGTCGAAACTCTGCGTAAGCAGACGCTCGGCAGCACGTACGTTAATGTACTACATTGCATGCAGTTCGTTCGTTTTATTAGTCGGGCCCGGATAGTTCGGGCAGCGGCAAATTTCCCTCGCGTCTCGAGACTCCGCATGGAATCGAAGTCGTTGCCGAAAGAAGCATCTTGCTGGAAGCCGGTGCCACAGACGCATCTATAGCTTGTCTCAGCAAACATGGATTTCGGACGCGCGATTTTCCGACTACGCCTCATGACAAGTAGTTATGGCCTGTTGCACCAGAAATTTTCCAATTTCCTGTTAAAAAAAAAAATCCTGTCATTTCCCATCGCCCAACTTTCTGTTAAAAAATATCCCTTTATTTCTCATCTCCCAATTTCCTGTTAAAAAAACAATGCTGTTATTTCCCATCTTCCAATTTCTTGATAAAACAATCCTGTTATTTCCCATCTCCCAATTTCCTGTTAAAAAAACAATGCTGTTATTTCCCATCTTCCAATTTTCTGTTAAAAAAATCTTGTTATTTCGCATCTCCCAATTTCCTGTAAAAAAAATCCTGTTATTTCTCATTTCCCAAATTCGTGTTAAAAAAGAATCCTGTTATTTCCCATCCCCCAAATTCCTGTCAAAAAAACAATCCTGTTATTTCCCATCACCTAAATTCCTGTTAAAAAAAATCCTGTTATTTCCCATCTCCCAATTTCCTGTTAAAAAATCTTGTTATTTCCCATCTTCCAATTTCCTGCTAAAAAATATCCTGTTATTTCCCATCGCCCAATTTCCTGTTAAAAAAATTCTGTTATTTCCCATTTTTTGTATTCTGCGTGCCATTGCATGTATTGTATGTAGTGTTTTAGCTATTTTATACAACTCTACAACAAGTATATGCTGTTTAAAGTAAATTACTTGATCAAGAAGGGCAGGAACCCAAGCAATATGCGGTTTATAATAAGAAGTGTATTTTTATTTGATGGATTTTTATAATGAATGCATCCATATCCGTGAAATCTTGAAACTGACGGCCAAGCCTATTTTGCTATGTTAAAATCGCGATGCGATAAAATACTGAAGCACCGTTCCAGTATCAATTGCTTTTATAATACAAAATTGCAAGTAGGCTTCATGGCGAATTTTTTTACATTTATAATAAAATCTTTTGCGCCGGTCACCGGTGACCACCGCGGCAGTCAGTGTGTTCAAATAATAATTCTTTTTAATAATACCTGAAATACTTCCAATTATACAATTTCCAAAAGTTTCACAAAAATTGCTTCATAAATAACAAAGTTATAATTTTTTGTAATGTACAAGTTTCCCAAAAACGTGCGGTTTTTATTGTATAATCTTAAATTTTTAAATTAGTACTTAAACATTTTACTTAAAAAATTTAACCCTTAGAATCTTCCGTTATGTTTGAATCGTCTCACAACGATATCACTCCCACTGTCCAAATCACTATCACTAACGCTATCAGAATTATTCTCCACGTCTGATAACGGATCAGCATATATTTCCACATTATATGATATTTCGACGGATATTTTATAATGTTTAATAAATTTGACGTAATCTTCCGATATGCGAAGGCAGCAAACGACAGTGTCAAACTAACCAAACAAGCAGCCGCTTCAATGTGACCGGTAGAGATTTCAATAAAATACAATCTGGTAAATCGGGAGGGCAAGACAGATGAAATCACAGTTCCCTGTTTGTCAAACATTGCTCCGCAACAATGTATCTACAAACATGGAAATTAAGCATCATCGCTGAAAAAAAGTCACGCGTACGTGATAGCGGCCGATAACGGTTGGCAAGAAGAAGTCACGTATACGTGACAGCGGCCGGCAAAGCGTTAAAATAAAACCCGGCTAGTCTCCTCACAGACGTTCTTTATTTGCCGTATCGCGAAAACATGAGAATACGCGCCCGGAAGACTGATCGCTTCACGTATAACCTCCTGTGTCACTACCCCTGAAACGGTCAGAGTCCACGTTTGCTGAGACAAGCTTTGCATACGTGCCCTCTCAAAACGATCTCCGCGCTTGCTCTACACCCGTCCAGTTCGCAGGCGAGCACCGGTAGGCGGGCCTCTAAATTTCCACCGAACGGAAATTCAATATTGTTTCCTGTACAGTCGGGCGTGTAACCGTAAATCCGAAATGGATCGCGCGGTGGGCTGGGGACACTTCGGGACATAACGACGGTCCATATGGCCAATGCGGTCTACGCTCTGGCTGCGGGTGCAGTTTTCGCGAGCGAAGTTTCGCTGCCAACTCACGGCGATACGTTGTTGCTGCTGACATTAAGCCGCTGTTAACACTTGAGGGACCGCCGATCGCGGTTTTTAATTGTTCGCAGCGAGTCATTCGTGCCTAGCGACACGCGGGCAAATTATGGGCGGCGGGGATGCGAAGTTTTGTCGCGGTTCGTGTTGGGGAATCTTGTGTTTATTGGACTAAGCGCTAGACTGTTGTAGCCAAATTACTGCGGGGATGATGGTTTGTAAATGTAATCGATATTTAACCCTTTAGAGACTGTTGGGACACGTATGTCGCAGTTAAGTTTAATCGTAGATTCTAATTTTCAATCTACGCAATTTTCTTGCACGTTGCTTCATTGTGAATGGCCGTCTATTGTTACATTCTTTAAAATATAGTACCACAATTTTTTGCTATCAAAAAGTCCGTTAAGTTGAAAATATCAGCGCGGTAACATAATTTACGTAGGTTTCATAAAGTGATTACGGTATGTAGATAAAATGAGCGAGTAAGTTTTTTGGTTTATATTTTATTATCTCTCTTTTGAATATTTTTATGTAGCCAATTCAAATTACTTAGTTCTTTATATAGAAACAGCGGTGGGACATATATGACATATATCCCACCCGTCTCTCAAACCGGGATGAAGATGTTCCAGCAGTCTTATAGCTTCCAAACGCTGTTGTTATATTACTTTTTTTGCTATTATATATAATACACTACATGTGTATCAATTCAGAATACATTTTGTCATAATCTTTATAAGACTAATGAGATATATATGCACCAGAACACAGGCCGAGTGGGATATATATGTCCCGGGCTTTAACTTTGCACTGATGAAAAAAATCATTCTTTTTCTTTTACCCTATTATAATGAATAAATTCTTCATCTGAAGTATGAGAAATATAATCTGCCTCTTCTATTTTTTTTTAAAAAATCCGCATCAAAAAGGTTAACCTTTTGCGGACGAAAATATTAGTTCACGTTTTTATACACATACAAGTAAGCGATATGGGTTGACTAAATAAGAATGTTCGAAAGAGACCTAATACCAGTATAATACAGATTGAACAACTTACTTGTTCATTGATGAAATGATCTTTACATGACGTTTGACACTGCAGATATTTGACACGTAACCGACTTTTCGACATCAAAAAAATGTGTCTAGATTACGTTCCGTAAATTAATAAAGGCCCATTGACAATGAAACAAATCGAAAGAAATGTCGTACATTGGCAGTTAACATCTACGTTTGAACTTGACAAAGACATATGTGTTCCAATAGTCTCAAAAGGGTTCATAAACTATGTTTTTATAACATTAGATCCGTCAATTTAACGGGTATCAAGAGAAATGTGTAGATTTACGTTATACAATATTTGGACATTAGAACCCTGCAGGGGAAATTTGACTGAAGCTAATGAAAGTCGGCAAAAGTTACTAGAAAATAATGGCAATAGTTTCTATAATATTGCTAATCAGCGGTCAAAATGACGGATCCCACAGATATGCTGTTAATAATGGACCATTACTAAGGGAAACTGTATATAATTGATGCGGATGTTAGGAATGTTACTGGTAGAATGCTGACGATAACAAGAATTATTAGCATATATATTATACATAGCAGAGTATATAGACTGACTTTTAATAGTCCTTTTTGCAGTGGGGCTGCGACAAACCGTTTTTTCTTCATACAAGACAGATAAGTTACAAATTTTCTTAAAACCTCCGATTACCCTAAAATCCCATACCAATCGCCCAAGAAAATAGTTAAAGTATGCAGAACAATTTTACTATATTCGTTGATCTTAAAATATCGTTAATCGCAAAGTCTCAACTCACCTGACGTAAGGCGCAAAATTCCAAGCTAACATGAAACAGTGACTCGCAAAAAATCGTGTTAACGCGGTTTTGAAGCCACTTAAAAGCACATTTCAACTTTTTTCTGCTTCTCACCCCCAAACGTTCTGGATCTAAATCAATATTTCGACTTTTTACCTGAAGTCGTACGACCCTTCCACAGAACGCATGACGCGCACCAGATTCAAACATACCTTTTTCTAAACGCGAAAAAACTAAACGCCCCCCCCTAATATCCCACAAGCGTTTTTATCGTCGTGGAAGATTGGCCCGTATCGCTTTTTTCACACTCACCCGTGAAAACCGGTATTTTTCGTGCAGATTTGACGCGGCGTGAACCCGCTAACAATTTTCAGCGCCGAATGATCGAGCCGGCTACTTCGCTAAATAAATTCCGTTGACATCCGCGTCGGCGGAATATTTTTTCAAATCGACCCGCGATTCCGAGCGACCGCCTTCGGCCATTGTGCGACCTGGATATGTGTAGTTTTTTTCCTCTCCACCCACTCGTATCGATGGCCGCTCGATACTCTCACCGTTGTGCCGGCCCGGTGTAAATCGAGCTGCTGGAAATTTTATTGCGGTCGGCAAATCGGAGATTTCGAGTTGTTCGGGGCCAATAAAACACATTAATCGTTTTGCTCTCTAGTGCCTGGAAAAGGGAGAGGCTGAGTTGGAAAAATGCGGGTCGGCGAACGCGTAAGTAAATTGTGATCGCGCAACGCTGCGGGAAAAGGTGCGCGAACGGCGAAAATCAAATTATTTCGCGGCTTCGATATCCAGCGGCCGTTGTTTAATGCGCGACGGATCATTACGGCTGTTTTATTTATTTTTAAGCACTCGCATCGACGGAGGCGAATTGATACGTCAAATACGGCGTGCGCATTTGTCGACATTATTAGGCAGATATTGTGTTTGATCGTTGAGAATGAAATTATTTCCGGGTTTCAATCTGCAGCGTCTGTTATTTAACTTTCGAAGCATTATTTTGAATGTTTGTTGTTTTTAAATACTGGCATCGGCGGAACCGAATTAATGCGTTTGATAAGGTATACGTATTTGTCAACATTATTAGATCAATTTTTTGCCGGATCATTGGGAATTGAGTTATTTCCTGCTTTCGATCTGCAGTTAGTTAACTCCCGACGAATCATTATTACTATTCGACTATTTATTGACATTGTTAGGCAGATATTGGATTTGATCGTTAGGAATGAAATTATTTCCAGATTTCAATCTGCAGTGTCTCTTATTTAACTTTCGAAGCATTATTTTGAATGTCGGTTGTTTTTAGATATTGACATCGGCGAATGCGCATTAATACATCCAATATAGTATACGCGTTTATCGATGTTATTAAATCAATTTTTTGTCGGATCGTAGAGAATTGAATTATTTCCCGGTTTCAATTTGCAGTTTATGTTAGTTAACTCGCGACGCATCATTATTGCTGTTGTTTACTTGTATGTAATGACATCGACGAAAACTAATTGATACCTACATCAAATATCCTATACGCATTTATTGACATTATTAGACAGATATTGGGTTTGATCGTTGAGAATGAAATTACTTCCAGGTTTCAATCTGCAGCATCTGTTATTTAACTTTCGAAGCATTATTTTGAATGTGGGTTGTTTTTAAATACTGGCATCGGCGGAGGCGAATTAATGCGTCAGGTATGGTATACGTATTTGCCAAAATTATTAGATCAATTTTTTGTCGGATCGTTGAGAATTGAATTATTTCCTGGTTTCAATCTGCAGTATCGGTTAGTTAACTCGCGACGCATCATTATTACTTTTGTTTACTTGTATGTAATGACATCGACGAAAACTAATTGGTACATCGAATATCGTACACGCATTTGTTGACATAATTTAGCAGTTTGTGTTCGATCGTTAAAAATTATATTATTTCGTGGTTTCAATCTACAGTGTGTATTATTTAACTAGCAATGCATCGTTGTGTCTGTTGTTTATTTATAGTTATTGGTAGCGATGATTGAGAATTGTTGCGTTAAATATGATACATGCATTTCTCAATGTTGTTACATACATTTTGTATTTGATCGATGAAAATTGAATGATATCCTAGTTCTAATGTGCAGTGTATGTTACTAAACTCGCGAAGCATCATTATGATTGTTATTTGTTTTGTACTACCGGTACCGACGTAGTCTAATTAATACATAATACCGCATAGACAGTTATCGTTATAATTAGGTAGATTTCGTGTTCGATCTCAATAATTAAATGACCGACTTGTTTCAATCTGCAGCGTCTATTATTTGCCTCCTATCGCATCACCAGCACTGTAATTCGTTTTTCACTACTTGCCCTGACACAACCGAGTTGATACATAAAATACGACGCATGCATTTATCATCACTTTCAGATGTCTTTTCTCTCCGAACATCGGAAATGAAATAAATTTTTTATTTTAACCTCCGCATTCGCTATTTAACTTGCAAGGCATCACCAGAAACCGTTATTTATTTTTAATTATCCGCACGGACATAATTGAATCAATATCCTCAAACGCGATACACACATTTTCCGTTATTACCCGAAAAAATATCTGATCCCATTTTATTAACCGTTCGAACACAGCGTATTATTTTTCATACGCCCCATAGGATCATCCGCGTAATGTTTATTTGCGCAAACGTCGCCCCGTAACAATTTGCAACACGCAATACGTCAAACGCACACAGACGGAAGTATACAAGGAAGTGTATAGAGTCGGAATTCCGTTGACAAAGGTCACAGACGTTCGGAGAAACGTGCAGGCCGTCATTTGCATAGTTCAACCCGATTCGCTTATCAGCGAAATCAGGATCACTCGGCATCCGCGCGCATTTGTCAAATTGTTATTTATGCGCCGCGATTACCGGCGTCACGTTTCTACTCGCTGCGAAAGAGTGCGCGATGGAAAGCGTCACGCAACTGTTAGCACCGTGACTGCGACGGCGTTTCCGATACGATCGATTGTCAACGGAATTAGGAAAAAACGGAACGGAGAAATGCCTCTTACGCGCCCTGCGTCGAAGCAAATTGCAGAAATTTCCGCGAAACCGCGGCACCGGAATAAGAAGCGTAAAACGTGCCGTGTAAAATAGTTCCAACGGTAATCAGCCTCTTTAAAACGAGTTTCAATTTAATTTTCTTTGAGGGGGGGGTTGCGCGGTTAAAACAGCTGCGAAATCGGCGAGTGTGAACTTGTGCGTGTAATGGAGTATGAAAGTTTAGTTATGGATGTCGTGTGTATATGAGTGGGATGTAAATTTAATTCTCTAGTGCAGTTGTTTGGTATGTTTGTATTAATATAATCTTATATAGACCAATGAATGTTATATTGCACAATCTCTACAGAAACTACAGAAATATCATATGTATGATATGATGATAGTATTACTATATTTGTATTAATATAATCGTTCACTGATTACATTATAATGATAAATTCGTATAATGATAGTTCTCGTTTCACACAGACATTATATTGCAACGTCTACTCAATGTAATCTGATGCTAAGGATGACAAAACGTTACCTATTGTAAACGTCGTGTGCTCGACACCCATGTTGCGACGTAAAGATAGGTTGGACCCTTCTCCGTACTTCTACCTGGCCAACGATAAATTCAAATCCACACACATGTTCCTTTCCTAATCGCAGCTCATTGTTCGTGCTTTCCTTTGACCATTCTATCACAACTTTCCTTCCAACCTACTCTATTCTCACATATTCCCCCTCCTTAACCAGTAGATTTCCTGAATATCGAAACGCACATTTTTTACGATTGTTAATAGGATCACAGTACAAGATATATCGCATTCAAACACAAAATAAACAAATAATGTGACAAGGATGTTTTTACTGCGAGACTTAAACATTACATTATTTATATTACACATTTTATTCATCCCAAGAGAACGTTAAGGTGGAGCATCGTATAGTCTGTGGAAAATGCTTGTCTTCGAAAAAATACAAATAATCGATTAGGGTTCAGAATTAATGTGCTGTGTAGCATTATTTATACATGCAGTATCGGTCCACAATTTTTTAACGATAACATTTTAAACTGTGGACGATATCAACATTTCTCTAAATTCACATTTTCCATTTTGCTCGATAATTTTCTATTGCAAGTAAGATTAAAAAACAGTATCAGCAAGATGGCGCCCCATAATGCACGCATTGCATCAGAATATTTGAGAGAAACCTATCAGGAAAAGTGGTTTGGTAGCTACAGTTTCACACCTTGGCCACCTGGTTCACCTGACATGTATCATTTGGATTTTTTTTATGGGTTTCTTTAAAGGACAAGGTGTTTGCACGGCCTGTGTCGTTGGTTGATGACTTGAAAGAACGAATCAAACTACATTATTCGAATGTGAATATCAGTCAACTAAAGAATGTTGAGAAAGATATAAAGAAAAGTGTCAGGAAATATTTGGAACATAATGGTAGAATATTTGAACACCTACTGTAGTAAAATAAATTTCTGACTTAAAATGTCGAGTATCAGAAAAGAGACAGACATTCCTCCGCCAATGTTTCTTTATGAATCTATTTTCTGCTAGAAGGGCCAGGTTCATCAAATTGTCACTTATAAGATTCTTTCTCTAATTTAACGTTTGGGTAAGTAATTAATTTGGGTAAGTATTACTCAAATGCATTTCTAGGTTCATTACATGTTTACTTTTGGCAATACGTTAGCAGTTGTTGATGCTATATACGGAATTATTAGTAGAAGCATCGTGATGAAAATTGTGAAAATGGTGAAGATTCCATTTGATTTTGCTTTGTTTCAATGTCCGGGACGCTCAAAACAGCATTTGATACTGTATAAGAGGGGTATTGTACAAAATTGTTACACTCGATGCAATCGCTTGTTTATCGCCTGTTCGAAGCTATGCTGTTCTCTCCTGACTGCCTTTGTCCTTCTTACCTTTTGCTCCCCTAACCGATCTCCCGCTCATCTTTATCCCCCATGAACGCATTCTCATATACAGACTTCACACTTACCTGAAATATCTACATATACAGCTTTTACCGGAACAAATCTTTCAACATACAACCTCATGGTCGCAGTACTCTTTTAATACAAACACAATATTAAAATCTCAAGTCACTGTAACTCCATGGTATCAAGAACGCCAACTCCAACATATGCATTCGCATATTCATACTTTACATTTACTTGAAACATCTGCATACACGTCTTTTACCAGAACAAATCTTCCGACATACAACCTCATGGTCACAGTACTCGTTCAATACAGACAGAATATTAAAATCTCAAATCCGTGTAACTCTATGGTACCAGAATATCAACTCCAACCACACGCCCACCATACCGCCTGCGGCAATCGTAAAACATGAACGCATTAATACAATTTCGTGTTTCAGCCGTCATCCACCATAAACCCTCGACACTTGTAGCACCACCCTGCCACGGTCTCAATCCAGTTCCGCACGATCCGCGTCAGTTGGTCAGTCCGCAACGTAACACCGGCGCCGAAGTAAAGAGAAGCAGCCCCGTCCGAAGAACGAAGCCAGCATTCTCGGTCAGAAAAGTAACGTAACACCGTCTGCAAGGGTCTCGAGTAATGCGAAACGGGAGATTGCGCAAGGGGTAGGTACGGTGTACGGCGGTGAGTTGAATAAGGGGTGGTAAGCGGGAGGCAGTCAGAGTAAGAGTCGCAGAAATCGTGCAAAGAGTTCCGACGGCAGTGATTAACTCGTGCCTGGCTTTCGCAACTTCTCGTCTCCGGCCTTCTTTGCTCTCCGTCTTGCTCTTACTTTCCGTCCTGCTCATTCTCCGCTCTGCGTGCCGGCGTCCTTCTCGAAGTCGGGAACAATGGCTCCCCGAAGGCGCGGAAGTTTCCTTTTGTTTTCGCGCCGATTGTCCCAAAAATGAGGATGCGAGCGTAATCAAACACTCAGCTCATAAATTACTCGCCGCCGGCTCCTCGTTATGCGATCAATTAATCAACGTTGAGCCGCGTCTTCGTGCTGATGCAGAAGTGCATGCGGTATCGTTAGCGATTAACACGGTGAACGTCGGCCAAAAATTAGTGACGGTGGAATGAGCTTTCCACTTGCTTCTACGCGCACAAGCCCGTATCTTCTCAACTGGTGGAGCTTCGGTAGGGCAGCTTTGCGTTAGGTAGAGTGAGAATGTTTCTGGTTGAATGGCTAATAACGGCAACGTACACGCAAGATTTGAGTCTTTCGATTAAGAAAAAACATGGTGAAAATTTGTTAAACCCTTCCACTGCTATGGACGCATACATGCGTCTACCGAAAACTATAGGTGTCAAATTTTTTTAATCCTTTGCCTGCTATGGATGCATATATGCGTCTATCGAAAACTATGGGTGTCGAGTTTTTTTTAATCCTTTGACTGCTATGAACGCATATATGCGTCTACCGAATCTATCGGGCTTCCAAATCGTGTCAATTTCTTACCTATTGCAACCGTATTTCCTCAATTGTTGGAGTTTGGGTAGTGCAGATTTGCGTTACGTAGAGTGAAAATGCTTCTAGTTGAATAGCTAATAACGGCAAGGTACATGCAAGATTTGGGTCTTTCGGTTAAGAGAAAGCATGATGAAGATTTTTTTAATCCTTTGACTGCTATGGACGCATATATGCGTCCACCGAAATCTATCGGGCTTCCAAATTGTGTTGATTTCTTACGTATTGCAGCCGAATTTTCTCAACTGTTGGAATTTGGATAGTACATCTTTGCGTTGCGCAATGTGAAAATGCTTCTGCTTGAACGGCTAACAACGGCAAGGTGCACGCAAGATTTGAGTCTTTCGGTTAAGAGAAAACATGGTAGTGATTTTTTTAATCCATTGACTACTATGGACGCATATATGCGTCTACCGAATCTATCGGGCTTCCAAATCGTGTCGATTTCTTACGTATTGCAATCGTATCTTCTCAAGTGTTGTAGTTTGAGTAGTGCAGTTTTGCATCGCGCAGAGTGAAAATATTTCTGGTTGAATGGCTAACAACCCAAATAAATACATAGAAATTCTGCTTTTGCTTCAAACTGAGACATTTCAGAAAGCATGTCTGCGTGTGTTTTACTCGAAAAGTAATTCACATACCAGTATATAGGTATTTGAATGCATGAATCTGCCATCTTTTATCAATTTCATCCTTTATCAATGCAATCATTTAATTGCAGTGATACCTTGACAGATATAATAAAATTCTTATCAAGTCGAGAAAAGAAAAATATGACTATACCCAAATATTTTTGTTCACCCAACCATATTATGTACCGAATCACACAAGCAACGTAAGTAAATACCTAGATATTCTGCTTCTGCCTGAAACCAAGGTTTTTCAAAAAGCATGACTGCATGCACTTTCTTCCAAAGTAGTTCACATTTCAGTATAAAGCCATTCATACTCACGTCTCTGCCATCTTTTATAAAGCTGTAGCTATAATTCAACGAATATAAAAAAAGATCATGACTCTTTTATGCGCATGTATCGCTACACTGCGGTTCTTACGAAAGTGACCGAATTTCAGTTGCCAGCGAATGTGTTAAATATCAAGACTGAGATCGTGAACAAAGGTAGGATCAGACGATCAATCGCCGAGAATGCAGAGTTGAGAGCTACGTGGGACAAAGAGACGAGGACTCTTTGACGGAATACGAAGCGTGCACTCTCCCGAAAATGTCCTTTGACTCCCTGACTGGCTTAATGTCAGTATGCGCGGACGTATTCGAGGAACTTGGCAGTCGAAACTCGGCCATTCCTTCTGTTGTGGATCTACACGGTGCCTGGCTGTATGCGTTACACTCAGGAATTATGGAATTCGAATAGTCTCGTCACAAATGATACACTCGCAACGCGAATTTAGTTACTGCAAAAATGAAACCCTCAGTAGAATAGATTTTACTCTATACGTTCAATTTATGACTTTATGAATTAATGAATTTTTTAAAAATGCCGCAATATTGTCGAAATCACGTAGTTGGTAGCCAAATTAAGTTATAACATCTTTTTTTAGAGGTCTCGGAATATGTAGAGCAATAATGAAAATACGTATTTTTGAAACTTCAACCAATAAGAAGAATGTAGTTTCTGCAAAAACGAAACCCACAGTAGAACAGATTTTACTCTATACATTCAATTTATGACTTTATGAATTTATGAATTTATTTTGAATGCAGAGATATTATCGAAATTACGTAGTTGGTAGCCAAATTATGTCATAACACCTTTCCATGACGGTCTCGGAATATGTAGAGCAATAATGAAAATGCGTATTTTTGAAACTTCAAGCAATAAGAAGAATGTAGTATTTTTGTGGCGACGTTAATAAAGTAACATAGTTAACCCAAAAATCAAGTTGTCAAAGCAATATTTGTGACGTACAAAACGGAATATAACGAATAAAACTCTTTTACGAGTGGTATTAATAACAATAGTAATTCAAATAATTTATTGCATGATTCTCCATATCACTTTACAAGAAATACCAAAAGTCCGTTATCGTACTTTATGGATATTATCATTATTACGATCCATTTTAATTTATTGCAAGGCACTATTATCATTTTTTTTCAAACATCAGATAAAATACTTTCCACCAATACCATACTTCGACAAGTAAAATAATTCCGCATTTTATGCTATTTTACGCATTGCATTTTCTAACGTATGCTTCCCCCTGATAATTTTCATGTAAATTCCCGAACACGTACTCTGTCCATCTCCGATATCTCATTCATCCATCAATCATTGCCTCTCAATTCATCGATTTATCGATTTAATTTTTTCCTCGTTTTAAAACAATCTCCCCGTCGAAACTAGCATCTGAATGCTCAGTGAAAACGGCCGATTTCGTTGTTATCAGACTATCCCAATATCGAGCGGTAATTTAAATCGTTAGAGCCCAGAAGCGGCAATATCTGAATAATTGAATGTCAGGCGAATTAATGGTAACGCGATCTCTATGTAGATATCGTCCTGTTTCGATTAAAAGCTGTCGAACTTTGCTTCGTGCAGATTGATCGGCAAGGCTCTTCTGTCTTTTTCTGTATTTATCCGTATCTCCCCTGTCGGCGATGGAGTCGTAAAACGAATCCAGAGTCCTAAGCAACTACTTCCGAAAGTCGAACGATCCTGTTTACGCTCGGCTGTAAATCTCCGCTGACTAACACATGCCAAGATTTTTTGTATAAAATTTTATATATGAATCCGTGGATGCTTCGACCGGAATACGGTTAGCGTTAAAAGTATGCGCAATCTTATTTACTCATTCCTTGTAAACAAAGAGTCTGCGCGTATTGTCGAAAATGGTTTGTAACAGGTATAATGCAAAAAATAGTTCTGCGAACAATTTGTGAAGTCTACAAGAAAGAAAGGGATGGGCAGGAATATAAGGGTTGTGTATATTTAAACAGCGGCTAGTATTATATACGGCACATAACTTCTTTTGTGCTTGCGATGCGTTCTTGCCTTTTCGGAAGTAATACAATAAAATATGTGTGAATATGTGCACGTCTTGTTCTTCCATTTTTAAATTCTCATTGGGATAAAAACGAAAAAAATCTAAAGCATCCATAATCGATATAAAATTTTTTACTAAATTAACACGTTGACTTCCATGTCATATTCGTCGACAAATAATAAGAAAAAAAATATAGTAGGTATAGATGCAATGATAAAAGTAACCCATGCGTCACTAACAAAACAAAAGACACACACTGTGTACTTCCTTCTTGAGTTTTCAACATTTATCGACAAAATCCGCAATCTCCAATATATTGAGTTGGCAACAAGTAATTGCGGATTTCAAATAAGATTTTCAATTTTTGTTTAAAAATATAACTTTATTCAATTAGATGGAAATTGCTAGGTATTTGTTCAAAATGTAATAATCTTCTACTACGATAAGAAACAATTCGCGGATGGTTTAGCAGCGCGCGTGGCCTAACGAAGATTTTCTTATACACTTGCGTGGCAGTCAACGTGTTAATAGACAACAATTCGCGAAGTACTGTTTGAGATTGATCGGCGTACGAATACTTCTTACACTAATTGTAACTGTGAAATAAAAATGTTCACGCGATGTTTTTGTGCGTTTTTCGGGAGGATCACGGGGGACGGATGCGAAGAATGTGGAATTATCAATAATACATTCCGCGGGCAGAAAGCCGGAACTTCCTCGTTTGCGCATAGTTTGCATGTTTCGTTAGGGAACGAGATTTGTAACTATCGGTGAACGCGGAAATCTCAACGTTGAAATCCCGTCAACGTCACATTGGCGTCATAATACTCCCGTTATCCCCGGCGCGTATTTATCGATCGATGCGATAAAGTCATTATCCGCGTAAACTTCGTTTACGCCGCTCCCCGGTCGTCGTTTCCAAACTGGGCAAACTCTGGACGAGCCAATGATTCGCTAAACTTTCTCGATAGAATGGGAAAAGAAACAAACGGTGCTGCTAAGAGGCCGAAACAAGTGCGGAGGAAGGTATGAAAGAAAGTAGAACAGGAGAAAAACATAACGTATAGATAGCGAAGCGACGTAAAGGTATACGTGCCGGGGATTTAGCGGAAAGGCGGAAAACTAGACGGAAATTTGTGTTACTTCAGATGCAGATGAAATTAATGTACGGAAATTTTGTTAACTAAAAGTCTGGGGAAACGTAATGATGGATTATTACAGCTAAAGACAATAGAAGTAAATATGTGAAGTATGATGAGATTAAATTGAATGATGTAATGATGAAGTATGATGAGATTAAATTGAAAATTGACAGAGTGTACATGAAACATAATTTGCAACGCCAAATGTATTCTTTACTCACAGCTTCCGTAAAGTTCCAGTTCGGAAAAATTATACGTACCTCATACCTTCCAAAAGTGAAGCACAGCCACCCACAATTAGTCGCAGACTAATTCCAGCTACAATAACGGTCAGTTATGTAATATATACACTTATTTTTATAACGACGTGTTCGCCAGTCTGGAATGTGTTCTCTGTTCGAGGCGCTTACAAAATTCCATTCCCCCAAAACTGTACACGTTCAATCATTAAATCTCGAACGGGGTTACGCAGAATTAAACACAGATCAGTTCAAGCAACTGCAATGATCAATTATGTTATATAACTCTGAAATATCCTCCATCCATGGCTACTTTACAATCTATTCTATTCTGCAGAAAGCTATACAACATGTATAGCTTCTGGAATACCAAAAGTATCGAAATCTAAATAAAACTACGCATAATAAATACTGATCGCTCTCAAGTACATTAATGACAAATTATGCAGGGCAAACATCCGTTTTCCAGTCTGTCGCATATCCAATACTTATGGCTACTGCATGCTTCCATTGTCTAAAAACCGTACATACTTAATTAGTAGAACTTGAACGCCGCAGCGCCGAATTAGAGCGAATCCGAGTGCAATCGCGTTCAATTATGTTGTACAAACACTTCTTCTCCCAACCGTGTATTCCCTAGTCTGAAACACATCCTCCATCCCTGGCTCCTGTACGATTCCATTCCCCTTATCCCGAGTAGGATATTGTTGCGCCATGTTTTTTATAACGATGCGTTCGTCAGTGTGAAACATGTTCTCCATTTAGGGCGCTCATAAAATTCCATTCCCTCAAAACGGTACATGTTGAACCATTAAAACTCGAACGGGGTTACGCAGAATTAAACACAGATAAGTTCCAGCAACAGCAATGATCAATTATGTTATATAACTCTGAAATATTTCCCGTCCTTGGTTACTCTACAATCCATTCCATTCTGGAGAAGCTATACATACATGTTCCAGAAATATTGAAACCTAAATAAAACTACGCATTATAAATACCGATTGCTCCCAGGTACATTTATGATGAATTATACAGTGCAAACATGCATCCGGCAATCTGTCGCGTATCCAACACTTACGGCTCCTGCATGATTCCATTGTTGTAAAACCGCACATACTTAATTACCAGAACTTGAACGCCGCAGCGCCGAATTAGAGCGAATCCGAGTGCAATCGCGTTCAATTATGTTGTACAAACACTTCTTCTCCCAACCGTGTATTCACTAGTCTGAAACACATCCTCCATCCCTGGCTCCTGTACGATTCCATTCCCCTTATCCCGACTAGGATATCGTTGCGCCATGTCACCACGACTCTACGTGACCCGCATCCACCCTCCAGTCTCCAACCACGTTCCGTACCCTTGTCAAACCACCTCTTACAACCCCCACCCCTCCCACTTCCGCAATACTTTCGCTCGTCGTCCTGAATTTTCCGCCGTAAAGGATTCCTCGGGCGCGGCGGAAAAAGTTCGCCCTGCGTCGAAGACCGACGACGATTTATCGGCGGAATCTTTCGGGGAGTGTATTAAAAATTCTGCGGAATACGCGTGAGAACGTCGACGGCACGCGGTTTCATACGTGCCCCATGTGCGAAAGGACTCTGCTGTCCGCGTGCTCTTCTCGTTCAGCTTGATTTACAACCCGCCGCGATGTGTGCGTCTGCGCGCGTTGTAAATTCTCGATTCGTGATGCGCGTTACGATAATTAAATTTACATAGTTGGCCGTTCGCAATATTCGCCGTGTTATTTCGGACGATGAACTCCGGGCGGGTGTTGACGAAAAGTTATGCGCCGTTTAATTGATCGCGTTACGCGTTTAAATTGCGGAACGGTGCGTTTTATTTCTAAACTGCGACGAAATTGAATACTGCCTCGGTGGGGAGTCGGGGCGGGAATATCGATATGACGGCGATTAATGCTAAACGTACCGGTAGTTTACGCTTACCTATTCTTAGCATGAGGGGTCATTGACCCCTTACGAAGTAAACGTTGATTTTCAGAAAGAAATTCCTAATTTATTAAAGTGAGAAATTGAATAATCGGATGATATGAGAATTTATAGAAAGTCAAATGAGCGAAAGGAATAACAATGAATGTACAATTTTAAAGTAAATTTGGAAGGGATCATTTTATCCCGCTTGGTACGTTTAGTGTTAAAATTGTAGCTTGATAATGGACAATGCCTAAAGGTATGAAAATACATTTACAAAAATATAAAATTCTCGTTGAAAAATAGAAGTATGAAAACACATTCAGAAAAATACAAAATTCCCGTTGAAAAATTGACAATATTTAAATTTATCGAATTTAATCGTACTGATTGAAAATTAGCAATATTTACGCGAAGATCATTTAATACTGAACGGACCGGTACTTTACACCTACCCATTCTTATCATGAGGGATCATTTGACCCATTTGATGAAATAAACGTTGATTTGCATAAAGAAATTCCTAATTTATTAAAGCGAGAAACTGAATAATCAGATGATATGAGAATTTACATAAAGTCAAATGAGCGACAGAAATAACAATGAATGTACGATTTTAAAGTAAATTTTGAAAGGGGTCATGCGACCCCGCTTGGTACGTTTAGTGTTAAGCAACTTACGGTTTCTAATCCTGAATACGTGCGATACGTTTCCCGTGTTATATTAACTTTACGGCTCTTACTCCGGGTGATATGTAGACTCCATATTAACAATGCTCGCACGAATTATAAAGCAGACTTCAGAGAACAGGGTCCGCGGAGACAATGTCCCATTGTGCTGTTCGCAGTGAGAATCCTCGGGATCCTCAGAAACCGGCGAAATCGACGTACGTAAGCGATCTGGCCAGATGAAACATATTATTGCTCGCCTAACAGAGGACACGGCCGTCATTTCGAATCGATCGAGTCCCACGACCAAGTTTGTAAGTCGTTCGTCCGACGATAATTAAGCCCTCCGGCTTCTATCCCCCCATTCCTTTTCATCCCTTTCCGTCTCCATGAATGCGGCGTAGCAGCTGCAGCTGCAATTATCATTCGATATTCCCACTACCGTGACAAGAGGCTCATTGCGGCTATACGATCGTTGCACTGTTCGCCCGAAGTGTATAACCATGAAAAGAGGATGGATTATGTGTGCGCGCAGTATTTGTCGTGTAAATTATTTAACGGGTTCACTGTTCTGGCATTTTTTATATTGACCCGACACTTTCATGTCCTGTAACGGGTTCAGAGTATTTATGTCTGCATATGAATGATTAATTGAATCATATATGAGTCGTTTGCGGACCGAACGGATTAATGCCAATATTAGATTTTTTTTCAATTTATTGCCGTTGTACGGGATTGATGCTTAATTTACCGCATTTGAAATAAACTTAACACTTTTTCTCTTGTGGAACTTATTGATTTGGTAAATGAGCAGTTCATATGTTTCATGGACGTAAAACTTAAAACACATTATGAATCATATATGGTAGATAAATAGTGAACGTGTAAATCATACATACATCCTGGACGATAGATAAGGACTAACTGTTTTTTAGAAAATTTGTTGATGCTTCATTTTAAAAATTTTTATTGCCACTTCAGTAACATTATGCATATATGTCACTACTTAATACTTTTTCTCTTGTGGACATTGATTTGAAATGAGCGTTTTGGATAAATAGTGAACATGTTAGTTATACATGCATCCTGGACAATAGGTAAGGAGTAACTGTTTTTTAGAAAATTTGTTGACGTTTCACTTTAAAACTTTTCATTGCCACATCAGTAATATTTTTCATATATATGTCCCTTGGACCGGGAACGTTTTGGACAAATATGCATCCTGTACTGTAGATATAGACGAACAATTTTATACAAACTTGTTGACGTTTTACTTTCATGGTTTTCGTTATCGTTTTAGTAACACTGTATAGCTTCTCTCAGCAAACTTGGACCTTGATCGCTTTAGGAGCAGTGATAAACGACGTCCTATTGCGGAAACGATCAGTACCACCTTTACACGCCCGTTTTGAACTTTTCGCTCTTCAGGAAATAAAGAATCCACGCGAGCAAACTGACAATGTAGTGAAGAAATCGAAGCATTTCAGACTTTTATCTCAGCGATAAGTATAACTCATTTTTTCCTCAAATACTTTTTCATACTTTCTCATCGGGCACATTACTGACAATATAATATTGAAGGCGGGAAAAATTGTGATTTCTATACCAAGGCGCCAACAAACTATAAAATTTTCAACAAAACAACAATACGCACTTCCGTCATATGTAATCTCATGCGAAAAGTGAAAAAAAAATGGAACATTTTTGGAACGTGAACCGTGAATCACCGTCGAAAAGTGATGTATCTAGGATTCACATTTTCTGAGACAAGCAACACGTATATGATGTACGGACAATGAAAGTGTTATGTATACGCGTATCCTGCGTTGCAGATTCGTAAAAGCACTTGAAGAAACTTCGTTGACGTTTCTCTATCATATTTCTGGTTACCATTTGACGAATCTTGCACAGCTTCTTTCAGAAAATGTATACTTTTGACACACTATATCTAATTACCCCTCACGGAAAATCGTCATCTCACATTTCCCCATAAATCTCCGCATTTCCCTTAATTTCCCATTTTCCGTATAAAGGGCGGCGTCCTTCTTCATCCTTTCCATAAAACGGCCAGCGTCCACATTCGCTTGGACCAACCACACATACGTCGCTTTGCCATTCGTCAACGCACTCCACAATTTCTCGTTACCCGCAACTAAGACTCTCCACTTTCGACCACACGCATCAGACGCTAACGAAAATTTATCCAAGCCCCTGTTTATTCGCGCGACACCGACTCACATTTGCACTCTCCGGCCTTCCGTGCGACTTCATAACCGTGTCAACCGGTCCGATTGTTCAGGACCAATCGGCGTGCGCAATCGCTTTGTCCTCATTTTCGCCGGCGTCCATTCCGTTCGGAAGCTTAAACAGATAACGCGCGTACGCCGTCAGCGACGAAAGTGGGTCCCAGGAGGCGCCTACGGCGGAATCACACTCCGGCAAGTAGATACGGCACTGTTGCGGTCTCGTGCTCGCGATAGCGGGTCCGAATCGATTTCCTCGCGACAATTACAGTTCATTAAGCGACGGTTTCAATCGGCCGGTTTGAGTGGGTCGCCAAAGGGCGGCCGCGGGGGTGGGAAAGCGGGATGCGGGCCAATAGCGGCGGCCCTTCGTCGCAATTTAACTTTGTCGGTGTCACCGTGCCGGGAAACGCGAAACGCCGCTTCCTGCTTCCGCCATTTGCATTTCAAGGAACCGCCGACCGAAAGAGTCTCGGCCGCCAGCGTTTTCGTCCTTCCCACTTTGCCGAACCTTCGAATTAATCGGCGGGCCGGGGGTGGGGGGTGATGGGCGAGGGGGTGAGCGGGGCAGGAAGTGAATAGACGGACGAGGGTGGGCGCGATGGATGAAGGGTGAATTCGATCTATCGGACGAAAACCAAGAACCTTGAGAGGATTCCGCCTTCCGCACGACTTTAATAACGGCGCCGTTTGGGGGATAAAGGAAGTGGGCGTTGCCTGCGCTGCCTTAACGCTCGATTACATCGAAGATACATGACTGTAATTTAGCCTCGTTATCGGCAACTTGCCGAAGTGCTGCCGGAAAGTTTTTGCGTAACGACCTCGCGCCGTGTCTCTCTGCGGCTTTATGCGCTTGTGTCATTTTCCAATCTGCGGGAGACGACGTGTACGCAGAGGGTTTGGGGAAGTAACGAGTTTTTTGGTCGGTGTGCAATATTTGCTGGTCATCCAAGAATTGGTTGTGGGAAGTTTAATATTGATATTCAATGGTCCCTGTACAGGGTGTCTCGGATGAAGGGCTTGATGTAACTACTGAGCGGCAGGTGGTACGATAAAAAAGTTGGAACATTTCTAAGAAAAGAACATCTTTTTTTTCGCAGTTGTTATCCAAAGTGTTTATTTTTTACCTATAATTGTTTAAGATAGTACCAAAACAACTTGTATTTTTAAATGGATATCCATATTTTTGTTTAATCATTATGAAAGCATAGAAAGAAAGGAAATTGATTATATTGATATTCAATGGTCACTATATAGGGTGTCTCATAGGAAGGGCCGTTTGATGTAACTACTGAATGGCAGGTGGTTTGATAAAAATGTTAGAACATTTCTAAGAAAACAACATCTTTTTTCGCAGTTTTTGTCTAGTTTGTTTACCTCTTTATCTATAATTTTTTCAGATCGTACTAAAAACAACTTGTATTTTTTAAACGGATATCCATACTTTTGCTTAGTCATTATGACAGTATAGACGGAAAGGAAATTGATTATGAAATGGGAAGTTTAATATTGATATTCAATGGTCCCTATATAGGGTGTCTTGTAGGAAGGACCGTTTGATGTAACTACTGAATGGCAGGTGGTACGATTAAAAAGTTAGGACATTCCAATCATCGTTTTTTTTTTTCATAGTATGTTAGTGTAACAGGAAAGAACATCTTGCTTCCGTTGTTTTTGACTACTTTGTTTATCTTTTTATCAGTCATTTTTTAAGGTTGCACCGAAAACAAATTGTATTTTCTGAATGGACATCCATATTTTTGGTTCGGCAAAATATGGATATTCATATTTACATATAAAAGCATAGAACGAAAGGAAATTTGGCATTTGTCTCCGAAATTTCTTCAGGCAATTTGAAGTCGACAAACTCAGAAAGTGTTGATGGAAATCCAGGGAATGAAAAGGGAGAGATTCAATTCTGCGAAACTACGAGTAGTAAACCAGCCGGACGAACATCACATTGTAGCGTGAGATTACATGGGACTTTGAAAAACAAAAGAATATCCATTTCAAACCTGTCAAACGACAAACGGCAACATTTTGACCTCTTACCCATCCGCCATAAATGCGCAGCCTCCCCCCGAAAAACACCAGGGGCCCTTCCTGGCCATCACCAACAAATTATCATCGCAAACCCTTTCCAATCGTGCCTGCCCCTGCACTTCGCTGACGAACTTGAAAAAGCTTATCCCGCCGAAGAATATTTACGCTTGTCAACGTATCGCATTCCGCCCACTCGCCCCACGCCGGACAACTTTCCGGCGTAGTTTGCGGAGTACAGTATTAAGCACTTACTTAAGGGCGTCGCGAGCGTCTCATCCTGAGAGATCCTTAAAGGAGATGTTGCCTGTCGCAAGGACGACGAAGCCAAGTGGCATTACCGTCTTGGGAGGACTCGTTTCAGCCTGAGCCATTAGTGCGGCCCGCGAACGTCAAACTTTGTGTATCGGGCGGCTTCTTCCGGCCAGCCAGAAAGACAGCACCGCCTGATAACCGTGGCAGGCGTCAGGACAAGGGAGACTCAACTCGGGACGCGTTCATACTCCGCCGAGAGAACGAGTCCTTTTGTCGGATTCCGCAGGATCGGCGGGGCGATAAGAATTCGGAGGAAGATGTTGCTTCTCCGACGCGTGGCCTGGCCTTTTGTTTTTCGACACTGCTGTTGAGTGTGCTGTTCACGTGAAGTGGGTTTATTAGATTAACACTAAACGTACTAAGCGGGGTAAAATGACTCCGTTCGAAATTTACTTTAAAATCGTACGTTCGTTGTTAAATCTTTCGATAATTTTCTGTAAATATTGTCATTATTTTTACGCTTTAATAAATTTTTCTATTTTTAATATCAATGTATTTCATAAAATGTAATGCATTGGTGAGAATCGATTTAAAGTCATACGTTCAATTTAAATGATCTTTATTTAAATATTACTAATTTTCAAGCAGAGAAGATTAAATCCTATAAATTTAAATACTGTCATTTTTTAAACGAGAATTTTGTGTTTTTGTGAATTTATTCCATAAACTTAGGCACTGTCGATTTTCATGCGGCAATTTCAAATGATCTTCAATTAAATATTGCTAATTTTCAAGCAGTACTGTTAAATCCGATAATTTTAAATATTGTCAATTTTTAAACGAGAATTTTTATTTTTATTAACATATTTCCATAAATTTAGGCATTGTCAATTTTAATGTGGCAATTTTAAATTATCTTCACTTAAATATTTCTAATTTTGAAGCAATATGATTAAATTGGATAAATTTTAATATTGGCAATTTTTAAACGAGAATTTTGTATTCTTGTGAATGTATTTCCACAAATTTAGACATTGTCGATTTTCATGCAGCATTTGAAATAACCTTTACTTGAATATTGCTAATTTTCAAGCGGTATGATTAAATCGGATAAATTTAAATATTGCCAATTTTTAAACGGGAATTCTGTATTTTTGTGGATGCATTTTCACACTTTCAGGCGTTGTGGATTACCAAACCGCAATTTTAACACTAAATGTACTAAGCGGGGTCAAATGACCCGTTTCAGAATTTATTTTATTTTATTCGTTGTTATTATTTATAAACAAATTTATATTAATACAAAATATATTCTACGTGACATTTAAATCTTCAAAGTATTAAATTAAATGATTTTTACAATTGACTAACTATGAAGTTGGTGTAAGCCTATTTAGAGCTCGTAAATATATATTATTTTAGTCAAATTCGCCTAAAAGGAATTGATATAATCAATTGCCATTTTGATAAATTAGTAGAAACATTTCCAGACTTCACATAAGTATTTTATATTTTTAACTTGACTAATATGCTAACCTTTCATTTTTGTGAAACAACAAAAAATATACTTTCGCCTCTTCAAAATAAAAAATCTACATACAGACTATTTACAAAATATTCAGTTAACACCTAGAATCTCACAATAATACGCATTATTCGATATTAATCACCGAACACCTACTTTCTATACTAACGATACCTTGTTCTCCTATTAGCCCTTAGACCCCATGATCTCAAGACCTTCGCACTCTCGCCAACCCACTCCACACCCTCTCATTCTCTCGCATCTGCATCTTTCTTAATCACCCTTCCGGCTTCACTGCACTATTGACACAAACAAACTATCAACTCCCGCAACTCTCATCACACTCCCGGCCTCCCAACTCGGAGTTGCTTTATGGGTGTTCTGTTTAACTTTTATATAAATTGCTATCGTTTGCCGTCGTCGGTCGTATCGCTTGTTAGCAACGGTGTCAGTTGACTTTTCTCGGGTCACGTGCATGCGCCTAATCATTTCCGTAGTACATCAACACAGCATTCGCCGTGTGGCAGCGAGATACCGTGGACTAAGAGAAATCTGGGACTCTCAAGAACAGACATCCCGTCGAGACCGGACTACGTAAGTCACGAGGGACGCGTTCGTTCTCCAGCTACGATTCGCTTTTTCCTCTTCGTGAGCCAAGCGACGATCGCCCGTTGCGATAAGGGTGCTCAGTGAAAAAGAACGTTTCAGCGGATACGATCCTTCCGATTCGCCCGTCCCTTAACGGCTCGATGGCCTCTTAGCGGAAGGAGAACGTCAAGTTTAGTTGGAAACACCGATTATGCGATGCTGGTAATTGAAGCTAATTGACGGTGCTTCGTTGTTTTCAAGGTTATGGAAGATATATTTGGTCCGAGTTGTGTTTTATTATATTGTGCCCGTTTGGGGATTTTCGCCTGAAAAGCAGTGAATGCAGGGAATCGGTACTACACTACGTATAAACCTATATGTGTGATGATTAATTGAACGCGTTTATTTGATACACGTCATAAAGAATAGTAAAATAATCATTCACATTATTTTTGTAATGTTGAACATTAACCTCTACCATTTCATACAAAACTTTCACAGTGTTAGAGAGAAAAACGGGGGAACCTTATGTGCACTAGTAAACATTGCATCAGAAACTGTGCTCATATATTTCCTTATAAGTGATAAATAACATCAAATCATCAGAAAATTGTATATCGAAAAATAAAACATTTCTTTATTACATACTTCATACCGCAAATTTCCTTCTCAGCGAAAACAAATGAATTCAAACTTCAGCATTTTCCCGTCGAAACCGCCTGTCACTTTTACCATAAAGCAAATTTATATACTTCTTACCGCAAAGTTTCACGCAAAAATAAAGGAATTTAAACTTCAGCATTTAACCATCGAAGTCAATTGTCGTTTTTACTATAAAGAAAATTTATATATTTCATACCGCAAAGTTCCACATCAGCCTCTACCACCACAGAAATCTTCGCAGCGAAAACAAATAAATTCAAACTTCATCATCTTCCCATCGAAACCGCCTGTCATTTTTACCATAAAGCAAATTGTACTTGAACTCACCTTGAGCACTGCTCATCTTAGACAATAACCGTGTTTATCATTGTTGTTGTGGCGCGTAACCGCGATTAGACCGACGAGATATCGCGATGTTGCTTATAGTGGGTTCTCTTTGAGTGAGGAAGATAGACAGTCAGAGATCGAGAAGGGAACAGCTTGAGAGAGAGAGAGAGAGAGAGAGAGAGAGAGAGAGAGAGAGAGAGAGAGAGAGAGACAAACGGCGTACTTCACATCCGAGAGACTCCTCTGATCTCAACGTTTTCCCCTGGTTATATGCGTATACAGAATAAGCACTCGTTATTGCTCGGAGCACTTACCAACCCCTGAGTAATTTCAGAATCCTCTGTGTCGGGCCGCCGCGGTAGCGTGGGGCTGTTTTCCGCTACTAATGAAAAGCGGAAGGCAAAGGTGCGCGTGCGCATCTCTCTTTCCTTTCTGCATCCACCTGTCCTACCCTTCACCGTCCCTTCAGACTTCCTCTCGCTTTCGTCCGCTGCCTCTGGCGCCCTTCTTATCGCAGTCTCCGACATTCTCTTTTTCGCCTTCGCCCCATCCGCCGGCCGCATTGCTCTTTTTGATCAGTGCCGCGCTTTTTTTATCTTTGTCGCTCGCTGTTGCGCGTTTCAGGCTTTGCGCTTTTTTTGCGCTGTCGGGTCTTGGCGCGGGATGCATAGCGGCGTCCTTTTCGCAGGTCGCGTTCTTCGCATCCGCAGCTTTCTGGGTAAGCGCGTCTTCCTCTCTGGCTCCGGCGCGCGTTTCCTTCTCGTCCGATTGGCAGAAGTCGATTTCCCTGAATACACGACAAAAAGGGCGGACATCAAAGTGCCGATAGCAGCTACGCCCGGCGCTGAAGTCATGCGAGGAATCAAAGATAATTAGCGGACCGTGGGAGAGTATGGCGGGATTGAGAACGAGTCGGATTACTTCTGCCCGCGGATGTATCTGATTAAGGGATCATTTTACTTTGGACGCATGAAAAATGAGCTGTTTTTACACATTCTTTTTACGCTGTTATTATAGATATTAATGTAAAAACGATTGGGCTTAATAAATACACTTTTAACACGTTGACTACCAAGCATATTTTGTTATGTTAGAAACGCGATCATCCCGAAGTATACTTTGAATGTGTTAACATGTGTTATTCAGTCTTTCAAGTGACGTAATTTCGTGAAAACACATCTCAGAATATCCATACTCAAAAATATGTGCTTTATTCGAATTGAATCATTAATTCAGTTATTTATAAAATGGTTGCATAGGTACCATTTACCTATAGCTGCCACTTCAAGTAAATTACGCTATAACATGGCATCCTCATTAAATATTACAGGATTCAACTGAATGATGTAAAATTAAAGTAACTCGTATGTACTACATATCAAATAGATGAAGCTCTATTTTAATATTAAATGCATTTAAAAAATTATAAATACATACTTGCGACCGTCAGCGGTAACTACAATGGCACACGTGTCAAAATTATACCGTTCCGCAAATTCACCTCTTGCAATATTCAGAATCAAAAACATGAATGCCCCTTCAACCAACCGCCAGCTTACTACACATTCATCGATCCCCCATCCCGTCCGGTTTTGCCGCACACTCAAAATCGCACACAACAAATGTTAACCATCGCATTTACTCGTCGATTTCACATTCACCCCCCTCTCCTCCCAATATCTATATCAACCGCACTCAGATTCGCCCGCAGTTAAACCTCGCACTTACGAAACTAATTAGCCCCTTCGGTTCAAAACGCACGCGGGTTCTCCTAACCCCTTGCACTATTTTTAGGCCAAACTTGAATATCTATCTCGCGTTCACTCGTAAAATATCGTGTTTGAAACCGCAACGTGATGAAGTACTACAGAATATGATTAATAATAATACCATAATAGTATAATTAAAAAATACCCAATGCAGCTTACGTGCTACTTAGGACATATTGTCATTACAAGAGGTGCACAGGTTTTGTACAATTTTCTTCATAAGAAGTAATATTCTTGATAAATTATAATTTTGACAAACCCTCCAGGTAGAATTTATAATTTTGTAAATGCAATTTAACATTAAATAGTGATTCAATTCTTTGGTCTCCGATACCTTCGCATTCTTTTCATTTTGTATAATTCAATCATATTCTTTAGTATTTCATCACGTTGCGATTTTAATATAGTAAAATACGCACGGCAATCAACGTGTTAAAATCGCAACGTGATGAAGTACTACAGAATATGATTCATAATAATATAATTAAAAAAATACCCAATCAGTAGCATTTATAATTTTGTAAATGCAATTAATATTAAATAGTCATTCCAGTCTTTGGCCTCTGGTATGTTCGCGTTCTTTTCATTTTGCACAAATCAATCATATTCTTTAGTATTTCATCACGTTGCGATTTTAATATAGTAAAATACGCACGGCAGGCAACGTGTTAAAATCGCAACGTGATGAAGTACTACAGAATATGATTCATAATAATATAATTAAAAAAATACCCAATCAGTAGCATTTATAATTTTGTAAATGCAATTAATATTAAATAGCGATTCAATTCTTTGGTCTCTGATACCTTCGCATTCTTTTCATTTTGCACAATTCAATCATATTTTGTACTACTTCATCACGCTGCGGTTTTAATATAGTAAAATATGCACGGCAGTCAAAGTGTTAAAGTTCCGACCATTCGGGTGCATATGTTAGGCACGGCTTCTTCCGAATTTCCGCGTAGTGCAAGGGGCTAATATCCTCTCCTCGTCGCTCGGTTGTTTCCTCTAACGATCGAAACTCGGCCTCTCCGATACTGTTTTCCCCAGCACGAGAATGCGCCTTCAATTCTGCTTTTTTCCCGCACTTTCAGCTGCTAACGCTATCAGCCCACCCTCCCCCCTTCCTCCCCCACCTGCTCTCCGCACAGTGGCCGTCGGGTACGAGCTTGTTTACCTTAGTTAATCGAGGCCACCGCGCTAATTGCCGCAATTGCAGAAGAGTTCGCCGGGCGATACTTTAAGCGGAAAACGACCGTCGACGAACTTCCGCCGTCGCCCTGGTCCCGATTGCAAACGGCACTTCGAACTTTCGCCATTCTGCTCCCGTATCCCTGCGTAAATATCCTGAACGCCGGGCGCTCGCGAGAATTCCGCGAAAACTTTCTTTGTCAGGAGCGGCCGCGCGTAAAAACGGCGGCGACACGTAACGCGCCGGTCGCTTTCATTTTCTTAAGCGCCTCAAAATGTCAGGCCTAATCTACTTTGCCGTAAAGTACGTTTTCAAATCGGCGAGTCCGTTCGCAGGCGGAAAATGGTATGACGTGGGATACGGCGGTTGGTGCTAATTTCGGAAGGAATTTTAAACCTTTGACTGCTGAATACTTGCGGCCGAAACGTTAGCTAAGGACGAAACACTTTTTCTAGTGTGAATTCTATTGGTTGAATATAGTGTAATATAATAACAGTATGTATTGAATGAATATAGTTGAATTCCATTCTATTGATTATGTAAGGCGCAATTAAGTTCTAATGATAATTCTTCATTTATGCCAAATTAAATAATGCAAAGGAATTATTTGACAAAGAACGCATTTATATTCATCTCCCATGTAATAATTGTGGCTGCAATAGGCAAGAAATTGAAATGATTGGGGACGCATATGTGTTGATTTATGAATTCTATTCATGGTCGCTAGTATGAATTCTATTCATGGAATATAGTATATATTGAATGAATATAGTAGAATTCTATTTTATTGATTATGTGAAGCGCAATTAAGATCTAATCATAATTCCTCATTTACGCCAAATTAAATAATGCAAAAAACTTATTTGACGAAGAACGCATCGGTATTCATCTCGCACGTAATAATTGTGGCTGCAATAGGTAAGAAATCGAAACGATTGGGGACGCATATATGCATTCATAGTTGACATCGATAGATTTCGGCGGACGCATATATGCGCCCATAGCAGTCAAAGGGTTAATAGGAATGCTCGTGAGTGTCATCGATGATGGATGTTCGTAAATAAGCTTTGAGTGGCGTGATGTTTGAATTGACATTACGTACATGTTTCAATATTCGCGCGACATTGCGTCTGTCACCCTTCACTCCGGACTGCGGAAGTGTCGTAAGAATTACGATGTCAAAGTATAATATCGTTAGAAGTCGACAGTTTGTCATGCGCGAATGCGTCTGATTGGTTTCAATGATTTATTTAACTCTGGTTATTCCAAGAATTTCTGCGAAAAGTCAGTCAAAGGTTTACTTCACCAAGATACAATGTTTTCCTGGACTGATTATTTTACAAAAGTTTCACAATAAATTAGTGCCCAGTGATGTATCGTAAACTATTTTATAAATTAATAAATCGTAATGGAAGTGTCAATGCCTCAGAAAACCAAAGATGGCTCAGTTACATCAAATCATTGTGAACTGGGCCTGTAGTATTTAAATAATAATACGTAGATCATTAATCGAAAATTAACAGTAATATTTGAGTGCACCATTGACGATATAAGACAACGAACAAACTCAGCGTGGCATCATATTTGCATTTCCGTATAAGCATTTCAGTTATTACGTAAACATTGTCAACTATTTTTAAATTTCCAAATAATTACGTTTCAACATCCCAGAAATCCAGAAGTAGTTTACTTTTACCAAATTCATCATAAACATAACTACTGTTCCTTGTGTATTATCCATTCTTTTATTTTTTTTATGGATGAATACCATAACACAAAACAAATACAATCAAATACAAATAATACAATATAATACAATCAAATTCAATACAATACAATCAAATACAAAGAAATACAATACAATACAATCACATTCAACCAAATACAATACAATATAATCACATACAAACAAATACAAATACAATAAAATAAAACAAAAACAATCTATCACATACCACTCGAATGCCACGAACATCGTTAAGTGAACAACCATATTCTACCCCAAAAACATTTCCCATCGCCCGACATCCATTACCTCCTGAACGACCACAATCCCTTCTGAAATCGCATTCTAATCCAGTTGTCTGCAGTGCGTCAATTTCTAATCGCAACTGTCGGCGCAAGTATTGTTTCGCGAGGGAAAGAGATCGCTCTCGACGAAATACTGTGCGAAAACTAGGCCATCGTTCGAGCCGAGATAGTTGAAAATTTTTCGGACCTCGGACGGCAAGATAAATACGTACGAGACGGAAGTTCGACGTGGAGCGTTAGTTAATCGGGTTTTCACTGTAATCGGCTTAATTGCGAGAGGAGTTTGCCCGCGGCTACTCTGGCCGGGGTCTCGGGTGAAACTCGAAGCACCTACTTTACGAAGAAAGTCGTGCGGGGGTGTGGGTCGACGTTTGAGAACAGCGAGACGAGTGAGTATGAGAGACTCTGTGGCGCGCTGACGTTCGATAAAAATGTTTACGAGTCGCTGCGTCCTTCACGGCGGAGATCTTTACTGCTACGATATGCTTCAAGAACGGTATCATGTATGTGATGGGATTGGGGAAGTGGAGAAGGGGTATTATTAGGAAATCTGGCATTGCAAGCTGTGCGGTTGGCGGTAATTTAAGTTTTTATGAATAGGTACTTGAGGGTTGCCGAATCGTTCGTTGCTTTTATGACATATTTAAGAAATACTTGACAGTTGCCGAGATGGTCATTGCTTTTACAACATGTTTAAGTAATACCTGACAGTTGCCGAGATGTTCATTACTTTTACATGGTTAAGTAATACCTGACAGTTGCCGAGATGTTCATTACTTTTACATGTTTAAGTAATACCTGACAGTTGCCGAAACGTTCATTGCTTTTACATGTTTAAGTAATGCTTTCATGCATATGGCAGGATTGTAG
This sequence comes from Cryptocheilus praepositus, assembly GCA_033815515.1. Classification (NCBI taxonomy): domain Eukaryota; kingdom Metazoa; phylum Arthropoda; class Insecta; order Hymenoptera; family Pompilidae; genus Cryptocheilus; species Cryptocheilus praepositus. Next base: position 309,854 of record JAWWQZ010000292.1, on the reverse strand, counting down.
GGAAAAACGAGTTTTTAAGCAATATGTGTGTGTGTGTGTGTACATATAAATGTGTAAGGTTTAATTAAAAATGGACAAGAGTGTGCACTTTTAAATAATAGTTAAATATTACGTGATTGTCAGATTTATTAGGTAATCGTTCGGTACAGATTTACCGGCGACTTTCTCTTCTTGTACACTAACTTTAATAGAAAAATCTCACAAAATTTCACGGCTATAGTACGGAAGTATTTAAACTGCTAGTAATTGCGCATATCGTTTTGCGTACAAGAAAAATTGTATGATTATATTTGACATACTTGTTCGCCAAGCAACTGACAATTATTTGTCAGAAATTCGATTTGCCCTTTGAACGGCGACTTTCGCATCTCGTGACACAAGGAGGGAGCAATCCCCTTTGCCGGCTTCCAATCCCTTGCATCGTTTGGCGGACGCTTCCTTGGCCCAGACATTCCCCTCGCAATATCTCAAAACGCAGCAGGAGAAGGCCAATAAACCGTTTGAAGCGCCGAAGCCACCGCCTTTGCTAAACCAAAAACTATTCCTTTGCGGACTCTTGTGGCCCATCGTGCAGCTCTCAGTTTTTCAGCGATCGCCCGTATTTGTACGCTAAAATGAACGTGTGGGGAAAACATCGGTAAGATTTTGCGTATAATGAAACGATACTCGAAAGTTACAACGTAAGTAGCTCACATTATATAGAACATGACCTCGTCACAGTATGAAGTCGCAGTGACCTGAACGTTAAACTAATTATTGGGACAAAAAATGGTCGGTGTTTTGTGGGATTAGTTTTTAATATTTCCAGTACAACAATTATTACATTTGTAGTATTTAATTTCTTCCAATGCGTAGTTAATATATTTTATACATTCTATTAATTTTACTCAAGTACTACATTCCTTATCTTTCACTCCTTTTATTGCGTAGTGATTATATACATAGTCTTCCAACTAACTAAAATACAACCCATTTCAACTAAATCCAAATACTGCATTTCGAAAATTCCATTCTTTCTAATACGTTACGACTATAATCGTATATTCTTTCAGATCATTCAAATCCTCAATCGAACTTTTCCGATCGCTATCGCACGCTTCGATCAAATATATTCAAGTGTTCTGCGCGACTTAAATTTCTTCGAAGGCGTAGCTAATATATTTATACGCTCTTTTAATTTCATTCAAGTTTTGCATTTCTTATCTTTCACTTCTTTCACCATGTAGTGAGTAATATGTATACCCCCTTTCGACAAAATCCAAATACTACATTTCCAGAATTTCATTCGTTTCCACACGTTACAACTACGAGGGCAGTCCGATAAGTACTTGGCCTACTAAAGAAAAACGAACATTTTGGAAAATTGACGATTTATTTTTCAACACAGTCTCCTTTTAACTCGATACACTTGATCCAGCGATGTTTCAACTTCTTCAATCCGTCTGAAAAATACGTTTTCTGGAGATCTGCAAAGTAGGCCTCCGTGGCGGTGATAACCTCCTCATTTGACTCAAATTTCTGCCCAGCGAGTGACTTTTTCAAGTTTGGGAAGAAAAAGAAGTCATACGGGGCCAAATCTGGAGAATACGGTGGATGGGGCCGCTGTTCGTAGCCTAATTCAACGAATTTGACTGTAGCGACGGCAGAGGTGTGAGCCGGTGCGTTATCGTGGTGAAAGAGCATTTTTTTCTTCGCCAAATGGGGCCGTTTTTTCCTTAATTCGGCGTCGAATCGGCTCAATAATTCAGCATAGTACAGCCCCGTGACTGTTTTGCACTTCTCCAGGTAGTCTATGTAGTCGAAACCTTGTGAATCCCAGAAAACGGTGGCCATCACCTTTTCGGCCGATAGGACAGTCTTCGCCTTCTTCGGAGCACATTCGCCGGGCGCAGTCCACTGTTTCGACTGTTCCTTGGTCTCTGGTGTGTACCAGTGGATCCACGTTTTGTCGACAGTCACAAAACGACGTAGAAACTTTTTCGGATTGCGCTTAAACAGTGTCAAACACTGCTCTGAAGTGGTCTCACGGATGCGCTTGTTATCCGGAGTGAGCAAACGCGGCACCCATCGAGCAGAAAGCTTTCTCATGCCCAATATTTCATGCAGGATATGCCCAGATTTCATGGCTGGATCAAGTGTATCGAGTTAAAAGGAGACTATGTTGAAAAATAAATCGTCAATTTTCCAAAATGTTCGTTTTTCTTTCGTTGGCTAAGTACTTCTCGGACTGCCCTCGTATAATCATACATTCTTTTAACTCATTCACATCTTCGATCGTACTTCTTCGATCACTATCGCACGTTCCGATAAAATATGTTCAACTGTTCTGCGCGACTTAAGGTAACTGAACGTTCTCCGCTGAAACGTCTGAAGCTCGTCGCTGAGTGTAATTATTCTCGCGAACGGGATCACGAATTGAGGAATTCGCCGGTGCGCCCTCACAGAACGTCCGTTGTCAGTCAAGAGTGCAGTCTCCGTCGAAATATCTCGCGACAATTGTTTCCAAAGCGAACGCCGAACTTTCGCGAACGGCGAATGGCGTAATATAACGCGGGACTGCCTGTGAGCGACGATAGTTTCGAAATTATTTCGAGAGGCACGCCGTTATTTCGCCGTGCCGTGCAGTGCGATAATCGCATCCCTTCTCATCGGCAGGTGTCACGGTACGAGAAACAACAAAGTTCTTAGTCATTATAACAGGGCGAAATTTGTGTCCTGGACACAACTTACATGGTTTTTAACACGTTGGCTGCCGTGGGGGTCACCGGTGACCGGCGCAAGAAATATTACTGAAGATCCAAAATATTCGCAATGGGTAGTAAAAATTATTTTATAAATGCAGTTATTGTTAGAATAGTGATGCGATCCTTTCGTCTCCAATACTTGCACATTATTTACATTTTGCATAATTCAGTCAAACGCTGTAGTATTTCATAGCATCGCCGTTCTAATACGGCAAAATACGCACGGCAGTCAACGTGTTAATTTTCTTAACGCGGGGAGAGGGATCATTTTTATTGATATAATTCATGAAATATTGCGTTTAATGGAAAGGAAAAGTATTCTCTGTCAAATGAAGAAGAAATAAAGATAAAATATTTCAATTATTCATATATAATTATTATATTATAAAATTATTTATTACAAAATTATTTATAAATAATACAGCAGTAATAATGAATAAATACAAAATAATAAATAAAAATTCACAAAGTAGTGTGTAAAGTGAAGAGAATAAAATGTAATGTAAATTTTTCGTGGAACAGTTCACATTACTGCAAAATTACTGATGATCGTATAAGCTGGCTGCTGTTTCAAAATCATCGGTGTGTTCTAAAGATTTAAATAATGAGAAACGCAATTATTTCTTGGAAATTGTGTAAAATATGCCAAATTGACATTGTATATAATGAAGCAAATATGGTATATAGAAATGAATTATGTATGTGGGTTTAATTACCTGAAGAATGTATGATACCGACTACAATTGTTATAACATATTAATAACTAACGTATTGATGATCTCAGAAACCTTCCTAATAAAACAGCACTTTTAAAAAGTTTCTAAAGCAAATATTTGATAAACTGGTTTAATTTTTTCTTTACTTTCTTATTAACCGTTGGTTACTTGGGAATTTAACGTCTTGATTATATATTATGAGAATTGATTAGAGATTATAAACACTCGTATAGTAATAATCAAGACATTAAGATTCTTTTATTTTAAAGGAAAGAGTTTTAATGTCTTGATTATTAATATACGAGTGTTTGTATTTCTTAATAAACTCTTATAATATATAATCAAGACATTAAGACTCCTTTATTTTAAAGAAAACGGTCTTAATGTCTTGATGATTAATATGCGAGTGTTTATATTTTATAATAAACTCTCATAATATAAAATCAAGAAATTAAGACTCTCTTACTTTAAAGAAAAGAGTTTTAATGTCTTGTTTATTGATATACAGTGTTTATATTTTCTAATAAACACTCATAATATATAGTCAAGACATAAAGCTATTTTATTTCAAATACCGATAGGTTATGGGCACAGAACGATTCCACTGCGCCTGAAATGTGTTGTCTTGATTAATCATACGCGTTGTTATTGAACTTATTCAAATTGACAGTGTCCATAGTGTGTTTTTTTTTATTGAAAATGGCAGAAAGAGGAACATACAGTCTTACGAAATTGGACCGCACGAATTTTGCGTTATGGGAGTGCAGTGTGTCGCTTTTACTTGAAGCGCAGAATTTAAGTGATTTCGTAAAAGGAACGGACAAAGAGCCGGATAAGGACAAGGCAACGAAAGAATCTTTGGAAAGAATGTCTCTGTACATCCGTCCGAGTAGTAAGTAGAAGCACGACTTACTTCGCATACAGAAATCACACACACAAAAAAATATAAACACAGAAGAACCGAACGATAGATGGATAGACAAAGAAAATTGTTCTGAGAAATATGACATCATTAGTCTAAATACCTTTTTCAACAGAAACTAAATTAGAGTAAATTTATGCTTCCCGGCCAAAGATCCGTTGCTCTTTTACGCGATGAAAAAATGCTGTTGCATAAATTATGCTGCGAATGTAATAAACAGGCATTGAAACAGCAGTTTCTGAGAGATTATGCCGAAACCGTTAAAAAATACAATTTCAAGAAAAACGCATTTAAAGTTTCGTGTTCTCATGTTCTTCCTGTACGATGCGAGCGAAATAACCTTCCAACTTTGTAATTTCCGCAAATGTTAACATTTGCTTTTAATGTAGCAATTTAAAGGCCTTAAGCTTTCCAGAGACGCAAAAACAAGATTCTTCTTATTTTTGTCCCACAAACAAGAGCGTCCCTAATGTCGCTACGACTAATGAGGGGACTTTCGAGTCTGTTGAAGGGGTTATATACTCGCAAGCTATCCTCAACGAGACTCGTAATCTTTTATGCGCACGCAGAGTCTAGACACGCATGTTTAAAGTGGCTTGTTTGTTACTATTAGGCAGTATTTAAGGGCTTTGTTTGTTGAGTGTGTCAATCCTTTGAAATGTATACATTTGTTTTGAAAAACGAATATCTGGAGCTTTATATACTTCTTTGTGTTTTGGGATATTTTATATTAACATTTCATAATAATATTCTAAAATGAATTTAAATAATTTTATAATAATATTTTGCACTAATCAACGCCAGATCATTTTAGACTTCACATTGCCGTAATATTTTAACTATACTCTAAAATATTGCAAAGTATAATTTCAGTTTCTTACACAATTATATTTGTGCTCTTTTTAATCTGTAACTAAACTTTTTTTCTATAAAATTGGTACTTTGCAATTTCTCGCTGAATACAATTTTAGCATATGCGCACACAAAACAATTTTATGCGATTGTCATTATTAATTAAGCTGACCCAAATTACAAGATGTGGGTCTGACGGTACTCTTTCATTTGTTCTGTATTACAACACATATTCCATTGCAGAACTTCTCGATGTTTTACGACCAAGCCAGTATTTACAATGTTACTACGTGAAGGCACTTTCAGATTTCGCTGGAGAATTCAAACATGTAAAACTGCCTTTTGCAGATACAACTGTTTAACTTTTTCTTCAATACGCACATTTTCCGGACCCTCCGTCAGCTTTTCGTGAGAATGTATCTGTTGAGTTCGCCAATAGGAATTTGCTTGTAACTTTTCCCCCAAACTGGGTCAAGCCTGTATAACGCTTAATTAAAGAAAGTTACTGAAGTTAGCCGAAAAATAGGTACGAAACACGCTCAGTAACAGTGAAAATATTACCATAAATATACAACTACACGTACATGGAAGTTTCTATATCTGAGCAATCAAAAATTTACGAACTTGTTTGCATATATAATCATTGTTTACGTCCAACTCTCAAACTCAACAAAGCCCAATTCCGCAACACGTGACCATTAATACGTTGACTGCCAAGCATATTTTGCTATGTTAGAACCGCGATGCGATGAGGTATAAATAAAGTAAATATAATTAAATCGTGCAAAATAAAGGTAACGCAGAGTTGTTAGAAGCCAAAGTATTGAAGCATCGTTCCACTATCAATTGCTTTTGCAAAATTGCAAATAGGTTTCATTCCAAATTTTTTGCATTTTTAGTAATATCTTTTGCACCGGTCACATCGTATTTTGTTATGTTAGAACCGTGATGCGATGAAATACTGCAGAATACGATTAAATAGTGCAAAATGAAGATAACGCAGAGTTGTTAGAAGCCAAAGTATTGAAGAACCGTTCCAATATCAACTGCTTTTACAAGTTTGCAATTAGGCTTCATTGTGAATTTATTGCATTTTTAGTAAAATGTTTTGCGCCGGTTACCGCGTATTTTGCTATGTTAGAACCGCGATGAGATGAAATACTGCAGAGTATAATTAAATCCTGCAAAATGAAGGTAACGCAGAGTTATTAAAAGCAGAAGTATTGAAGCACCATTCCAATATGAATTGCTTTTATAAGATTGCAAATAGGTTTCATTGTGCATTTGTTGCATGTTTAGTAAAATCTTTTGCGCCGGTCACCGCGTATTTTACTAGGTTAGAACCGCGATGCGATGAAATACTGCAGAGTATAATTAAATCGTGCAAAATGAAGGTAACGCAGAGTTATTAGAAGCCAGAGTATTAAAACACAATTCCAATATCAATTGCTTTTATAAGATTTCAAATAGGCTTCACGGCGAATTTTTTGCATTTATAGTAAAATCTTTTGCGCCGGTCACCGCGTATTTTGCTATGTTAGAACCGCGATGAGATGAAATACTGCAGAGTATAATTAAATCCCGCAAAACGAAAGTAACGCAGAGTTATTAAAAGCAGAAGTATTGAAGCACTGTTCCAATATCAATTGCTTTTGCAAGATTGCAAATAGGCTTTATTGCAATTTTTTTGCATTTTTAGTAAAATCTTTTGCGCCGGTCACCGCGTATTTTGCTATGTTAGAACCGCGATGCGATGAAGTACTGCAGAGTATAATTAAACCGTGCAAAATAAAAGTAACGCAGAGTTGTTAGAAGCCAAAGTATTAAAGCACCTTCCATTATCAATTGCTTTTACAAGATTGCTAATAGGTTTCATTGTGAATTGTTTGCATTCTTAGTCAAATCTTTTGCACCGGTGATTGGTGATCACCATGGCAGTCAACATGTAAAATACTTTACAATACCGGATTCTTACAGTATGCGACGCAATCAAAGAAGATTTACGCTCGAACGTTCTATTAGTCATGCATCAAATCGCTCCATATCATTAACATTACCACCAGTATCACGCAACGTCTCCTGCAATACCCATTACAACCACAGCGGCATAACATTAAAACCCTCATTACCTCGACATCCCGTAAATTACGGTTTAACATATATTAATCCCGATTTATATCCGCACCTTTGCCTCAAGGAAAATTCCAATGTTTTCACATTAACCCCAGCTCCGACGGATTACTCACCGACGTTTTCATTATAAACGAACCGCGCACGCATCACGTGAACACGTACCGTGTATGCGAACCGAAAGCATCGCATGTGTAACGTGGCTAACGTACGTCGGTACACACGTCGACCGTAATCACTGGCGCACGTCCCAGACTACACGTTTTTCCGCGCGACGACTCATGCCTACAGTTGCGCCGTGACTTACGGTGGAGTTATGGGCCTGTGTACCGAAAAATTCACCCTAAGACAAATATGCATTTAATACGTGTATGCCGATCTAACGAACTGAGTAACGTAGTTTCGTCGCACTCGCAAAATATGGAGCAGTGATTTTCGGGCGATGCGGCGTGAGAGAATCTTAGGTGTGGCGCGAAAATGTTTAAAGGTCGTTAGTTAAATTAGTTCTGCAGGGAGTTCAAGATACAATAAGTGTACATATTAAGATTAATACATTTTTAGGTTTCTTAGACGAGGGTATCGTTATTATAATATTTTTTTTTTGGCATAAAGTGTGTCGTAAAGGATCTTAGGTGTGGCGCGAAAATGTTTAAAGATCGTTAGTTAAATTAGTTCTGAAGGAAGTTCAACGTACAATAAGTGTACATATCGAAATTAATACATTTTTCCGTTTGTTAGACGAGGGTTTCGTTGCTATAATAAATTGTTCTTTTTTTGTTGGCATAAAGTATGTCGTGAGAGGATCTTAGGTGTGTCGGAAAATGTGGAACGGTCATTAATTAAATTATTTTCAGAAGAACTCCAAAGCACAATACGTGTCAGTATATGAAGTCTTCAATTTATAAATCTCGAAAGTCTGGAAAAAAGAAGTCTAGACGAAAAATAATAATGTAAACATACAGTTAGTATAAAAAGTATTTGTACACCGATCAATTGCAAATAATAATTAGTAAAATTATCATTTATTAAGGAATTGGTAAGTATTCTCGGAAGTTTCTATAATAGACACAGTACAAAAAATTAGTTGTTTAAACAACTAGCAAAGTCGACATTACCGTATTCGTAAACAGGAATATGATAATATTCAACTCTCTATCTGGGCCCAGTACAAAACTTCAGCCACACATAACATTAATTATTAATAGAACGTTCACAGCATACGAACGCTATCTAAAATTTGAAATCTGAAGCATTTTGTGTACACAATAAATCTCTGTCCGTCAGAATCTTCGTATGAAAGTTTAGGTATTATAATGTATTAAAGAAGCGTATCAAGAGATAATACATGTTAAGCGAGAGTATACAACATAAGACAAAACAAGTAAAAACTGACTGCGATTCAAGCGTATAAGATAGCGTGGGCTGAATTTCGATAATTCGTGACTAATCGCGGATCCGAAAGCAAAATCCATTACCGAGCGTGGTGATCAATTTCACGTTGATGGACCGCATGCACTGCGATGGAAATAGAATAGGGAAGTGGGTGAAAATTTTATGCCGGAGTACTAGGAATTTTTAGAGTATAAGATCGATGGAGGAATAGGAACGATTCTTTCTCACTCTTTCGCTCTCGCTCTTTCGACAATAAAAAAAAAAAACTTCGCGAATGGTGTCACGTTCTTGCGATATTCTCACTTAAATAGAATCGATTACTAATATGAAGTGGGTAAAACGCTGACATTTTCAGAAACCAGTCTTTATTTTTCTTGAATAAAATAATAGCGTGGGAAATACCTTAAAAATTGTATTCTTTAGTTTTTGTTCATTATCGTACAACTAATATACGTAATATCATGTATGTAATAGTGGTAATGATAATGACCTAGCTAAGTTAGCTGTGTAAATAAATTAGTGGCTAGTATTTCGATAAAAAAATAATGAATTATTTATACTAATTACATATGCTGATTGAGCAGAATCTTAAAACCCGACGTTTCGATACTTTGACCGCGTCACCATTATGAGATGATAGTTTTATTCGTTCGAATTTAAAAAAGAAGCCGATAAAAATTGAACAAATTTAATGAGAAAGTTATGAGAAAAAGTTTGTTAAAGTTGTAAATGTAATAAGTTATGTTTGAAGCAGAGACTAATAAAATCCATTTGAATCAAATCACGTCAGAATAAAAATTGCGAAAGTTTGATAATAATTACACGAATGTGTAAACAAAAGTTAAATCTCTATTACCTTGTTTGGGCAAACTGGATGATTTGCCGACCTTGAAGTGAAATCGAAATTTTCCGAAAATAAAATGAACGAAAAATTGTTAAAGTCGGGCACTAGAAACTTCTCCGGCGTAACGTGAAATTTTTCAGACACTGCAGCAACTGACTACCTTGGATTTGTCTACCTCTGCCTACACGTGAAAGTTTGTTGACCCGTTTAGTTTATCGATAAAAATTAAATTTCTTCCTCTTTTGTCACAGATCGACGATAAAACCTGCGCTTTCACTAATCATCTAAATTACTACGATGACAAACAAAGTATTCTTGCTGAAATGATAGTCCATCGACCGAATACTATTTACCTTATGACATTTGAAGAATTCAATGGTACGTTCTCCTCGTTGGCTTTTTCACACACACACGTACACGCATTCGTCGCAAATTAAATTTTCACCCTTGACAACCTATTGAGCTCGAAATCTCGAGCGAGGGCAAGCTATTCGAGAGATAGAGGTCGAGAATTCTGAAAAATCTATGGAAATTGCTAGACAATTCCTGACGATCGTCCATTGTCGCGCAATGTTGTGCCGGTTAGCACGTCGACTGCCGCGTCACACAAACATGAGTGACATTTACTGTCACCAGAAGGCCACGTCAGCTGAAAATCGACGATAGTGCACTGATAGTACCATTAATGCAATGCAGATTGAATCTCGACAAATATAGGGAGTAAAGTAAACGCCGACGTTTTATAGACTTTTTATCACGTTTATAGGAGTCCTCAAACTGTTTCGATCAATTTCGTAGAACGTAGGAAGTGTAGTCTGTAGCCATTTGTGCGAGTGTTATTTGTGACAGAAGCAATTTCCATACGAAATCCATATCAGACTCGTACTATTTCACTTAAATCGGGTGAAGGTAGTTTGAAACTAAACGAATATAAATTAAAATATCGGGAATAATAATACGTCAACTAAAAGATCAGAAATTATCGTTTTCAATGAGGCTTCTTACGAAATGTTAATGAGTATTCAGGGCAGTCAATATCCCAACTATGCAATTTCAGAAAATTGCAATCGGTTCAAAGAATGTATAATATGCAAAATAATACACATGTCAATACTTCTACGACTCACAAATTCTGTAAATATTTAAAATATATCCTCAACTATTGTTTCACTTGTAATGGCCTAAATAATGTTAAAATCAAACAGATCCCTGACAAATTCCATCTGATCAACACGGCTATTAACGAATACAACACTTCACAACCATCAGCCTCTCAAATGTGCAAACACTGAAGAATATATATTACAAATATTTGGACATTAGCTATTTGTGCCCACACAAATTCCATCCGCATGTAGAATCGAGGAAAGATGTGTTAAATAAAGTTTATTCGAAAAGTACTATTAACTACGTACTAAAGAAACGAAAATAGTCATGACTGCCCTTGTCTGAGGCTGCGTAAGAAGTTTTTTTTTCATACCTCTGCATTTACACACATATGCATGCATTCTTTATCTTAAATGTGATAAACAAGTGCCTTTCAAGTGCTTTAAGACGTTGACTGCCGTGGGGGTCATCTGTGACCAGCGCAAAAGATTTCACGAAAAATGCAAAAAATACCCAATCGGTAGCATTTATAATTTTCTAAATGCAATTAATATTATATAATCATTCAATTCTTTGGTCCCCGATGGTCACGTTGTTTTCATTTTGCACAAATCAATCACATTTTTTAGTATTTCATCATGTTGCGATTTTAATATAGTAAAATACGCACAGCAGTCAACGCGTTAAAATGTGACAAACAAGTGTCTTTCAATTGCCTTAAACAAGTGTCTACCACAGGTATCACACATCCCACTTCCACGATTTCACTTGCAATGACCCAGTTTCCACTCGAACCCCACCAATCCCCGCAAACTCTCGTAGAAAATAATAAATATACATTCAAAATACGGGAATTCATAATTCCACCGCAGCACCCAACCATCCCCGACCATTTCACGGCAGTCAATGTCTCAAGTATGCGCGTTCCGAAGAATCGCAGCCGGCTGAAAGGGTCGTTCGGCATCCCGATGGATTTCGTCGTATAAACAGCGGGGGAGGAAAAAAAAACAGATGTTCCCGAAGCACGGATGAACGAAACGACACGATGGCCTCGCCGTTTTCTCGCATTAAATCAGCCACCCCGCCCACCTTTGTCGCGTCCGCAGAGTCTAGACCACTTAAGATGAAAATGAGGGCAGCTTTGGGTGGCATGAAAAATTAAGAGACGACCGGGGGAGCGAGTTAAAGTTCGCGAACGCGGCTTTATTTGCGATTATGCGGCGAGTACGCCGGAGGAGAAGAGGGGGGACGTTTCGCGAGAATCTCGGGGGAAATGTTTGCCAACGGTGTTCCGGATTAACCGGAAGCGTGTTGTCGCGTCCCAATAATACAACACACACAAAAGGGAGGAAGCAGGGGATAGGTGGATAGGGGCCGTGAGTCGTTTTGAGATTGCTTCGTCTCGACGTAGCTCCCCTTTTCTCACCCCTTTGCCCGCGCGAGGACAAAGGGTCCATTAATTTTCCACTTTATAAATTTCGAAGTCGCACGGAAGAGTCCCGCTCCTGGGAAAAAGATGCGGGTTTCGTTACGGGTGATGTCGATCTTTCGACGTATGGAGTGTTCGGGATAATTATATCCTATATTAGTGAGGATGTGATTACAAAATGATAGGAAAAAGGGAAATAAGGGAAATGTTAAAAATAAAAAATTGTACAGATCGCATAGAAACGCCGAATATCCGCTAAATATAGCATAGAAACGCATATATCCGGCAAATATCGCATAGAAACGCATATATTCGCCAAATATCGCGTAGAAATGCATATATCCTATATTACAGACGGTGTGATTGCAAAAAGACAGAAGAAAGGAAAACAAGAGAAAAGTTAAAAAATAAAAGGTTGATCAGATCGCATAGAAACGCCAAACAAGACAAATGTGTCAAGAAGATAAATAGTGAATTAGTTATTTTAAAACCGATATGCTTCTTGAGACAATATTCGTTTTTAACTGTACTGACTCCATGTCGTTCAATAATTAAACTTGGTTTAACGAAACTACAACATGGAGAAGGATTATTGGAATCATATGGGAGAAATTGATAGGACACGGTGTAGATTTGTGTGAAGTTTAAGATTATTTGTGTAGATGAAGAATACGGTGGTGATCTTTGTTCAGTGAAAATGAATTCAATCTATCGAAATGATTGTTATGTATTTGTACTTTTTAAACGGACCTGTTGAAAAATGAGCTGTGCAAATAATGGTTCAGGGATTACGTGTGCGATTTTGAACGGTTGATCAGCAAGACGCGAAATTGCATTATTGATATTATTAATGTTTCGGTGCTTACATTTTTGAGTTTGAAGAGTTGTACGGTTGTACAGAATGACACAGATTTTGATTACAGTTAATAATAACGTTTTTATCTATGAGAGAAAGTATGCTTAAAATACTACAGTTAAGCAAAATGTCATCATATAACTTGTTATTTTTTAAATACACAGGACACAAATAAAATCGTGCCATCAATCGGTTTACACAGTCGAAAATTTCTAGGTCTGCGAAAACGACTTCTATCTGCAATATTATTAAATGTCAATACGTGAAAGGACGGTTATTCGAATTCTGCTGGAAGTGTTATGAAATCCACGGTATGCGTGATAAAAGATTATTTTCACGGGTGCCAAGCGTGTAAGATATCATTACCATCTACCAATGATCGTTATCCACCGTGTTTAAATTACAGTCATGTAACCCATTATCCTTCAGATCGGTTATAAAATTCTTCGTTCAAGTATTCATTGTTCTGTCATTTTCTGACGCAGACACCCGACAATGTTACAGTTTCCAGACATTCCGTTGAAACGTATGTGTCGTAATTAAAAAGCACGTCGGTGGCATTTTTCACGATAGCACATCGCCGAGACCGCATTGTTCGCCGGATAGAGTATTCTCTTTAGATATTTTTTCTCCTCAAAAACCCTGACAGCATTGTTCTCGCGGTCTGTTTAGGGCTGATACCTAAAAGAACAGCGATGGTCGAAGTACTGGGTGAGAAGGAATTTCTCATGTAGCAGGAAACAAGAAACACACTTTACTTATGAAAAAATATCTGCAGAATGCATCGAAATTATTTCGGGCACGATTCTCTACGTTTGCATCAACTGTGATTTAACTACGCAATGAAAGTTTATTTGTGGTGCGATTTCACATAAAACGGGGAATAAGTAATAGGAATATTATCTATCAGAAAATGTTTCCAAAGTGCAACAACAAGAAGATACATAGTTTTTGGAAGAAACACATTTTACTTACGAAAAAATTTTCGGAAAATGCATAGAAATGATTTCGGACACAATTCTCTATGTTTGCATCAAGCGTGATTTAATTACACAATGAAAGCTTATTTGTGGTGCGATTCCGCATAAAACGGGTAATAAAGTATAGTAAACATTATCTGTCAAAAAATGTTTTCAAAGTGCAAAAAAATTTTAATCATCATTCTTTTCAAAGCCCACTTTTTCACCATTGAGGACACATACAAGTCAGTGAAATCTGCATTTCACAGTTATTTTTTTAATTACCATTATTATCAATCCCATCGTCGTTACATATTCATTCAATTAATTTCAATTCATGTCAACTCAATTAATTTCATTTCAATTCATTTTCAATTCAATTCATTTCGAGTCATAATTTTAATTCAATTCATTATTTCAATCCATTTTCATTAAAAACACATACAATTCATTTTCAATTAAATTCATTTAATTTCAATCCAGTTTCTATTTAATTTATTTCACCATTATTATAAATCCTACCGTCATTACATATTCATTCAATTCATTTAAATTAATTTTCACTTCAATTCATTTCGTTTCAATTCATTTTCAATTCAATTCCTTTAATTGCAATTCATTTTCACTTCAATTCATTTCCAATTCAATTAATTTCACTTCAATTCATTTTTAATTAAATTCGTTTCATTTCAATTCATTTCCTTTCAATTCAATTCATCATTCATGATGATGCAAAATGACATGAATGCTACAGCATTCAAATCATAAAGTCACTCATTTTGAATTTAATTTTGTATAACCTTAAGTTTTTGTATTTATTATACCTGTCAAGATAATGACTAACTGAGATAAAATATGATATTCCGACTACCCTTATAAAACATGTTTAATCAAATTTCGGATATCACAACCAATTTAAAAATAAATCGACTGTCAATTTTTGCACTTCGCTCAAACTTTTAATGTCCGCGAACCACTGTTAACTCCACGTTAAGTGCAGTAAAAATTTCATCGCCCACCCTTTCCGCTCACTCATATCTCAACGTCCTTCCTTCGCAGCGCTTATTACCGAGCACCTAGTATTCTTCCGCCCACGTTTCCCCTTCATTTTCCATTTCTTTCGCAGTCGCTCACGCGGCGGCGATTATTTTCACTTCGAACGAAGTGCATTCTTCTCGAGAATCGATGACGGTCGATTCAATATTGCAGGGTTCATCACCGGCGCACGTATTCGGCCGAAGCGCAAGTAGTCGACGCACGCTTTATCTTCATGCAATATGAAGCGACTGGCAAATGGCTGCGGGGTAAATAATATAGGAAGGTGGATGAGCCGCGGGGCGGGACGAGGGGAAACAGGAGAAAAGAGAGTTCACTTGGGAAAGAGGAGTAGTCTCTTGCGTATTACGTTCTTGCGATTCGTCATTGACTCACTCCTGACTCTGCGTGGAAGCGTGCGATTTGCGACAAGCTGCGAGGCGATGAACGTTGAATGCGCAAGTTAAACAATGAGGTACATGATCATCGTTGAATCAGGGAACGCTTTAAGTTTGCTGCGATGTAAAGCTGGGGAAGGCGATGTTGCAGTGTTGCGAGCACGGGACGACGTTCGGTAAATGCAATGTGTAAGAAGATAATTTAGTAATGGGCGGAGGAGATGGAACGGTAACTAGATAAAAAACGCAAATAGTAATGGATATAAAAATGTCGATGGTCTGATATTTAATTGGGTAAAGAAGTAAAATGCAGAATACTGTGTTCTAGTTTTCGGGTTCGCGGATTAATAGATTCACTTGCGAGAGATAACGACGAGAACATTTTTAGAAAATAATTTCATTACACATGGGCACGCAATTAATTCAGGCAATTCTTAATGGATTCTATAATTATGTATTTTAGTGTTGAAACTGTCGGTGATGATCATTCTGTAATTGTATATGTTTAACGGCACTTTATTAATGACATTGCAATACGTCAGTAACTAGATAAAGAAAACCTATGTAGTGATCCGCACAAAAATGTTACGGTTTTCTAAAATTAGCAAAATGCAGAATATTATTCTCTATCTCTGGTGTTCAAAACTTAACAAATTCCCTTGCCACGGATAACGACGTGACCATTTTTATAAAATAATTTCATCACACGGGGGCACGCGATTAGTTCAGGCAATTCTTAATGGATTTTATAATTATATATTTTAGTCTTGAAAGTGTCGGTTTTGATCATTGTCTCAGAATATATCTAACGGCGTTTTATTAATGACTGTTATTGAAATACGTCAGTAACTAGATAAAGAAAATCTAAGTATTGATCGGCACAAAAATATTAAGGTTCTCATAACTAATTTTCTAAAATGACGAAAATGTAGCATTCGCAAAACTTAGTTCACTTGCCGCGGATAACAACGTGACCATTTTTAGAAAATAATTTTATCAACTCATGAATGTTGGCGAATGTTACACATGGGCACATATGGGCATGCAATTAGTTTAGATAATTCTTGATGGATTGTATAATCATGTATTTTATTATTGAAACTGTCAGTTACGTTCATTCTGTAATTGTGATATGTCCAATGGCATTTTATTAATGACTGTTATTGAAATACGTTAGTAACTAGATAATGAAAACCTAAGTAGTGATCCGCACAAAAATATTAAGGTTTTCTAAAATAAGCAAAATGCAGAATATCATTCTCTACCCGTGGTGTTCAAAACTTAGCAAATTCACTTGCGACGAATAACGACGTGACCATTTTTACAAAATAATTGTAGCATCTCATGAACTTTTGCGAATCTTACCATCGAGTTACCACAGTCGTGCATACAAACGCATCATCATACATGAGCACGCAATTAGTTCAGGTAATTCCTAATGGATTGTATAATTATGTATTTTATGGTTGAAACTGTCGATTATGATCATTCTGTAATTGTGATATGTTTAACGGTACTTTATTAATGACATTGCAATACGTCAGTAACTAGATAAAGAAAACCTAAGTAGTGATCCGCACAAAAATATTAAGGTTTTTTAAAATAAGCAAAATGCAGAATATCATACTCTACCCCCGGCGTTCAAAACTTAGCAAATTCACTTGCCGCGGATAACGACGTGACCATTTTTACAAGATAATTTTATCATTTCATAAATTTTCGCGAATCTCACCACCACCACCATACACGCACAGAAATAGCACCACTACTACCCATTCTTCACCTCTCGCATAATCATTTATTTTGATGTCGCAATTCCGTCAGTTATCGTCTTTACCTTACCGTTATTATTACAACTTGTCATTTATTCTCCCAGATCTCGGTCGACTTCAACACAGCCCGCTCACACTATTAGACCCATAAAACGACCATCCGCGGTACATTGAGCGCCCTTCGCGGCAATTAAACCTTCATTACACGGGACGCAACTGCGCACACGTGCGCGCGCTTTTTAACCGTCGTCTCTTACGTTCATTCGAAATATATTCGGTACGTGACTAGTATCAAATTACTCGACACGAAGGTACTTGAATCACAGTGCCGCAGCACGAACTACCTATTGTTAGCTTGAAACGAGAAAATTCCCTCCGTCATGGCGTTTTGTCCTCTCCCTCCGCATCCCCATCCCACTATCTGTGTCTATTTTTTTACACTCCCGCCTCCCGCGCCTGCTTCCATTTGCGCGTAGGAAATTAAAAGCAACCGTTCTGTTTTTTCTGAAAATAACAGCCCGGCGGCTGGAGTAAAAAGCCGTGTAAGACGAAAGACCGCGAACGTTTGGCCGCGAAATATCATTGCGGCAGCAGTCTTGAATGGAATTTAATTGACTGGCGAATCGCGAGACTGTGTTACACGCACGTTTCAGGAGGATTTACCAGGAGTTAGCGGCTGGTTAACAATAATGGACTCCTCGTCAGAAGAGCTGTTTTCTTCTCAAACCACTCTTTCGCTGTTTTCATTCGGGGTAAAGGAAAACAAATTAAAGGGTATTTACCTTTGCTGCCTGTTTGAGGCGCGTGGCGGCGGAAAAGTTGCAACGTAGTGGGGCGATTTGTTGGAAGTTTTACACAGTTGTACAATGTACCGAGTGGAAAATGTTTTGTGGAACACTAGTATTCGATATGAGTTTGTTGTACAGATGTTATGATGTCTAACTTGACGTGTTGAAGAGAACTACGTTGAGCGGTTCTAATTACAATGTTTCATCCAGTAGTCTGAAACAGAAAATTGATCATTTTGTTTGATGTTTATCAGTACGGTTACGGATATGGAAGACAAAAAATTGAGTTTTCAAAAGTGGCACAAATCTTGAAATACGAAGCACAGTAGTAGAACTATTTGAACTGTGAATTTGAAGATATTAATATTCTTCAAGTGGAAAATATGCCTACGTGTTCTTTGAATATTTATACAAAAGTTCATCTAGTTTTAACCGAATTCATAAATCATTTCAAAATAAATGTATTTAAATATTTTTCTCCCGTAACTGCAATTCTGGTTCTCATCGGTGATTATTTAGCGAAATATCATACTTTAGAACATTACAGAGATTAAAAATTTGTATTCTTACGTATTACAACTAGAAATAAACACAACAAATCAGTTCCAACAAATTCTGTGTGTTTTAACATCTATATATCGATTTTAAATTCTGTACAGGAAAGTAACTGCAAAATGCTATATTTCATCCGACCAGCTAGTGCTCTTAAGAGCAAAATCTGTCAACCGCTGAGGGTTAAAATGCCATCAACACGGGCTTCTGCGTCGTATGTGATCGGCCAAATAATCGCGCGGGTCTTAATTTCAACAAACAATCGATACCACAATATTTATGATATACAGACCCCTTCGGTATACAATTAAATAAATTCCTGCATTGCCGCATTTATCATATCCTATCAAAGCCGCGGAACGCATTTTTCACAGAACGACAGCTAAATACTTTAATGTCCGACGAATTTGTGCTGCCACACTAAATTAGGAGCGTGCGCTACGACGAATTGCAGAAAGTGTGCGCCGTCTAATGGTATTCAGTGATAGGAAAAGTGGCGGGGTAGGTTTTCTTTACGAGCAGATTGCCAGTTCTCGCCTCCTCGCATGCCGCTGATTGCTGGTGGTTCGCTGAAACTGTAAACAGCCGGCGTTCTGCCCCGAACTGGAATTGTAGGATTCGCGTGATGACCGTGCCGAGTTAAAACCGGCTGCGCAAAATCGGAAGTTTCTTCTTAATCAAACGTGCCGACGCCAATTCGGCGGACACGTGACAAAGCGACATGGCAAAAGCGTTGTTGGGCGTGCAGAAGGTTATGTGTTGAGTGGTTTGTGCTTTTAATACTAAACATACCAAGCACTTTCAAAATTTACTTTAAAATCGTACATTTCTTGTTATTTCTTTCGCTCATCTGACTTTCTGTAAATTCTTATATTGTCCGATTATTCAATTTCTCGGCGTATTGAAACGCTATAGACGCTTAAGTTTTCTGAATTGAGCACTACTACCGCAAAGTAATATCACTTACGGACATGATCTAGTTAAAATGAAATATTGTAATCGATGAAAATTATTGGATATGCCTCGTTAAGGGAAACTGCAAACCGTCTTGACTTACGGGCATAATATTTTCAAAAGCAAACGTCATTATCGATAGAAATTATTGGAAATATGTTACAATGGGATTTCGTTAAAGAGGATCGCTAAGTATCAAGACTTAACCAAAACCAAATATCCTAATCGGTGGAAATTTTTGAGTTGTATGATAAATTGCATTTTGTCAGAGAAATCCAACAAGTACTATAAATTATGGATATTATTCCATAAAAATCAAACGTTGTAATCAGTAGAAATCGTCGAAAATACATAATAAAATAGAATTCGATAAAAACGACCAATAAGTACCATGATTCATAGACACGTTTTAGTCAAAATCCATAAAAATCATTAACCCGTCGACTGTCGTGCGTATTTTACTATATTAAAACCGCAACATGAATTTTATTTCTTAGAATATTTATACTTATATGAATATTAAAACCGCAAAATGAAAATACTGCAAAGGTATCGGAGACAAAAGAATTGAATTACTATTTAATATTAATTGCATTTATAAAATTATAAATGCTACCGGACGGGTATATTTCGAATTTTTTGTGAGATCTTTTGTGCCGGTCACCGATAACCACCACATCAGTCAACGTATTAAAAATCTATTATAAAACCCTTTCTCTTCCAGAAGGCCACAAGTACCATGACCCGTCGACATAATCCGCCCAAAAGTATCAAAATCGACCAAAAGCGTCATAAGCGTCTGAGAAAATACATTTCATTCACGAATACTATTATTATCTAACTATTATGACTCATGAACGAAAATGTACTAGTAGGTCGTGTGTCGGTAATCTGCACAGAACTCAACCAGGTCTTCGAATTTGGTGCTGGCCAAGTCGGCGTGATTGCAATTCACATCCAACAGGCGCGGGGTACGTGTTACACTCAGCAACTGGATTCTGCCAGCATTTTCTCTCCTTCTCCGCGATCCTCCGGAGCCGAGCTAAGATCGATCGCGGCTTCGGCGAGCGGAGTCACTTGCAAATGTACGGAAAGATCGGCCAAATGGCCCGGCTCAAAGTGCCAAACTTCGGCGAGCCGGTCTAAAGCTCCTTTCCAAACGAGCGCGATTAACGTTGAGGACCGCAGAATTCGACCGCGGGACTTCCATTTATCCTCCGTAAGCGGAGGTCGGAGTAAAAAAGAGGATTTTTCCAACGAACGGAACTCACTGAGTCCGAGGCAGTTAATTTCAGCTGTACGCACGAGATCGAGACTGTCAAACGTCGCCCGACCCTAATATCGGAGGTGCTCCTAAATTAATGTGCTATCGACGACTCGCGCGAGGATTGAGGTCGGTGAAAGTATGCTCTGCGGAATTTCGGAATGACTTTCGTTAGATCCGTTAGGCAATGTGCTATTACAGGGGGCTTTTATGGAGATATTGGGTTGTCCGGAAAGTTCGTGACGATTTTCGGTTGGTGGCATGAGAACAGACCTGAATATATCATAATTTTTAAGACAATTACATGTGTACATATTCTAAAGAGCGGTACTTCAGGGATATTTGGAAAAAAGTTTGCTTACGATACATTAATTTTTGTCAGTTTTACACGCCTCAGAATAAGGTAGCAAACAAAGTTCGTGACGATTTTCAGTAGGTGGCATGAGAACAGTTTTGTATATCATAAGTTTTGAAACAAATGACATGTATATATATTCTAAAGGACGGTACTTCAGGGATATTTGCAAAAAAGTTTGGTTACGACACGTTAATTTTTGTCAGTTTTATACGACTTAGAATATAGTAGCAAACAAAAAGACATTATAGGCATTTAATGCTTCTTTTCCCGAATTTAATGCTTTCTTACGTCACAATCCACACATCCGCGCTTTTTTCGGTAGGTGGCAAGAAAAGACCTGAATATATTATAATTTTTTAAACAAATGACATGTATATATATTCTAAAGGACGGTACTTCAGGGACATTTGGAAAAAATTTGGTTACGATACGTTAATTTTTGTCAGTCTTATACGCCTTAACATATGGTAGCAAACAAAGTCCATTGTAGGCATTTAATGCTTTTTTCGAAAAGGCAAAAATGCCACACAAACGGCAAACAAGATATGCGCTACGTTCATTTTTTATCGATATGAATATTCTTTTGTACGTTTTGTAATCTATAAACAGTACGTATGAAATTAAGGGATACACGAGTGTTTGTACTGCCATATAAAAGTTTTGCAGAAGTTAATATATTTATGACGTACCTAATATTGTCCCGCTGTAAGTCGGCACAGTAAAAAAACGTACAACAGAGAATTTTAATTTGGTTTGTTTATTATACTTGGTGTAATTCTTTAAGCAGTTTAAAAAATACTATTCCATTTCGTTAAGCATTATTTCAACACGCCATTTGAATTTCAGTTCATTTATTCAATTTTCGAACTTTACAGTACCCAGTAATTCAAATTCCAACCAAACAAAGCCATAAATTCACAAAAATACTTAATTCCCATTAATCCGCGTGTTACTTCAGACGCTCGAAAAATGGGCTGTTTTTCGAATTTTTTTGACGTTGCTATTAATATAAAAATGATTTGGATAAAAATAATATAGATATGAATATAAAAATGATTGCGTTTAATTAAAGGCACTTTTAAAATATATGAAACAATTTTTTTAATTTATTTTAGTCAATATTTATACGCAGAAAAGGTAGACAAAGACAACTCTTTAAAAAGTAGAAAACAGCTTTAGATAGAGCATATCCGTGGGTTCGTCCTGAACTGCAAATATTAATTTTTATGTACAATTAACAAAATGACAGACTTCTTTTGAAAAAGAAAGAAAAATGGCGATTTTTCGTCTATTAAATCGTACTTTACTCAGGGATGAGCGTTCTTTCCCTTTCCCGACGCTCAAATTCTTTTAAACCCGTACATTTATCTGCTACATCTGCGCCAGCCAGCATAAAACCGCGCTCAAATGGCCCTGACATCGGCAAACGTCGTTTGCGGCGGGCGAGTAAAAATACGCCGTTAATAAAAATTCCTCAAACCGCGCCGGCTGAGTTCGTCCGACGACGCACGTTCAATCTGCTGCGCACAATTCGATACTACGGACGAGATGTATGCCGGAAATGCAAATACCAGAGTAGGTCGACGATCGAAATGTCAATAGCTCTCGCGCGGGATTAAATGTCAGGACGACGCACGAAGTAATCGAGAGAATGGCATATCTCTCCTGTGCTTTTTGTCCCCAGACCCCTTTCGCCAACCCAGTCCCCAACTCTTCCCCAACCCCCGTTTTCGTTCACCCCTTTTCCGCGTTCAAGGCAGCGGAAGTCGCTAAACAGAGAGGACTGTCACGTTTACGGACGAAAGACATTTTTTGCACGGGTCAAAGGGCTAAATACGTTGAATTTGTTCTTTGCGCTGGCACGCACGACGAAAAGCGTACGGTAAGGCAAGGCTTTTGTTTGTTGTAAATATAATGTGCGATAATGCGTGCGAATGATGATAAAAAATAGTGTTAACTCTTTGCACTCCGTTTTCCCCTCTCAGGGGACATTAACCCTTTGCGGTCGTATTAAATTTAGACATGGGTGTCGTACTGGTCGGAATTAAGTTCAGTTGATCGAGGAGTGCTACATAATATGCAAGATTATGAAGGATAAACAAGATTTATTAATTCTTTTGTGATCTTTGGATATATGTTTACACAATAATGTGTTTTAATGTAATTTTTTTTATGTGAAAATTATATTTTATGATTCTCCATCGTGTGGTATCTTTCAAAGTAGTATCCAACACGAAGTCCTGATTTTTGATTACATGTGTCGCAAAAATAATTAGTTTAACGTTTTCCGCATGAATTTTTCTGTTTGAACATAGAAAACAACCTTTTACGTTTTGACAGTTATATATAGTCATTAGAACCATATGTAGTTTTGAACATGCTTTTCACGAAATTATTATATATATGACACTGTCGTCTTGTTTTCTCTCTTTGCTGACACCTTACATAAGATGTAGCTATTGACAGTGCAAACCTCTATTCCCCATAAAAAAATGTTCTCCACCATTTGCAAGATTTTCTCGTAAAACAATATGAATTTGCTAACTGGTCAGTCTTATCGATACCTTCCGTACACATATTATAATTTATAATAACATTTGGTTTGCTAATGTTGACGTTGCCACCTTCTTTCGTCCTTCTTTTTATAGATTTTATGACGTTGATGGTGACTATTTTCTTGTCTTTCCACGCTAATAATAGAATATCACCTGATGGACAGGTAGCAACAATATTATTTTTTGTTACAACCAATTTCTTAATCACAGCTGGTATATATTTCTCTTTGTTGCAAGAGTACCAGTGGAATAGCAGCTTAGTTTTAAAAGCTTAGCTTTGAAATACAACATAAGATTATTATGGTTCTTTGCTGTGGTGGCTGAGAGCAGACATCCGACCGAAACGGTAAAAAAGCTTTGGTGGCTGAGAGTAGACATACGACCGCAAAGGGTTAAACTTGATTATAGAATTTATTATTATTAATAAGTATAATATTATTTTGTGTAATAATATTTTATAAATTTTATATATTTAATAATATTTAGTTTTATAATATTTATAATATTACACTTACTTTTGCGTGTAAAATACGATGGCAAATTTTGGCCGGAAAAAACTGGGATACCTCGTATGTAGGGTCTCAAATACAGGGTCCCCTAATTGGCGAGGAAAGGTTACCTATGATCCTCAATTATTATGTTTACGTATAATAGGTGACGAACTTGTTGAATTGTATTATTTGGTTGCGTAGTAGTCAGTTGGCGACGAAATGTAAAGAAAATAGGACGTAAATATGAAACGGCGTAAAGAAGAAAAGGCGAAACGACGAAAGATTAGGAAATAAGACTAAAGTGTCTTGATTGTGTTGTTATTGTTTAGAAATATTATACTTCCTGGTTTCACGTATCTATATACTTATATATATATATACACATATATATTAAGTACAGCAAAGGATGCAATAAGAAAAGGGAAGAGCATGTGAAATTTGAAGAAGTTATGTTTTAAGTAAAGATTCTACGAATATAATGCAATATGATTTGGAAGAGAATTTTTCAGGAAGTTGACAAGAGAAATTACGAGAATCTGTGAAACCTGTTATGAAAATATATTAGTGTGTTGTAACCTTTTCTATAACCATTTCTGGTAACCTTCAAAACATTTGATTTTGATTCAATCACACAATTAAAAAAAAACGTACCGTCAATGACTAGGTTGGTCAATTACCGCTGCGGTTTGAACGGAAAGTATATTGTCACCAATAATTGACACATAAATACGCATATAAAAAAAAGTCACCAGTGACTGATAATATACGTTTCAGATTATATAATTATATTACAATTAAATAGCTTCAAGCTTTGCGAAAATTCTTTGTAATCCTTACGAGGCTTATATTTTATGCCAGAATTATCCTCAGTGGTGGACAATCTTTATGCATCCACTTCCTGCGTCAATATTTTCACTTTTTTCGACCTGCTCACACATCCAGTGACAAATTCATTATCTGTGCGCTTCAATCTAAATGCATCATGTCCAATTGCATCACATCCCTCATGACTGTCTGATACCCCATTGATAATACTGATCTTACATGATCCATATGCTGAGACATCGGCCAATCGGGACACGTATTACATGACATACATGCTGTGTTCTTGATCTCGACAAGATCAACGTGTTAACTACGCCACTCAGTGGGACTTGTCCTTTCACTCAGCGTTCGCCGCAATACAAATGACCCAAATCACTCGATCCTCGACTAGCGTACGCCGATTCTGCGTCAGCAGGTATTACTACCGTAATCAGGACCAGTCGGTTTCCTTATCAGGTACAATTGTATCTGCCAGTACACAGCATTCAACAGTCCGATTTAACAATTCCTACTATTTCACAATTTCCAACAATTTCCTAATTCCAAAATATTTCACTTATCCTTATTTTCGTTCTATAGCACCTTTGCCTCTTTTCCACCACGGTCCTGTGGACATAACCAAACCATTTGCATGAAATTAGGAGGATTAATCAATTAAGCGCGGAATATTATTTCAGGAATCTCCCACAAGGTGTGGATTTAAAATCAAGCAAAGACGTGTATAGACGCCAAAAGCACGACAAATGTCCTGTTATAAATTTCGCTGGTACTGCTTTCTGAATTACCCATTTGGAGGCTAAATTTAGCAAATTATCATCATTATTGTTATATTATAGCCGCGACTTGGACGGCGAGCGTTGATTTGCGGAGAAATTGCGTAAACAATTATCAGGACCAATACTGGCCCTTTGCTCTACGAGGCAGAGTCCTAGACATTCTTGAATTGAATACAAGAATC
Organism: Cryptocheilus praepositus; assembly: GCA_033815515.1. Taxonomy (NCBI): domain Eukaryota; kingdom Metazoa; phylum Arthropoda; class Insecta; order Hymenoptera; family Pompilidae; genus Cryptocheilus; species Cryptocheilus praepositus. Next base: position 283,953 of record JAWWQZ010000292.1, on the reverse strand, counting down.
CGAAGCATTTGATTCGAAAGCTCTCTCGTACTCGCTTTTGTGCATCTGAAGTAAAGCTGTGTATTTTTACAGTTATTATAAAATTAAAGTATAAAGTATGAAAAATAGCTAAATATGTATAATATAACAATAATCATGATACAATCATTTGCTAATTTTAGCCTCCAGATTGATGATTCAAACAGCAGTAATAGCGAAATTTATAATATGACCATTTGTCCTGCGTTCGACGTGTACACGCGTCATTTCTTGATTTTAATGCCGCACCCTGTGGGGGATTTCTAAGATTAAATTCCGCGCTTAACTGGTTAAACTAACCCAGACCAACTGACATCCGCTCGCGACAAGAAGTCTAACAGCAGCAACAGTGTCATCTACCGTAAAACTATCCGGCGATTTTCGAAGTTGGACTGGACTCCGCACACGACGGAACCTTCAACATCGGCAATTCTTTATAGGCCGACGTCGGTTATCGCCATTGTTAAGCGAGCGAAAGTTTTCGAACGTCGACACCTCCTCTTTAGTGCCGTCTGAATAATTCGCGCTTTCATCATGTCCGCCCGCTTTCGCCGGTAATAGTGGCTAAACTTTCTTTACGCGCTCATTAATTACAACCTCGGTATCCTCATCGACCGCACAGGCTTTTTTAAGCGGTCCGTCCGGTGGAAGATATGTGGTGCCTGATGGCAGAATTCGGGGAGTTCATTTAATCTGTAACGAGATTTAGATTAAATGACCACTGTTCGTTCACATTTTTATGACATGAACCACTGCGGTGTTGAATACTTTTGAAATCGTAGTAAAAATATCGGAATTATTTAAATACTCGTAAAAAGTGAATTAATCAGTCTTTTTCGCCACACTTTTATGAGGTACATAAAGTGGTCGTGTCGTTGTGCGTTCTTGAAAATGCCTAATTTCGCAAGAATTGAATTATTCAATCGTTGACTATACCTTAACCAATATTTTTTTGGCAGCCAACCGTGCTTAACCCTTTAATTGCTGAATACTTGGCGCCGAAGCACTCGCTGGGGACGAAACATTTTTCGATAAGATAAGTCTTCACTTACGCCAAATGAAATAATTCAAGAAAATGTTTTGATAAAGAACGCATCTGTATTCATCTTGTACATTGATAATTGTGGCTGCAATAGGTAAGAAATCGAAACGATTGGAGACGCTTATATGCGTCCATAGTCTACACCGCCAGATTTCGGCGGACGCATATATGCGGCCATAGTCTACACCGACAGATTTCGGCGGACGCATATATGCGTCCATAGCAGCCAAAGGGTTAACGAACACAATTATAAAATTGGTTGGTAAAATTACCATAGACCTTTCCTTTATGCAGCTTTCGAAAATCTTTCAGAAAACACACTTTCGACTGAACCCTTCAGTTTAGAAGTTGTGTTTGTCAAAATAAATTGTGTATTGTTTGCGGCTCAAAGCTTTGGATTTCAATTCCATTCGTGTTATTCCGGTACATTTTTAACCTAAAAAATAAAAAAAAAAACAAGGCGGCCAATGGTGTGTACATGCTCATATTACCAGAAAGTAATTCAGTGCACAGTAAACAATTCTTAGTAGTAATTAATGATTCGATTTGTAATTAATGATTAATGATGTCACGACTGTTTGTGCATGATATAAGTACCATGAAACCTGGGATTTTTTATTTCAACAACATGCACAGTATCGTTGAGAATTTCGATTATCGACTCTTTGCTATCGATTGCACGTTGAATAGAATTTTCATTGACTTTCGTTCTTTTACACCGCTGATTATTTATCTACTTCAATAATTAAATGATTTTTCTGTTTTTTTTTTCTGATTATCCGCTTTTAATAATCAGTCGCACTCGATCTTCCGACTATAAATTTGAGTTGTTCAATAGCCATCAGTGCTTGTCGATATGCCGACGTACGGAATTTGGTGGGAAGTATATCGAAATTGTTTTTTCAAAGCCCGACTCGCACAGATGTTTCGAGAGTCTTCGTTCTGACGCAGTGGGATCGGATTTATGTCGTGACGGTTTTGGTTGATGTCAATCGAATATTTGTAGGATCATATTTCCGATCTATTGCCGCCGCGGTTTTAAAGCTATCGTGCATTATTTGACAAGATTTTTCGTTTTATATACTTTATTTATCGGCCCGGCTACGATTCCCTTCGAAATAGCACCTACGTCCCGTATTCCCGTGTTATTCCCGTCTGTAAATTCGCCGGTGTTACATGAAATTTCCATTGCACGGGGATTCGGCAGAAATTGTTTAATCAATATTCCCGGACGGCGCAATTTAAAATAGACATTTCATTCACAGTTCATACAGAATTGCACGGAACCCCGGGAACGTAGCGGTCTGGCGAAAAAAGTATCAATTCGTTATCCATACATTCGTACGTCTCCAAAGTTACAAGCACTTCGAACTTACTGTCCTCTACGATGTTACTTTTAGATCATTGGAGTTATAAGATTTTCAGCAGAGTTTTTAACGGTGACAAATGGATTTAGTCGAAACAATGGATACAACGACATATTAATGTATATAAGTACTCTCTATGTAAAGAAAATGTAACATTTCATACAATATTATATAAATGTAATATTTTATACAATAGTATATATTTCATACAAATCTCTACATTTCTAAAAATTATACAGTAGTTGACGGATTTTTCCTTCCTTGAAGAGCGCACGCATGCAACGTCGAAATGTTGGGTTTTTACTTTTAAACCTTTTAATGAATTCAGGTAAAAAAATAATAAATCTGGAAAATACATTACACAGTAGACTTTTGCTAGAAGTCACCTAGATTATTTCTGATAACTCTGTTGATAAAAGATGTCAGAAAGTGCAATTGTTCCTAAAACAACAGCTTTCTAAGGCGTACTATTCGTCCGTGCGAATGCATTATCTATCCAATTTTATTACTTCAAAATAAAAAACATACGCATGTCACCACTTTGCATTATGTTACCCCAATCAGAACAAAGCGTTCATCATCGCGGACCAAATCTCAACAAAATAAAATAAGCTTGACAACGAAGAAAAATAAGATTTAAAATAATACTTTCCAACACATAAACTAACAGGCATGCGCCGCACAAATTTGCAATATTATCAGTAGTAAAGGCCGGAATAATCTATTCAAAATAAAAAACATACGCACTGCCACCACTTTGCATTATATTACTCCTGTATAAGAAACCCCGTGACTTCGAAATATGTAGAAAGAAGCACTAAACAATAAGACACATGAATCAGCACAAAGCGTCATCATCGCAGTTATTTATTCAACAGAATAACATAATCTCGACAACGAAGGAAAAGGAGGTTTTCAAATAATACTTTCCAACACACCAACTGATAGGCATACGCCAAACAAATTTGCAGTATCATTAGTGGTAAAGGTAGTAGTAAAAGTAGTGTAGTGGATATAAGATGTTAGGTGTCGTCGAAGTGGGATGCGGAATTATATTGAGTTAAATAAAGTTTATTTAAAGATAAATGAAAACACTAATACATAAACATAAATACAAAATGAAAGTAAAACTATGGCAATTCGACTTCGATTCGGTAAACGGCAAGAAAACGTATCTATACTGGACTGAACTACATTCTGAACTTGACTGATCTATAACTCTCCTTAAACTGATCTTAAACTGACTGACAACTGTAACTGAGCTCGCGTCACAAATCGGGCCGGCTTTTATACGGACTTCTACCGCCTTATCTTAATCCGGTAGGGCCCGATGGCCCAACGACAATTTTATGCGACGCATCTACAGCCGTTTTCCTGATGCTACAGTAGTAGTAAAAACAATCTGTTGAAAGTAAAAAAAACATATGCAGTGCCACCACTTTGTATTATATTACTCGTGTTTAAGAAACCCCGTGACTTCGAAATATGTAGAAAGAAGCACTAAACAATAAGTTCATTCAACAGAATAACATAATCCTCGACAACAAAGGAAAAGGAGGTTTCCAAATAATACTTTGCAACACATAAACTGACAGGCATACGCCAAACAAATTTGCAGTATCATTAGTACTAAAGGCCGGAATAATCTGTTACATCGCCTGTACTCAACTTCTGCCGGACGATGATCGTGTTAAACACCGCGCCGACATCGTCGCTCCATTAATCGCCGATGAATTGGCCGATGTCTCCGATACTTCGCCAAACTTCGTCAACCGCCTCGGACGCATTCTTCCCTCATAAAAATCGACCTGTCCACGAGAGCGGAAAGTCTTCCGGGCATCGGCGGGCGTCGGGCGCGACGAAGTTTATTTTTTTCGCAGCAGCAAGCAGCCCTCTTTAGAAGAAGGCGCCTTAATTGCCGGGGCCATAAAAAATGTGACCCCATTCGTCTTTGTAAGGCGATCCCGGGGGTGATTTTTTCCGGTCAAGGCGTTGGATGGCCTCGAAAATCGAATTAGCCCCGAGGGCGGATTCCAGGAAGCGCAAGAGAGCGAGTAATATACCGGGTGGAACGTAATTATCGACGGTGCAGACGGGTTACTACTTATTTTAATGCTTGCCGGTTGACTGCTCTTCGCACCACCTGCAGCAATTTCTACTCTGTCTCTTTCTCCTTTCCAGCCGCACACGGCCCTCTGCTTTATCTTTTCGCCGCGCTCTTCGCACTTTACTTTATTTTCCGCCCTGCCCTTTTCTTCGTTCAGCTATTTTTCTCTTCGTCTACCTATTAAATTACAACGGGGAAAAAAGTACTGGCACAGCCGGTTTTCGCTGGGAAAGTTTGTCCGAGGGTGAAGGATATTGTTGAAATGCGCTTTGTACGACGGGCGGGGTAAATTCTGATAATATTCGATGCGAGGCAAATGAAACAATGAAACGGAGGCATAAATTGTGTAGTCAAAAATATTTTCGCGTATAAGGGATAGCCGACGTTAGAAAAGTATCAAGCTCTTTTATAAGGGCTTAAGTTTTGATAACTGGTATGATACTAGCTTATCATTTCTCATTTAAAGTTGTAAGAATATGTTGTCATGATTTTTTTTATAACGGTAACTGATATGATACTAGCTTATTATTTCTAATTATAATTTCTAAGAATATGTTATTGTTTGTCTGAGGGTGAAGGATATTGTTGAAATGCGCTTTGTACGACGGGCGGGGTAAATTCTGATAATATTCGATGCGAGGCAAATGAAACAATGAAACGAAGGCATAAATTGTGTAGTCAAAAATATCTTCGCTATAACGGATAGCCGACGTTAGAGAAGTATCGAGTTCTTTTATAAGTGCTTAGGTTTTGGTAACTGGTATGATACTAGCTTACCATTTCTAATTATAATTTCTAAGAATATGTTATTATGATTTTTCTTATAACGGTAACTGATATGATAGTAGTTTATCATTTCTAATTATGATTTCTAAGAATATGTTATTATGAATTTTCTTACAACGGTAACTAATATCATACTAGCTTATGAGTTCTAATTATAATTTCTAAGAATACGTTATCATGATTTTTCTTAATCGTCAAGCACAGTACGTTTTCACGTCTCATTTTAATAGGCAAAATTACTCCCGAGAAATTTCGTTGTCCTTCATGTATGTCTTTTTTTTTGTGGTTTGCGGTACGTATTGCCTCTTCCTCGTTTTTCGATGTTCTTTCCTACAATTTATGGTAATTCATTATTACCATTTTCTCAACTGTTAACTAAAGTACGCATTCATGACGTATTCTTCCGTCAAATAAAATTATTCAGCAGAACAGCAGAACAAAAACAGGTTGATATGATGACGAAATAGAGAGTGTCTTCCTTCAATAAAATATTTATAATTATACATTAACACGATTTCCTTAACTGTCAACCAAAGTACCTTCCCACAAAATCCCACTTCAGCAAGCAAAACCATTCTATCCCATGACCCTCTTTTTCATACTATTCACGGTCCGTTTTCATAATTTGAAACTCTCTTCTATAATTTATAACTCCAAATTTTCATATTTTTCTTACCATTCACCGCACCTTATTTCCTTTCTCCATTATTCGATCTTTCATTCCACAATATTATTATGATAAAACATAATTACACATAATTACACAATTACCGTGTAAATTATATTGATTGTACAGCATTATATAAATTATATAATTATGTTAATTACACATTGCTGTACACAATTATAGTTGTAATTAATAATTACACATATTTACACATAATTACACAATTACTATGTAAATTATATAAATTACACAGCATTATATAAATTATATAATTATATTAATTACACATTGCTGTACACAATTATATTTGTAATTAATAATTACACAACTACACAAAACATAATCAGCATTTACCGCGCCCTTATTTCTTTCCTCCTTTTCGTTCTTCCCGCGTGTCGACTTTTCTCTCCCCTCTGCCCAGTGCGTCCAACCTTTTTCTTATCCTTGCTGCCTCCCATTCCGCCGCGACTCCCGATTCAATTAAGGGATTGGAAAGGCGTCGAAGCTTATTGTAATTTAATCGTTCGCTGCAAGGTCGGCCCACCGCGCTCGTAAAACTCTCGCACGCTGCATTAATCCCTGCCGGATTCCCTGACGGCGGGCCTCATCGAATTATCTGCCTCTTCTTCGTCGGGAGCTACTGTCCAAAGAGCCAGCGGGGACGGCGCGTTATTCACCGCAGAAATTTCTATTGGGTTGTGCGGAAAGTTCGTGCCACTTTTCGGAAGGTGGTAAGAGAACAGACTAGAATATATCATAATTCTTTAGAAAAATTACATGTGTACATGTTCTAAAGGGCGGAACTTCAGGTACATTTGGAAAAATGTATGGTTGACACGACTGTTGATCGTATTTTGCTATATTAGAACGGTGACGCTATGAAATACTACAGCGTTTGATTGAATTATGCAAAATGTAAATATTATGCAGGTATTAGAGACCGAAGGATCGCATCACTATTTTAACAGTAACTGCATTTATAACATAATTATTGCTACCCATTGCGAATATTTTGGATCTTCAGTAAAATCTCATGCGCCGGTCACCGATGACCATCATGGCGGTCAAAGTGTTAAAAAAGTTTAACTTTTGTCAGTTTTATACGCCTTCGAATATGATAGCAAACAAAGTACACTATAAACATTTAATGCTTGTTTTTCTGAAAAGGCAAAAACACCTCAAAAACGGCAAACAAGATATGCGCTCTTTATGGCGAAGGTACCGTAGCCGAAAGAAATGCGCAGAAGTGGATTGCTCGCGACGTCAGATTTCCACCTATTCCGATCATTACAAAATTCCCTTAATGGACAAAATGTCAAGTCTTTGATCAAGATAAAAATTAATTTAGAAAACTTATTCGCCTGAAAGGTTCTGGAAGGACGCATTTTTCAAGTTGCATGAAAGATGCAGAAAGGTTGTGGAACAGAATGGCACTTATATAATTTAATAAATGTATACCAAAATTTTAATCAGCTGCGTTCTAATTGTCCTTCAAAATCGGCACGAACTTCCCAATAATCCAATACATGTGGGCCTTTGGAGGTGAAGTTCGACATTCGCGGGTTTTGGGCATCGCGGATGGATGTGGATATTATTTTAATGACTGAACATCGATTTACTCGCAGCCAAATGTTACGTTCAGAAATGTCGTGAAGTGTAATTAGATTTTCTTACAGTAAAAGTGGATATGCGTGTATTTTGAAAACAGTGTGAAGAATCTAGAATTTACTTGATTTATTGGTACGAATTTTCTTAGAAGATTAAGAAAACTAGTGGAATTTGTTTCACATGATTTCAACACAGTAGTTGAAATAGGGTCCACATCCCATTTTATGAATTTGTTTCGCCAATATTTATGGCCGAACGTTTTCCCAGGCAGCCGCGGCGCGTTCTTCCGCGCAATGTTGCGCGGTGTTGATAAATGTTAATTAACCGCCCGGGTCCGAGGCTTTGTGAAGTCGCGCAATCGGACTGCGCTCCGTAATTACGCAGGTGATCAAGCCTGAATTTCCCGATAATCCATTAAACGTCGCTGGAACTAGTTTCCAGGAGCTGGTTATGAATTTCGCGAAGTTGCAGTTACGGCCGGAATACAAATTGACGGTTGATGTGTCTTAGGTGTCCGAACTGGTGCGGTCGTAACAGTTGAGTTGTGTCAAGTACGGGAAGTGTGTGGAACTTTCGGTCGATGCTGAAAATGTCGATGCGGAAATAGGCTATGCAAGGAATTTTGTGGCGGTTTTCTGTATTGCGTAATGTGGTAAACAGTCGGATAGTTTTATGTTAACACATTGCATATGGGGCCGCACATTTTTAGGCGCTCCAGAAACACTTTATACGATGGATATATGTACTTTTTTAATTCGCATTTAGTAGTAGATAACCACATAAAGTATTCTTAAATATTACTATATTTTTTTTATACATCTTTTATATGTTTTACTTCTATGCGTAATTTTGCCACTATTTTAGAATTAGGACCTGTGTCATAAAGTAATTCTTATTATAAATTACCATTAAAAAACTTAAAATATAAATGATTTTTAAAAAGCTGTTTTCTTAAAAATTAAAATGCGAACTTTGAAATAACAAAATGCTGTACAACAGTAACACATTTTATAAAGTATGATACGCGATCGACACATAGCTAGCGATGTAATGGCTATATTGACCGACTGATTTTTATGCTTTCAGAATGTCGACATTAATTTTTTTCGCTAATCATTTGTTAGGGAAATACGCGAGACTTCGTTACCCTAGTAACGTAACAAGAAAGTCTATTTTTAGTTCCTTAAATCATCGATTGAGTCGGAGAAATGTGAAAGCGAGATATCTCGTCACCCGTACGCAATGTGTTAAAATACTGGTGCCGGGGCATCTCGCTTCATTACGTTATGTCCAAAGAAATGATGCAAGTATCTAATAAATTAAATGTTTCGAAGAAGTTTTGGGGAAAGTGGTAGCTTGCAAGTTTTCATAATCATTTCCACTGTTTAAGATTTTATTACTTCCGGGCTCGCTCTTTTAATTGTGAAGTTAAAAATACCATTTTCGTTAAGTTTGTGTGTATTTTGTATGGTATGTTTGAAGACGACCAAAGTGCATTTGTATTTGATCATATTTACGTATCGTTCGAATATAAATGCAATTCCAGTGTAGGTAATTCCGAAATAAGACAAGATGGTGCAAATATATTAAAATGATGCAAGTATTTAATAAATTAATATGTTTCAAAGAAGTTTTTGGGAAAAGTGATAGCTTGCAAATTTTCATAATAATTTCCACCGTTTAAAGTTTTATTACTTGTGGACTCAGCTCTTATAATTGTAAAGTTAAAAACACCATTTTAGTCATAGTATCGTGTTATCGAAATTTGTGTGCATTTTATATGGTACGTTTGAAGACAATTACCAAGATGTAGTTGTATTTCACGATATTTACGTATCGTTCGAATATAAATGAAGTTTCAGTGTAGGTACTTCCGAATAAAGACAAGAGGGTACAAATATATTGAAATTATTTGAGTATCTAATATGTAATAATGTAATAAATTAAAATGTTTCAAAGAAGTTTTGGGGAAAGTGGTAGCTTGCAAGTTTTTATAATAATTTCCACCGTTTAAGATGTTATTACTTGTGGACTCGCTGCTTTAATTGTAAAGTTACCATTTACCATTTTGGTCATGGTATCGTGTTATCAAAGTTTGTGTGTATTTTGTATGGTACGTTTGAAGACAATTACCAAGATGTAGTTGAATTTCATAATATTTACGTATCGTTCGAATATAAATCCAGTTTCAGTGTAGGTAATTTCGAAATAAGACGAGAGGGTGAAAATATATTAAATAATCCTATCTCGTCAAATTTTTCTCTATTTATTTTAACAGGCGAATGTAAATAATTAAAATACGCGCCTGTGTGTCATCCGCCGTTAATGTATTAAACGAGAAGAGAGAACCAACGAGTACCAAAAAGCTTAAATGATGTTGCACATACATATAAAATCACGTTCTGTATATGGAATTACGTCAGAACACACGGTTTCAAAATCGTGTGCAAAATATGCAGAGTGCAATGAGTGAAAAACGAAATTACCGACGATTCGGAATCAACCCGCTTCAAAAAGCTAATAACCATGAATATATGTGTCTCCAAACGAATGAAAAATATACGGACACGGTGCGCAATGCAAAAATGATTCATGGTCCGAAATCAACCGTCTTCAAAAATTCGACAACGAAAAACGCGGGTAATAGAAACGCATGCAAATATGTAAAATACATTCAGTGAAATCAAAGTCTCATTGTGATTCGAAATAAGCCCTTTCTAAACACTTGCTATATAAAATCGCAAATTGTAGAAGTATTATCTAAATTGCATCATAAGTTTCAGCAGAACTGACAGTTACTCGCAGTTTGACATTTTTCTCTCTCAAAACCGCAGATAAATACGTAGATAATAAAACATGCGAAACATGCGGTTTGCAGTTGACGGAACTCTAAATTGCATGTGGTTTGAAATAAAACCTCTCCAAAACTGATACCTCAGTACACGCGCATTAGAAACAAACGCAAATATGCGGAATACGTTCAGTGGAGTTAAAATTACGCGTGATTTGAAACCAACCCTGTGTACGATTGTTACCTAAACTCACATAAACCAACAACATTATGTTCACTATTTGCGTTCGTATATATATTCTTCACGAAATACTGTATAGCCCATTATTCCAATTAAAATAATGTAGTTTCAGAAACAAATATCCTATTAAAATTACGTTTTCCATAAAACTGTATCGACGTATATTTTATGAAATAAAATTGAAGTTTTTTAGTTTATACTTTTCAAAGGTTAAACATAACCACCGATATGCATTACCGGTTTGGTTGAATGAGTATTACGATAATAAATTGTTTGTCACCCTTCACTCGGCTTTTTTTATTCGAACAATCAATACAGTTCCGTGTATACCTACGGCCACAAATAATATCTAATTCGTCCTTTAGTCTATTGTCTGAATATACTGAGAAAGAATGTTTTCGTAGTTGCTGTAATTCATCTCTTAGTTTATTCATCAAAAATCGTTTGAATCTTAAATAGGAGAGACTTTTCCATTTATTTTCGTTGCTGTTACTTGCAATAGATCAGAAATGACACAAGAAAACTATTATTTGAACAATTATAGTGTTTGCGTCCATTTTTCTAAGCAATATCACATCATTTCGTCGTGCATCCTCAGACGGGACAATAGAATTAAAGGGTTAAACATGCGGAGTAGGTTAGCAACGTTCAGTACTAAACGTGGTTTGAATCTCTTTCTTCCCCGAAACCTCGCAATCAAATATATACACCGAAAAACATATGCAAAATATGCAGATTACACTTCACGATAGTCAAAAGCACATGTAATTCGAAAGCAACTCTGCCCAAACTCCTGCCCGTTAAAATTTGCGCATCCCAGGCAGTATTTCAGAAATAGCAAATAAATCAGCGACATTCAAAATTATCCGCAATTTAACCCTTTGATTGCTGTGGACGCATATATGCATCCGCCGGAGGGCTTCTATTTTCTAAGGTATTCTACTTTGTCTATTCAAGTATTTACATCAATATTCAATGTATTGAACTCGATTGCCTTCATGTTTTTTTTTGCTTATTTACTGGTGCTTCACGCATTCTATAAATTTCATACAAATTCATTTCTTAAGTAAAAAAGTTATGATAATTATTGGAAAACATAATTTTTTAATAATACCTAAATTACTTTCAATTATACAATTTCTGAAAGTTTCGCAAAGTACAAGTTTCCTAAAAACGTGCGGTCCCAGCCGTATCTCTTACAGATTTCTTAGCGATCCTTAAAGTGTTGATACACCAGATACTCTTTTTAGTGTGCCGATCCGTATCCTTACGTGTCTATGTGTCGTATCGTCCTTTAAAACATATAATAGTCAATTGCATTACTAATTATTTAATAAACGGATCGCACTGCCGTAACGAAAGAGTTAAAACACCTGCCGGCGTCTCACCAAAAGCGTCTAAACCACGTGAAATAGCGTCAGTAAAGTCAAAATGACCCGCGCTCTGAAACCAACCCCCTTAACAACCCTGACATACAACGCCACCCCTTTCTCCTTTTCCATACATCTGCTGCCCTCTACCAGAGGGTAGTATCAAACACGTCGCAGCTGCAACGTTATCACCGACATTCACCCCCGACATCGCTCGTCAAAGTGCAAGCATGATATTCCGCGAGTTTTGCTCCCACAGTTACGCGTAGCGAAACAAAAGGGCGTTGCGATCGGTTTCCAGCCTAGAACCTGGACTAAATACCGCTCCAGTTTTCACGCCACCGCTAGAAATTTCCTGGGAGACTATCGTCGACAGGTGTTTCATTTGCGGTACGGTTACGAATTGCCGATTGCCTTGGCGTGTGACTCTTTCTACTAGACATATTCCGTTTATCAGATGTTTCGGTGATTCAACGTTCTTTCCGCTTGCCTGTCTACCTCTGACACCACCTGTGTCTTATGTGAGCGATTTAATATTAATGTGTGTATGTTTGGGATACGACACCTTCTTTGTGTAAACCTTTGTAGCGACTTCTGTCTATTTGTCGCTAAACATTACGGCGAGTTACAAGTTTCTTGCAGGTGCCCGATAGTGGTACGATTTATATATATGCCCACTGTCCAGAAACGTCTACTATCCGGTCGCATCAACGTCTAGGGCAAGATCTACTCGGCATACGTTGTCTAAATTCAACATGCAACGGCATCTATTATAATGAAGAAGCAGGAGGAACCTTCTACAGTTCCGAGCTTCATCGTGTTTGTAGGGACCTCTGCCTACTTGTCGCTAGGCGTTACAAAAAGTTACAAGTTTCTAGCAAGTGGCCGGTAGTGGTACGCTTTATATACATGTTCACTGTCCAAAAACTTCTACCACCGGGTCGTATCAATGTCTAGGGCAATATCCACTCGGCATACATTGTCTACATTCATTCATGCAACGGCACCTGTAATAAGGAAGAAGTGAGGGTTATTCTACAAATCCTCGCTTCTTTATATTTGTAGCGACTTCTGCCTATCTGTCGCTAGACGTTACGGCAAGTTACAAGTTTCTCACAAGTGGCTGATAGTGGTACGCTTCATATATACGCCCACTGTCCACAGCACTGCTACTATTCGGTCGCGCCAATTTCTGATGAGTCCAGCCGAGTGGGATTCTAGGATGAAACGTTCTCTCTTTTATACTCTTCTTTACTCTTTTATACTCTTCTTTTTCGTACGAAATACTGCAATACGGCACGTTGGCATATGTTTCATACGTCTTGTTTCTCTCTTCACTTTTATTTCCTTATTGACGCATTCTGATTTAATTAATTGTGTAAATGTGTGGCGGTAATTTCTGTTTTGCAGAAAATCCGCAATCCGTCGAACTGACAGATTCCGTGAACCTAGTGTTAAAGCGTGTCGCACGCTTGTGTCATTCACGGCACCAGGCTATATCTCGATGTCGGTCGAAAGTTTTAACGGGCACGAATTTATGTAAGGATTATGAGGATTTAAAAGCCGTGACATAGTTTCGACGCTTTCTGTCGCGTTATCTTTCAGCGCCTGTCTATTCAGCGCACACGACGAGTCTTGCGGTAACACGTTTAAATCTTCTTCGTTTTTGTCATTCAATGTATGCATTGAAGTATACAGGGTGGTGCGAAAACAAAAAGGCAGAGCAGCGCAGTGACGGTTTGGAAGAAAGGAGCAAAAATTGGAACGTGGCTGAACTGTGTCAGGCGACAAAGAATACGCGAATTCATATTAAATCGTCGAAAAGGCTGCGAAGATACTGTTGATTATACCGCAGTAAAAAAACAGGGGTTTCTAAGTTTATGATACCCGGGTAGCTCGCAGTGTTTTTATTTAAGTATTTTCGCAGAAGAAGCGGTGGTATGGATTTTAGTGGGACGTTGGGTAACATTATATTCGAATATCAGAAGTTAAGAACAACAAAATGGTAAAATAATATAAAGTAATAAAGAATAATGAAGATCAAATGCACAACAGACCGTATAAGAATTACCTGTTTTTCTTAGTATTGCATTTTCCCATTAAAAACGAAAAATATCTGAGGAAAGGACAGAGACTGACCATTCAATAATAATATCGTAAAATTTTTAAACAAGTTCTGGAAATACCGAGCTTATGTTCCGAAGCAAAATTTCTGCTAATAATAAATACAAACTCCTGAAGAGAAGTAAAGGATCCAGAAACAGGTAAATTAAAAACAACGAAATAGAAAGGGCTGCAAAAATCTCTGACGATACAAGTGCGAGCGACTGACCATTCAACAATTAACTCGTACAATTTTTAAACAAATTCTGGGAATACCGGCCTTATGTTCTCAAGCAAAATTTCTGCCAATAATAAATACAAACTCTCGAAGAGAAGTCAAGGATCCCGAAACACGTAAATTAAACACAACAACGAAATAGAAAAGGTGCAAAAATCTCTGACGATACAAGTGCAAGAAAATAAAAAGTAAACTTCTATCTATTCTATCTAATCCGAATAAAAACTTCTCCTTCAAACCAGTCGGAGGCTGCATTCCGCTAATTCTTTCGGACAAACATTTTTCGAAACAATTTGAACGGTACCCGACTCTCCACTAACCAACCATAAAGCACCCACCAAACCCTGCCTCCCACGCACTTTTAACCCCGGATACTCCGGGCGCATGTAAATCTGTCCAAAAAGAATCGAGAGAAGTCGAAAACCAGACGAAAAGCAGACGACGGCGCGGTACATTCGCGACCGAAAAAGAAAGCCGGAAAAAATCCGTTTGTCGCGTTCGGCCGCTGGAGGTACGCGTTAGACGGCAGTTTACAGCCGGTTGCGAAAAAATGTTTGCCGCGCCATCGCATTCGCCGTGTTTTTCTCACCCTTTCTCGGACAATTTTCGCCGAAAAAATCCCGACGCGCACTTTCCCTTCGCCGGGCTCCTCGCTTTTTCGGTTTCCCTCCCGTTCCGTTTGGCTCTGCCTCGTTTCGTGTCTGTACACTTTTACCGCGAACGGTGCACAGCGAGACCTTCGAAATTAAATTTCCCCTGGCGCACTCGCATGTGCAACTGCAGATTCGACCGACGGCTGCATTGCAGTCGGCGGTTTGGCAATCGGGCTGCGGTCGGATCGATGTGTGCGCGTATGAGCCTCCTGGACAACCCTCGACACGACTCCTGCCACCCCTTCCTGTCACTCGTTTCTACGCGCTACCACTTATTCGTTTACTGTTTTCGGCGACAGTGCCGTTACGGTGAGATAATGATCGCCCGCTGTTGTTTATGTACAGACGAGGATTTCCGGCCAATGTTCCTGTGTGTATTCCATTTGCGTACTCGTGCAAAAAGTTATGTAGGGTAAAGTAGGCAGTGATTGACCGGTATAGAGTTACTGACCGTTCTGCGTTCATGAACGAATATCTGAAGATCGCTGTAGGTATATTTTGAATGTTTTGAATATCAGTCTAAAGCGCATTCTTGTGTAGGTTACCTGTGATTAACACGTTGACTGCCTTGGTGGTCACCGGTGAACGGCGCAAAAGATTTTACTAAAAATGCAAAAAATTTGCAATGAAGCCTATTTGCAATCTTGTAAAGCGATTGATATTGGAACGGTGCTTCAATACTTTGGCTTCTAACAACTCTGCACTACCTTCATTTTGCCCGATATAATCATACTCTGCAGTATTTCATCGCATCGCGATTTTAACATAGGAAAATACGCGGTGACCACAGCAAAAGATTTGACTAAAAATGCAAAAAATTTACAATGATGCCTATTTGCAATATTGTAAAAGTAATTGATATTGAAACGATGCTTCAATACTTCGGTTTCTAACAACTCCGCGTTACCTTCATTTTGCACGATTTAATTATACTCTGCGGTATTTCATCGCATCGCGGTTCTAACATTGCAAAATACGCGGCGATCGGCGCAAAAGATTTGAATAAAAATGCAAAAAATTTACAATGAAGCCTATTTGCAATCTTGTAAAGCGATTGATATTGGAACGGTGCTTCAATACTTTGGCTTCTAACAACTCTGCACTACCTTCATTTTGCCGATATAATCATACTCTGCAGTATTTCATCGCATGGCGATTTTAACATAGCAAAATACGCGGTGACCACAGCAAGAGATTTGACTAAAAATGCAAAAAATTTACAATGATACCTATTTGCAATATTGTAAAAATAATTGATATTGGAACGATGCTTCAATACTTCGGTTTCTAACAACTCCGCGTTACCTTCATTTTGCACGATTTAATTATACTCTGCAGTATTTCATCGCATCGCGGTTCTAACATTGCGGTGGGCGATCATTATAGATGGTTGAATCCGAATACGCGGCGATCGGCGCAAAAGATTTGAATAAAAATGCAAAAAATTTACAATGAAGCCTATTTCTCTGCAATCTTGTAAAGCGATTGATATTGGAACGGTGCTTCAATACTTTGGCTTCTAACAACTCTGCACTACCTTCATTTTGCCGATATAATCATACTCTGCAGTATTTCATCGCATGGCGATTTTAACATAGCAAAATACGCGGTGACCACAGCAAGAGATTTGACTAAAAATGCAAAAAATTTACAATGATACCTATTTGCAATATTGTAAAAATAATTGATATTGGAACGATGCTTCAATATTTTTTCTAACAACTCCGCGTTACCTTCATTTTGCACGATTTAATTATACTCTGCAGTATTTCATCGCATCGCGGTTCTAACATTGCAAAATACGCGGCGATCGGCGCAAAAGATTTGAATAAAAATGCAAAAAATTTACAATGAAGCCTATTTGCAATCTTGTAAAGCGATTGATATTGGAACGGTGCTACAATACTTTGGCTTCTAACAACTCTGCACTACCTTCATTTTCCCGATATAATCATACTCTGCAGTATTTCATCGCATCGCGATTTTAACATAGCAAAATACGCGGTGACCACAGCAAAAGATTTGACTAAAAATGCAAAAAATTTACAATGATGCCTATTTGCAATATTGTAAAAGTAATTGATATTGGAACGATGCTTCAATACTTCGGTTTCTAACAACTCCGCGTTACCTTCATTTTGCACGATTTAATTATACTCTGCAGTATTTCATCGCATCGCGGTTCTAACATAGCAAAATACGCGGCGATCGGCGCAAAAGATTTGAATAAAAATGCAAAATATTCGCAAAGAAGCCTATTTGCAATCTTATAAAAGCAAGTGATATTGGAACGGTGCTTCAATACTTTGGCTTCTAACAACTCTGCACTACCTTCATTTTGCCCGATATAATCATACGCTGCAGTATTTCATCGCATCGCGATTTTAACATAGCAAAATACGCGGTGACCACAGCAAAGGATTTGACTAAAAATGCAAAAAATTTACAATGATGCCTATTTGCAATATTGTAAAAGTAATTGATATTGGAACGATGCTTCAATACTTCGGTTTCTAACAACTCCGCGTTACCTTCATTTTGCACGATTTAATCATACCCTGCAGTATTTCATCGCATCGCGGTTCTAACATAGCAAAATACGCGGCGATCGGCGCAAAAGATTTGAATAAAAATGCAAAATATTCGCAAAGAAGCCTATTTGCAATCTTATAAAAGCAAGTGATATTGGAACGGTGCTTCAATACTTAGGCTTCTAACAACTCTTTTTTTTTTGTATAGAACACTTTTTAATTTGTGATACGTTTAACGAATTAACGTAGGCGCTGCATAATCTCAAATTCATGAGATAAAAACATTGTTTTGTAACATTAAACGATACAATTATATTACGTTCATTGTAATTTGTTTATACATTAGTGCCATTGATTATTCCAACTCATGTCTACGTGTGCGGATACGAAAAATGTTTATTTCAAATATTTCACTTGTTCCAATAACAGAACTGACGCAGAACATTTTCCAAAGCCGCATAAGTTATGGGCGATTATTCATTATAGATGGTTGAATCCGAATCAGAGGAGGACATTTATTTCACTCGTATTGATTTTGTATTGCGAAAAACACTCGTCACCCATCACGATGACAGTTGATCGACTGTTTATCATTATGAATCTTTTCTCTCTGATTTCCGTTACCGCGGTTACTCATAAATTTACAATGGTAGACATCGGATGATTGACCCGTCGATCATTCTCGCATTTTATTGTTTCAACCAGAACTCTTCTTACGTGAGAATAAATTTGCAATTGCGTGTGCTCCCGCTGAATAACTGACAGTTCGTGAATTATTCGCATTGTGCCACATATTCGGTCGTTGTACTCTACGCTTCTCAGTATTCAGATTACAAAACGTCATGAAGAAGTGAATTTTGACGAAACAGTCAACGATGTCATTTTTACTACTTTTATTACACAGAATAATAAAAATACTACTTCTATTTTAAATTTTGTCATTATATGTAAACAAAATTGGATTAATATGAAGTATATTTTAAGTAATATTTGATTTCTCAAAATTGAAATTAAACGATTTTTACAATTGTCTAATTTTGAAAGTGGTGTAAGTCCATTTGCAATCCGTAAATATACATTAGTTTAGTCAAATTCGCCTAAAACATATTTCTATAACCAAATTACATACCGATAAATCAGCAGAAACATTGCCAAACTTCATATAATGTGCCTAAATTTTTTAATTAACAAATATTCTAACCTTTAATTTTCTCGAAGCAAGAGAAAATTGACTTACACCACTTTCAAAATAAACGGTCCATATCGTTGATCAGCCGTTCAGACTAACCACAAAACATTTTTAATCGTATTGTAAATCCAAAAAATCCAAAATAGCGTTGCGAAATTGTATGGTATGTTTACAAGACGATATAAGACGAAGATTAAGCTATGTGTGTGAAGATTGTGACGTGGGTCTATGTGTCGTACTGTGTTTTAAAATATATAATACACAATTGTATTATTAATTATTAAAGGGAATTATTAAAAGTAGAGTACGTGCAATATATTTTTAAGAAAAATAATAATTTAATCATCAAATTCTTCTTTCCAATGTACTCTTGTAGGCATTGTCCGTCAAACATTGCAGTGCTGTATCATTTTTAAAAAAATCATTTTTCTAAGCTTAGTTTGCGGTAGAATCTGAACACAGAATTCAGCCGTACCTAGAAGGTTAAATTCGTAGTCCTTGATGTTGACACCGAAGACACACTTTATAAAAATCCTACAGTGCCCGTTTATTGAAATTTCGGCTGTGTAGACTCTGCATCCTTTTTTCTAATTTTCTTCGTATGCGTTAAATTGAACGTTTCGCTGTTATTACCAAGTCCCGGTAGTTTCCTGAACTCGAGAAAACAGCCCCCGGTTGTTTCGGGAATTGTTATCAGAATGCTATCGTTGTATGAGTAAACCTCGTGCTGCCTTGCAAACTTTCTCTCTCTCCCTCAGCTCTCCATAATTCGCTTTATCTTTGTCCCTCTCCGGTTACCTTCGCAAGCTAACTAGCCTAGAATGGCTTCCGGACAAAGATTCGCGTAATAAGTTTCCCCGGAAGAAATGTTCCGGACAAATAGCCACTGAAATTCGCGACGCAAACGTTGTTGCGAGGAATTATAGGATTCAGGCTTTAAGAATCGTTGTACGAGGGTTGAAATCTGTACACGAATGGCGGGACTTTCGTTGTCGACGGGATAAATATTTGTCCAAAGCCATTTTTGGTTTTATGCGGTGCTTCTGTGGTAAATGATCGAATATGTCGTGTTTTGTCAACATGCATTTAATACGATGGTGTAAAAGCAAGTGCGCAGTGCAAATTGAGGTTGTTTACGAAATAGAGCAGAGTATTTCGTAACCGAATAAGGGAGTATAATCGTTCGACCAAAGAAAGTTTCAGATAAGAGATACTAACGTTTATTTGTTTGGATGGACGTCAAGTGGGTCAGTTGACTATTTGGATCCGATGTCGTTTAGGTTGTTAGAGCACCTAAGTTTACCAACGTAAATTATTCCGGAGAGAAACTCTAGAAGGGGTATACGATGCGACGAGATACTGTTCGTATTACGGAATATTTTGATATTAGAGTGTACAAGCAATGAATGAGCTGATATGGGGTAGTTTCGTTTCAGTACATTTTCAACTGTTTGGAAAAACAATGCTTGTAAAATCGTAATACGAGATAACCGGACGGAAATTTTTTCAAACACGACAATAGACACGCGGTGGTCATGTATACTGCGGTTAGACATGGTTTGAATACGGGAAAATCGATACCAAAAATGTCAGTATATTTTTTCTCTATTCATTAGATATTTAATTATTCTCCAATACTATTCTCCGATAGACGAATCTTCGTAAGGATCCATCCATCAAAAATGCTTGTAAGATCACACACTAACATGAGCCAAGACAAATTCCTTCAAATACTAAGATGCTTTTTCTCTTCTACCGATTTCAACTTACAAGATAGCATTTACTGCGGTAGGACACTATCTTTATTACTGTTCATCTGAATATGGAGAAGTTGGCATCAATGAAAACAGTATATTTTTTCCATTAACCACATTTCACTGTCTTAAAAGTCCTTACGCAGAACCACAATACGTTTCTTAAAGAAGTGATTCTTATAAATAGAGCATTGAGCTACCAACACAAATTTTTCTTTTCAGCAATTTTGACTTACAAGAAGGTATATATAGTAGATTGATACTGTTTATATTGGAGCACATCCGGACACGGGAAATTCTACGTAAATAATTCTTGTACATTTTTCCCAATTCATAACACTTCCAATGATGTTCCAATACCATTCTCCGATACTCGAATGTCCGCAAATATGATTGTAAAATCACAGTACGACATTACCCATAGAAAATTCCTTCAACTATCTATACGATTTTATTTCTCCATAGGTTTTAACTTACAAAGAGGCATAAACTACTCGTATATTTATACACTACTCGTATTACAACATATTTGAGTACGGCAGATTCGAACTCAAGAACACCAGTACATTTTTCCCCATTCACAACATCGACGATCCGCTAAACAGAATTTTCCATAGTCCGAATCTTCACAACGCCCAATTCATCAAACACACCTGTTCAAATGCAACATAATACGACTCAACGGGAATTTCTCTGGTCAGATGATTGTTAGCATTTTCTCCTTCCACCATTTCGACCCCATAAGAAAGTATATGCTGCAATCAGATATTGTCCGCTTTAGAGGGCATTCGGCTGCGGTAAATCTGACATCAATAACCCCACTAAACTTTCCTCCATTTACCATACATCTAGCCATCTCCCAATACCAGTTTCTATTCCTGCATCTTTGCAACGGCCCATTCATCAACTTTGCCTGTAAAATTACAATACAACACGATCCAACGGAAATTCCTCAAATACCAGGTTGATTTTTCTCCTCCGCCGATTTCATCTTACAAGAAAGTAAATATCACAAACAGACACCGTACGTATCGAAGCGCATTCGGCTTCGACACCAATAACACCAGTACATTCTTCCCATTTACCGCACCTCCAACTATCTCCCAACACCATCTCCACCCACCGAATCTCCACCACGGCCCATTCATCAACCTTGCCCGTAAAATCACAATACAACACGACCCGCCGCAACTCCGTTAGCCGCCGCGCTGATTTTTCTCCTCCAGCACCCCTGCCGCAAGAAAGCCTCGTACACGAACACCCCCGACACAACTGCGCTCCATTCTGGCAGCTCGATCGCCCATGGAAGTACGTATTCGCGTGTTCGCGCACAAAGGCACGGCTCCGGCGTCGGGAAATTTAATACCCCGGATGCAGCCGGTTAACGGGGCTGAATTTGATTCACGCTTCCGGCGCACGTAAGCCCGAGAGCTTTTCGTCGTCGCGGGCGGGCCACTTGGAGCGAACCGATTTCACTCCTTTCTAATCCCGGTGCTTCAACTACCACTCGCGGCGCAGTGGTTACGCCAGTGACACTCCGTGATAAATATTTGGTTAGAAGCCCCCGAGACCATTGCCGCGCGCGTCTCTCGGCGTTGCACGGAAACTCGTCCGTAATATGGAGAGCGGCGTGTTTCACATTCCGATGATTTCAAACGTCGCAGAGGAATACTTGTTTGCAGAGAGATTGGACGGAAATGGAGGAAGGTGGGCGAGTTGTGGGGGTGGGAGGGGTTCTTTGGGGAGATGTGTGGGGGCGTGTCGAGGCAGGTGACGAAACGGTGATATGGTGGGTCGGTGATAAGGCGGTTAATTGGCGAGTGGTGTGGGAATTGGAAGAGGGGCGAGTGTGATGATAGTTGGTGCTGGTTGGAAATTCGGGTGTTTGGGATGTTGGGTGGAAAAGGAGGATTTAAAGAGTTTGGGGCATTGACTGTATTATTGGAAGACTGCTTCTGTGACAGGCAACGAAAGAAGTGTTAAGTAACTCAAAAAATACTACGAATTTATGTTACAAAGGGGGGAAGGTGATTTTTTATATAGAAATTATTTGAAGTTTTGTGAAAGCCACTGTCAAAACGGTGGTTCGATACATACAGACAAATTTTGAATAACGGAACTAATTTCGTGTCGTACAGGACTACGAAAGCAGCAAATGTAATGATTATGGTCCGTCTGTATATGATGGAATTTGAAATTTTATTTTTTTTTGTATAAGAACATATGTGTACATAAATTCCAAGCGTTCCTACTTTCTATAACTGTAGCAAAAGCAACTCTGTCTTTACCTGGAAGTCACGAAAAAATATTACTCACAATCGCATAACTCAACTTGCAGGATCCCTGGAAATGTATTGCTACGATATGCCATATAATGTTCAATAATGTATATTTGATATAATACCAAACATCATATCGATCACTATAACGACTAACTTTTGCCAAAATAAACTATGTTGAATATAAACTGCCTAAATTATACGTTTATAACATACTACTAGCTTATTTATCTAGGATCGCGGTAAGACGTATTAAATAAACTTACTTACACCCACCCGTACGCGTTCGTTAATCTTAACATAGCATGCTATTAAAATATTTATGTAGGATCGCGGTAAGATGTATTAAATAAAATTACTCACACCTACACGCATCCTTCCGTTAATCTTAAAATAACATACTATTAAAATATTTATCTAGGATCGCGGTAAGAGGTATTAAATAAAATTACTCACACCCACACACATGCGTCCGTTAATCTTAAAATATTATAAACTCTGCATCGCGATCATCGGCCACCCTACCTATCGTTCATAATTTTCGGTTTTACTTTACAATCACTATATATCACATATACCAATCATATATGAATCGCTATAACGACACATAACAATTATAGTCTCTTAACCCTTTGCGGTCGTATGTCTGCTCTCAGCCACCAAAGCCTTTTTCCCGTTCCGGTCGTATGTCTGCTCTCAGCCACCACAACCGAAACCGTAACTAATCTTATACTGTATTCATCAATTTATTCGTTTACAATTTATCTGCACAATCACAAATATCTAATGGACCTATTCACGAATTTATGTGACGCTCTTATCAATTGGAGATAACGAAATCCAGTGCGAACAATAGCTCTTGCCTCTCGCTCTTCATGCAAGACTTAGTAAAATTTCGTAGCAAGTACTTTGTAAAATTCCAAATAATATTTCCCAAATTGTATTTAACTGTAATTAGTCATTCCCGCTTCTTAAAATATTTCAAAATAATATTCCAATATGGCCAAATTATTTTTTTGATACATGCAGTCGAAAACCAGGAGTGCATATTGGAGACTGTTTTGAAAAATACCACACAATGGAGAACTATAAAATATAATTTTTAGATGAAAACGTGACATTAACACATATTATTGTATAAACATATAACTAAAGTTGTCAAAAGAATTAATAAATCTTGTTTATTTTTCATAATCTTGCATGTTATGTATCACTGCTTGTTCAACGGAAATTAATTCCGACCAGTACGACACCCATGACCAACTTTAATACGTCCGAAAAGGGTTAACCCTTTCGCGCCGAGCGCCGCATATATGCGGCATCCACTCGACGACCAGTAGTACGAGCGCCGTATATACGCGGCATCCACGCCACGACTTCTGGGTACGGGCGCCGCATATATGCGGCATCGAAATAATCTGTACAAGTGTCATCTATAGCCGATGGCAACATTTTTCGTTATCGGCAGAGCATTTTCCGTTCATTTTATTGACATATTGGATTAATAATTTCTTAAAACTTTTGAGACTTTCCGATGTATTCGGCACAGTTCCGATTTAAGACTTAGAACAACATATATACAGAAACCACGCGCACTGTGCATATTTCCGGCGCGAGTTTCCGTTCAGTGACAGTACTTCGGCGGACGGGGCTGCCGTAGCGAAAGGGTTAAAGGAGGATTTTAACAATCCAGAAACATGTATATTCCCAAATAACTTTTACCAAAATAAACTATGTTCAAAATGAACTCCCTAAATGACCCATTTATAACGCGTAAATAAGATCGCGGTAAAACGTATTAACACGTTGGCTGCCGTGGGGGTCACCGGTGACCGGCGCAAGAGATTCTACTGAAGATCCAACATATTCGCAATGGGTAGTAATAATTATTTTATAAATGCAGTTATTGTTAGAATAGTAATGCGATTCTTTGGTCTCCAATACTTGCACACTATTTACAATTTGCATAATTCAGTCAAACGCTGTAGTATTTCATAGCATTGCCGTTCTAATACGGCAAAATACGCACGGCAGTCAACGTGTTAATACTTTGACTGCCATGATGGTCACCGGTGACCGACGCAAGAGATTTTACTGAAGATACAAAATATTCGCAATGGGTAGCAATTATTATTTTATAAATGCAGTTCTTGTTAGAATAGTGATGCGATCCTTTGGTCTCCAATACCTGCACATTCTTTACATTTTG
The DNA here is from genome assembly GCA_033815515.1 of Cryptocheilus praepositus. NCBI lineage: Eukaryota > Metazoa > Arthropoda > Insecta > Hymenoptera > Pompilidae > Cryptocheilus > Cryptocheilus praepositus. The sequence goes on along the minus strand of JAWWQZ010000292.1, from coordinate 259,000 downwards.
CATAATTCAGTCGGACGCTGTAGTATTTCATAGCATCCCCGTTCTAATATAGTAAAATACGCTTGGCAGTCAACGTGTTAAATAAAGTTACTCACCCTCACGCATGCGTTCGTTAATTTTAAAATATTGCAAACTCTGCATCGCGATCATCTGCCACCCTATATACCATTTATAATTTTCGCTTCTACCTTACAACTTTTACCTTCCCCGCCATTATCCTCTTTACCCCTCTCTGCAGCACTAAAAACATCACCATCACCACCGTCTAACCACGCACCGCCCAACTTGCCACCGCAAACAACTCAACAAATTTGCAATAGCGACTGCCGCAGCGGTAATCTAATAACACACATCACTGCCACCTGTATCCCGAATTCGCCGCACACACGGCAGCGAAAGAAAGAATCGGAGGAACTCGCTCACTGCTCACGCCGCCCCCGAAATCATGTTTATCCGGCGGTTTGGTCGTCGACTGAATGTAAACACGCCGTTGCCCCGGGTTATTCGGAATAGTGTAGCCGCTCGGTCGGCGATACAGCTTCGCGACGAGTCGACAGAAAGTTCTTGCCCTTATCGGAAAGCGAATTTTAAGCTTTCCGCTCGGATATAACGCGAATAATCTCCCTCGCCGGAAGCTGTTGCGAAGCATTGCTGGTGTGCGGCGGTCGGGAGGGAGAGAAAATGCAGGAGGGGTGGAGGGTGTCGAGAGTATGCCAGTAAACCTCGAGGGATTTTCGCCGAGTTCAACTGGTAGCCGGTGCTGTCCGATTGAACTGACAATTTGTCGGGAGCGGAGAACGTCTCTGCTAATTTGACGCGGTGTGTTCAGGTTGTTTACGTATTTTCTGGGCGGATGACTCGCGCTTGGTCATCGCGAAGTTTTGCGAGTTGACTCGGGATTGTTAGAATAATATTTGCCCAGGTTGGATGGAGATATAAATGCTGGCGTTTGGTTGAATTGACTGTCACGTGATTCGTAAAAACGTAGGGGGTGTGTGAAAATGTGACATTTATGGCACAGATTATTTTATATTATGCGTAGCAGGCTATTAGTCGATTTCAAGAAAATGAGCTAGTTTCAATTCACTCGTGACTCGTAAAAACGTAGGGGTGTGTGAAAATGTGACATTGTGACACACATTATTTTATATTATGCGTAGCGGGCTATTAGTCGATTTGAAGAAAATGAGCTAGGTTGAATTGACTGTGATGTGATTCGTAAAAACGTATAGGGTGTGTGAAAATGTGACATTTGTAACATAGATAATTTTATATTATGCGTAGCAGGTTATTAATCAGTGATTTCAAGAAAAGGAGCAATGTGTTATCATACCGACATAATATAAAAATTGTGAATTATTTATTAAAAATATTACGAAGGAACGCGAGGTATTATGCAGCATCTTCAATTACTCCTCTTCTACTCTATCAAGCTGACAATTTTTTGAACACAAAGAACGTTTGCCTAATCATTTAATAGAAATGGAAATATGGAAAGACAATTTTCAGTAACACGAATTAGTTCATTTGCTAGAGACCTTAAGAGGAAATTGCGATCTGTTGTCATATATCTCATGGATGCCTTTTTTCACTGTGAATTTATGCTTGATACTGTGTGTTTAATTCTCGGCTCAGTCCGGTGAACCCGAACAAAAATCTGTCCGCCACCAGTATGCCACTCGAAGTAGAACGAACATGAGAATTCTGAATCGCGGACGGAGAGGCCGCAAATTAAAAACTGGATGAAAATCATAGGAACGAATGAAAGCGGGGTTTTTCCAGTTCACTATAATCTGGCGCGTTCATACAGGTTTTGCGATTAAAAAGGCATTCATCGGCACAGTCAAGCTTCACGATTTAAGCAGAACACAACTATTGAAACCTTGTCTATGTCGTTCGATCGGAAAGTCCAAGAAAATGCATGAACGGTATGTCGGTTTGCGAAGATAAGTAAAGTATCTTTATAGTTCTTAGAAGCCAATTCTATGTAGTAGTGGATTACATTATTAAATAAGTTTAAACAGAGAAGAAATCATATAATGCGTATAATTTAAAATTACCATTTCTTAATATGAATACCAATGATTCCTTGGTTAATTGATTTCATCATTCAATAAATGTTGAAGATTCAAAGACTTGTTGTGATTAAGGACTTGTTTATTAGAATACTTAAAAAATTCCTGTCCCTTGCCTGGGACAATTATCCTCCCATCTCCATGGTTCACTTTAAATTCTCTACTTATTTACTTTAGAGATTATTGGAAACATTTTTTTAGTTAAAGACCTTTTCACGAATCTGTAATTATTGTGTGCCATTATGATGTTACATAATATTTGATATAATATTATATACATTGATACTGTATTAGCATTTCACCAATATCGTATGTATAATATAATATCAAGCACTATATAACACAGTTTAAAATATCAAACAACTATAGACCCATGAATGCCGAAAAATATCAAGTTTCAAATATTCATAACAATAAACAATTTTAATACAAAAATTATTGAGAATAAAGTAAAGAAATGATTTATTTATTATCTGTTATTCACACGTACACAAACACGCAACATGCAACATATATATCCATATATATATATATGGATATTTTTACTTAATATATATATATATATATTAAGTAAAAATCGTAAAGTAAATTTTAGAGTGACATATAATTTAGATATGTATACATGAATATATTATTTATCACTCTAAAATTTACTTTACGATTTTTACTTAATACAAAATTATAAAGTAAACCCTGAAGATGCGAGGAAGGTTGTTTGAAGAAATATTTATGAAACGACTACATATTCATACGAAGGGATCCCGTGTACTACGAAACATGTCGAGATATTTTAAAACCTTACAACAAACAAAATTCATCCATAATAAGACTTCGACCTTTTATAAATGATATAGGCGTTATCCTTGACATGAAATATACAAAGCAATTAAAACTTTAAGTTCAAATAAATTATTTAGTTGACGATTTTCTGTGATACGAGTTCCTTTCGTCAGTGTCCTCTGATCGAGACAAATAATCTCGCAGAAAATATGACGAGCATAGACGTAGTGGACGTTGCGCAAATCATCGATAAGCAAAACATACAGTTTGCTGTATTTCCTTCGAGTTCCCGGTCTGATAGGTGCTGGCGTTTTGTTTACTGTGGTCTGTCGTTCGATACCACTGACGTACTACATGGCGTAATGGAAATTTAGCACGGCGAATGGAAGAAAAATATTCATGATTGATGGGAAAAATATGGAGGCTCGTCGGCCTGCATCCGCTAATAACAATTTACTTTCCAAATGAAGCTTCGTCGTGCGTAAAACTAAAGTTTATGCTGTACTTTACGTCAACGTGAAACACGTATATGGGATGGCCTATTATTGACGCCATAACCGAGGAAAGGTTAATTTTTTGTGAATAATGTGCGTTCGTTGCAATTACACCATGTCTTTGTGAATATTTAAAATGCAAAGTTTCATCTAATACATTGAAGTTACAGAAAATTATATTATATGTTCTTTACGAGTAATTAGTAAAATTACGTATCAGAAGAAATCCAAAGGTAATGTATTCTTAGAATCCTAACATTAATTTCCAAATGTGCAATAAGCAGTCGTAAAAGTTCATTCATGTATTTATCTTATAAACTCCTGGAAGGCACACCATTTTCTTAATCCCGGCGATTTGTGAAGAAAGTCGTTGACCATGTGCGACAAAACATGCCATATAACATCAAATACCAATATTTGTAAAACACACGCAAGTTACCTACAAATTTTGATTACTCAAGACACAATGTTTCACGTATTCAATGAAATAAGAGAACCAAACAATTCCAGGAATCCGCTGTCCTTACAATTGTGCCATGTAAACATGCACAAATTCGAATCGGAGACATTTATAACTAAACTCTCTTATAACACAAATCCGTACACTTATTGCCGAGTATAGAATAAATTTAAACTATGCGTTTTCAGCCATAGCCATTCATCGACGTAATTACGTTAGGAATCCTTCACATCCGCCATATTTCCTCAACTTCGCAAAGTCGCACATGGGGGTCGTTGACCGCACACGCCATATAACACCGACCACCGATACCCATAAAAAAGCAGGTAAGTTACGTACCATTAAACTTTCCTGCTCATTGACGCTCAAGATTCGTCGGGTTCCGATACAGTAAGCAAAATTTCTTTATTGTCCTGCCTGGACAACGGGCGCAAGGAGCGAAAGGAAGGGATGAGAGATCCTTTTGTTCACCTCGTCGGCAGAGTGGCGTTATCTCGAGACTGGTAAATTTTCCTGAGTTACAGTCGCGGATTCAGTCCGCCCCTCGTTAATTAGCGACCGAAAGAAGAATCGCCGGGGGCCTCGTAAATCAAGAACAATGGCGGGAAATATCTCGGTCGCCCTTGGTGCTGGCCGACGGGGGTTGCCGGGAATGTTCATCGCACTGTATCCAACCGCGCGGATGATACAAAACGCGAAATATCGATCGCCGGGACGGGGGGCCCCGTAATCTCGCGATGGGAGTTTGTACGAATTAGCCTTTGATGCTACAGTTTGTTTTCGCGCCATCGTCGTTTCCGTATCATGCGGGCGCGTGCATCTTCGGCCGTTATTATTCCATTAATACATTGAATGCTACGGCGGTCATATGTGCCCATAATTATGAAAGTGGTCTAAGTCATATATTTCTTGTTTCGAGATATTTAATGAATTGCATTTGAATAAATTAAAAAATATTTTTACATTATGCGACATTTTAATTTATAATTTTATTAGTCTTAATTAATGGAAATTTACTATGAATATGAAATTTTGTGTGAATTTTATACGATAATATTATTTTTAAAGATTGAATTGACTTAGACCATTTTCAAAATTAACTGAATGTCCTATAAATGACTTAAAGCAATAAAGAACTTTGAGTTTTATTTGAAACAATAATTTGATTGAAATAATTCGTGAACATTTATTACATTTATTAATTATTTTTAAACAGTAATCCATTTTTATCATTATTTCGAGTATTTAAGATTCTTAAAATGTTCCTGAAAAACTGGAGGGATGTACGGTAGTAAACTCATAATATCTTTATGTTTTTCTTCCGATACTGGTCTAATGGTGGTGTATAATGGAAGTAATTCAATATTTCCGTATATTTTTGGTCTTCCTTTTTTAGGTGAAAGATCATCTAAAGATGTTTTATAGAACATTTTGTAAGGTTCATTTTTCAAGAATCTCATCCATTGAATTTGTAGCCAAGAGACAGATTCACCCGCGGTATTTTTTACTCTTCTTGTTATTGATTATAAACCGGAATGAAGTTGTCGTTATTATTAAAATTTGATTGTCATTTATTTTATTATGTAGTTCAGAAACGCGTCAAAGAAGGCCACGTGCCATTTTCAAGTTGTTTATATAATTTATTTAAATTTTTGACTTAGACCACTTTCATAATTAAAACTAAATGAATTCCATATAATGTTGAAATTACAACCACTATCTAATGGTTCATTTTTGACAATTTCGTAAAAATTACATTGAATAAATTTAGTTAAAAATAATGTGGTATGAAATAACTGATAAACTCATTTTTTTTAAATTTTGACTTAGACCACTTTCATAATTATGGGCACATATGTGACAAGGGCAAAAGATTTTACTAAAAATGCAAAAAATTCGCAATGAAGCCTATTTGCAATGTTGTAAAAGCAATTGATATTGGAACGGTGTTTCAATACTTTGGTTTCTAACAACTCTGCGTTACCTTCATTTTGCGCGATTTAATTATACTCTGCAGTATTTCATTGCATTGCGGTTCTAACATAGCAAAATACGCAGTGACTAGCGCAATAGATTTTACTAAAAATGCATAAACTTCACAATGAAGCCTATTTGCAATCTTGTAACAACAATTGGTATTGGAACGGTGCTTCAATATTTTCACTTCTAACAACTCTGCGTTGCCTTCATTTTGCACGATTGAATTATACTCTGCAGTGTTTCATCGGATCGCGGTTCTAATATAACAAAATACGCTCCAGCAAAAGACGCAAGAGATTTGACTAAAAATGTAAACAATTCGCAATGAAACCTACTTGCAATCTTGTAAATGCAATTGATATTGGAACGGTGCTTCAATACTTTGGCGTATAATAATTCTGCGTTACCTTCACTTTGCACGATTTAATTATTCTCAACAATATTTCATCGCATCGCAGTTCTAATATAATGAAATATTGGCAACCATATGTGACCGCAACTTCAATCAGTGACCGGAGTGCATTAAATACTTATAATCGTAAAGTTGAATAAAAATTCGCTATTTAGATCATGCTTCCAAATGAAATCTGCACTTTTGAAAAATTAAAAGTTCTTATTAAATCAAAAATTAATTTTTATCGAGTCTTTTATCTACCGGTGCCTTGTATTGCAGCATTTTAAAAATAAGTGTAGCTCATCAATGCAATCTGGGCAGTATTTAGTGACATTTTTGATCCGAATTTTTGGTCTCTGTGTTCCGAAGCTTGAAACATTTTATTGGTAACACTGTTTGCGACATTTGCTTCAATCTTTTGTAAATCATGCCGTATTCTTATAAATAACGAAATAAATTATTATTTTGCATTGCATGTTCAGAATAAAAAAAATTTCTTGCGACTGCGTATGAGTAATTGTGCGCTTATTAACTTCATGCGATGATGCTCTAGTGGAAGTCAAATGAATTTAAGACCAACAATTTAAAAAAGTAATTTCATATCTTTTTTTCATGTATATATTTCTGATACAATATATATTGGATTGTCCAAAAAGTTCGTGCCGATTTTCGGTAGGTGACGTAACGACGGGTCTGAATATATCGGAATGATTGAAGACAAACGACACGCGTGCAGATTCTAGAAGATGGTACTTTAGGTATATTTGCAAAAATGTTTGGTACCGACACGTTTATTTTGTCAGTTTTATACGCATTTGAATATGCAAGCAAACAAAGGGCATTATAGGCATTTAATGTTGTTCTTTTGCGGAAAAGCAAAATTGCTATACAATCTGGCGGAACTTTCAAGTTGCTTAAAAGACATAGAAAGATTGTAGAATAGTCTGGCACCTGTGTCATTTAATAAAGGTATATCAAAATTTGAATGTGCTGTGTTCCAATTTTCCTTCAAATTCGGCACGAATTTCAGGGACAACCCGATACATTTTGATCACGAGTCAGACTCGTGATATTCACATTTGCCCCGTAATTGTCATCATGAGTCAAACTAGCCAAAATACGGCAAGTGGTTAAGTGCAATGCAGAATCCGCGGGGCCAACACGTGAAACGCCCAAAACTGTAGGACGCGAAATTTAATTAACTTACCGTATGTGTATAAAATATTATGGGATTACGAAGTGGCGGCGGAATGCAACGAATGTGTTTGTTGATAATTAGGGCAAATAACGGTTATATATATTTAACGCGCGCAGTAATGCGCGTGACTGGAATACACCGCAATAATTCGCATATTTAATAATTCAATTCTGCCGGATCAGATATTAACGCTCTCTCTTAACTGTGCGATTATGACTGAATTTCACGAATGTTAAAAGCCTCCCTCTACAACGTGTGTTTGTTTTTATTTCTCCTTTTTTTGTTTCGTCGGATATAAAATTGTTTGCTTTGGTAACAGCGAAGCAGGCCTGCACTAACCCTCTCGACGTTGTTATTTGCACGGCAAACACATATGGTCACACCAGACACGCAGGAGCATCAAATGAATATTCTCGTAAAACCGGGACAAAATAAAAAATACCAATTGCTTAACCCTTTTAATGCCGACCGAAAGTACCGTTGCTATGCGAAGAATGCCGGACCAATCTGACGAATTCGCTAAGGTTTGGAAAAAAGCTTATACAATACGAAATAAGAATGATGTTTACAAAATTCAAAAAGACGCATATTACGAAATAAAGATAGAATAAATTAATGTCAATTTTATTTCAATATTTGTTGAAAGTCATATGAATAACATAAATATAACACATTATAAAAAACAGAAAAATCAACACACTTTTATAAACGGTATTTGCACATAAGAAAAATATTCGTTTCATTATAGCCTTAGTTAGATCACGTAGCACGAAGTGTAAACATTGCATTTTCAATAATTTGTAACAAAATACCTAATACCGGAACTAATATCGGACCACGAAACTAAAGGATAATTGAGCCGTTTATTTTAAAAGTGGCCTAACTCCATTTTTCAATATTTTCCGGTTACCATGGTTACATGTACAAATTCATGTTATTTGTCAGTAAATGTTATTTACCTCGATTTGAAGATAAATGGAGTTAGGCCACTTTCACAATAAACGGCTGAATTATCAAAAGAATTATGTACTACAAAACAAGTGATTCGTATAGCTAGTATAACGTTATTGAAAGAAAAACTTGAGTATCACAATAAACATTTATACTTAGTTATCTGGCTATTGAAAGGTAACGTTTTTCAGACACTGAACCCTATGAAATAGACACGATTTTTTTAAGAGCCCAGGAAAGACAAAAAATTGTACTCTGGTCGTGTCGATGCGTAATTCTTTTGTGAAAAATAAGCTGATATTCTGGTCTAACAGCTATCTAAATTCGGCATTACGGTCTTAAAAACATGCCCTGAGTCGAATTTTTACTTTATTGCTTTAGCGTATAACGCAGTCTCAGCAGACACCAGCATAAAATATGACAAAAAGGTAAATACATAAACGATATTTCTAATTCTCAATGCAATTCTAATCTTCAATGCAAATGGGTTAACACGTTCCCTGCCGCGTGGGGCGTATGCGCCCCACGCTGAATTTTTCGTTCAAGCTATTTCCTATTATCATTGTAAAATTAAGAATTTTTTAAAAATTCATTATGCAGTCAATTATGGGCATCTTAATACTATTGTTGATGTCCTCATTTAATCGTGGGGCGTATACGCCCCACGCGGCGTGATGGGCAATTTTTTTTTCCCCGTAACTTGTTTTAACTGCATTCCTCGTATTTCGATCAGTCAATGTGCCAAAAAGCTAGTTGCTCAAAACACTCATCTGGTTGGAACAATAAGATCAAATCGCCGTGGAGTTCCAAGTCCTACTTTCAAAAAAATTACAGCGATATGAATATATTGCTAAGGAAAGCAATGATGGTTTGACAATACTGAACTGGAAGGGACAAACGTGATGTACTTCTATTATCAACGAAACTCTCTAATGAAACTGTGACTATGCAGAAAAGGGGGAATATTGTTACAAAACCGAAGGTTATTGTAGATTATAATGAAGGGAGGTCTTCTGTAGATATCTCCGATCAAATGGCTTCATATTGCAGTCCTCTACGAAAATCAGTAACGTGCTATAAAAAAATTGTATTTGAACTTTGCCTGAATACAGCTGTAGTGAATTCATGGATTATATATAACAGTCCTACAAACCGAAAAATAACAAGCATCGAATTCCGAAAAAAATTAGCAATGAATCTGATGTCGTGTAATAATAGTAATAATTCTCCACGAATTGGACCAAGAAAAAATCGACACGAAATTAAAAAAAAGGCAGGCAACTTTAATTCGATAAGAAGGCGCTGCAAAATTTGTTACGAAAGAAATGTTAAAAATTTAAGTTCCCAATCGACAAGAAACTGTAATGTAAAAGTTGCAACATTCTGCGATAGTTGTGTGGATAAACCACACTAATGTTTGCCATGTTTTAACAAAGTTCATCGTAACATCCCTTTGTAATTGCATACAAACTTGAATTTAACTAAAATATTATACTTTAAACTTATGTTGGATGCAACTTGCATGGCATAGTAATGTTCAGTCAGCTATTTGTTAAACTAATTCCTAGAAAAATAAATTAATTGGTTTGTTGTATTATGCATATTAAACTATACACCATTTCCTTGATAATTATGATTTTTGCACTATTTTAATTATTGTAAGCCATACGCCAGAAATAACATAATACAATTGTAAAGCGTGGGGCGCGTACGCCCCACGCGGCCTGAACGGGAAGTCTTCAAAAAACAGTCTGGCAGGGAACGTGTTAATATCACATTTGGGACTACTCAACGACACTTAGTAACTAAACATCGTCAATTACTTTCGTGGCCTATGAATAGACGAAAACCGCTTGAATCTTTCTAAAACGTCCGTGCAACTCACTTCAATTGAAATGCATCAAACATAAATCTCCTTATATACGTTTCGTGCTCTTCAAACATACCGAGCCCGTCCAGTTTTTCAACCTTACTTAAACGTACGTGCTACGCGTACTACTCGAATAATCGCACACTCGGCTCAGGACCCTCGCTCGCCTCGAATTTCTGGTGCTCAAATATTACGACTACCTGAACACCTCCAACATAAACCAGCAGAACATGTTACATCGTCCGATCTATTATCCGGCAGTTTTCATATCTCGTGATACATCCTCTCGCAGTAGGCAACAGCGCGCAATTATGATCCGGCTTGTTGGGAAAACGCGTACTGAATACGACGTGCAAATGAAAATTGCTGGGTTTAATTTTCCTTTATTTAAGATAATTTATGAAACCGACAAGATTGCGGACTAAGCAACACTCACGAGAAGAAGTTTTATAACGGTATATTTGTGAGTATTGACTATGTATTTTGTATACAGAACAATATTTATATGGGTTGCTTGTTACAAGGAAAGGGGGTTAGCGCATTAGCGGTCCCAAATAAGGGACCGTAATTTGGCGTGGAGTGTTAATTCACGAGTTGGTACAATTTGTAATTTCTTTGTTTGTCGAATGAACGTACCGCCTCGTCTTATAGGCGGTTTTATGATAAGTGCCGTTTCATGAAACTACTGAATGGCAAATAAAAGGACAAAAATGTTGCGACGCTTTTATAATGTTTTTTTTTATGTAGAATGTTACTGTTCTGAAAAGTAATGGTTTACCTTCAAGTTTATGTCTTTGCGACTTTAAATTGCTTCAACATTATTTCGTAAACATATGCCGATCTTCTTTTTTTTGCACTTTTATAATGCTAACATAAATATATAAAATTGTTTGGTATGAAAATAATACATTTTTTATTGTGTTGGCATTTTACATAAAGTGTAGAAGAAAGTGTTGTAATGTTTCAGTGCTACCACCTGCCATTCAGTATTTTTTTCAAAAGGCACTTCCCGCAATACATCCTGCGTAAATGCGACTTTAAATGACAAAGTGATTTCAAATATATATGTGCTGAACGTATTTGATTATGTACTTTTATCATATTCGCATCAAAATACAGTATACCATTTAAGAGACACCAAATGTTCTTGGTAGTACCATGACAAATGAACGTTTTAAAATGATTAACCATAGTGTCATTCTACATAAGCACTAGTGATAAAATTGTCATAAAATCTCTGTCCTTCCACCTGCCGTTGAGTAGTTTCATCAAACGGCACTTACCACGAGACATCCCATATAAATGGGATTTCCAAGATATATTTTGAATGTATTCGATTCTGTACTTTAACAATATCAACAGCAAAACATAGTATACTACTTAAAAAACGCAAAATACCCTTGGTACAACCATGACAAATTGAAGTTAAAAATCATTTACCGTAATGCCATTCTACATAAGTACTAATGATAAAACTGTCATCAAATTTCTGTCCTACCACCTGCCTTTCAGGATTTATATCAAGCGGCACTTACCGCGAGATATCCTATATCAATGCGACTTTAAATGACCTCGAAGTGATTTTAAAGATATATGCTGATCATCTTTGATTTTGAACTTTCGCAATATCAACATTAAAACATAGTATACTACTAAAAAAACACTACTATTTAAAAACTTTAAGACAATACTACTTAAAAACACAAAATATCATTGGTTCAACCATGACAAATTAAAGTTAAAAAAATGATTTACCAGAGCTCCATTCTGGATAAGTAATAATGATAAAACTGTCATCAAATTTCTATCCTACCACATGTCATTCAGTAGTTACATCAAACGGCACCCATACCATTCACCCCATGCCATTCAGCACCCTTATCCTTCAGTCTTCCTCTCACTAAGTTCACAACAATTCTCACTTTTTTTCCGTCATTCTTCAAACCGTGCTTTCGCGACACGCCGGCCATCCGCGGATAGAAAGTTTATAAAGCGACCGCGGTGATTTTTTCTGTCGCCCAGTCTTAAAAACGCGTCGGTTTAATCCCCGCCGCGGTTTCCGGCCGGGTTCGGCAGGGGTGAGTCGAAAAAAGCGGCGGCGCGTGCGTGCTTGGGGGACTGTTTACGAATATTCTGATTTAAGAGGCTCGCGGCCCGGCGAAAATGCACGCGTCGCGCGCGTTTCGTGATTACTTTCCGTTAAGCGCATTATCCAAAGCTGCCGTGCCCATTATGAAAAGCGCAGTACGTCAGCCGGGGCTGTTGCGTAGTCGGTAACGCTGATTAAACATCCGCTGCGAAATGCCGAATAATTAAAAGTTCGTCGCTTAACCCTCGCAATCCCGGCGCGACGCTGCGGATAATGCGTTCGCTAATTTTTTTTTTTTCACCCGCCCTCTCGGTGTGCGTGGCTGGGCTAACTGAGGATTGCCGGAGAGTTGTTCGCGCGGCGGAGTATTAAATTGCGCGCCGTCGAAATTGTATCCGCGACTTCGTTTAAAAGTTTCGCGTGTAATTAGCATTCGATATTTGCGGCAACGGCGCGATCTTTTTTTTCGGTCGCGTTAGGCCGCTCCGTGAGTTTGAGCGATTTTCTGAAAGTTTAAACGGAATTTGTTTTCCGTGCAAAGTGCCAGGAAATAGTATGTATTTATAATATATACATATGCATATGCATATACATATAATAGTATCTACAGTATATAATATATATATAATAGTATTTGCAATATATAATGTACATATAATAGTAAATAAGGGATGTTTCAAAATGACCTGACATTTTAAATTACGCGCCACTTTTTTTTTGTAGCGAACATGAAGTACTAATCTTTGACAGTTGGTACCAGGAAGTATTGTCATGGGGAATTACGCGATCGAACAACGCATTGAACTTGTGAGAATAATAAATAATACGATTTATTAATAAATTAAAATATCAGTTTTTTTTAGACACCCTTTATACATATCTATATATACATATATATATATATATATGTACACAATATTAGTATGTATATTTCCAGTAATGATTTGTTCGGCGTTAGATGGTTACCGGGGAAGTGTTCAATCATTCGTGTAACAGTCGCTGATTTTAGGAACGGCATGAATCGTTTATAAACTGCGGGAATATTTCACGGAGCTCCAACAGTATTGAATTGCCGATTAAGTCGCAACAGATCAGCTTTCCAACATGGCAATCCATTCTATCGGTTCTGAAAGATGCAAAAGAATTTTGCATACAGCATGAATGAGAGACTTGTAACAAACATATCGATGCATGTAGCGTTTTAAATAGAGTCCTGATTTCCGCCCGACGTTTTGGTGAACTTCCTTTATTATTTGAGGACTTCTTTTAAAGCATGCAAAACATTGTTTGGTCACACTGTAACCAATACAACATTTTTCCAACTTGGCACAGATTTTTCTAGCGACTTCTATTATATTTAATCTGCAATAACATCGCAAATGCCAATTTTTTAAATACAGCCTCCGACACCTTTATATCTGGAAGACCTTTCTGCATAAAATGCGAACCTCCCTATAAAAAATCCTTGCAAACACCTCATGTGACGTTTTAAACGGCGTCGTTCCCGTTATAATTTATTTCGCACGTCCGCCTTAATCGCCCAAGATCACTGATTTCCGCCGGAACTTTCCGCACCGATAATCGCGCGCGATCTCTTAAAACGTCGGACTTGCTAATCAGGTCCCGAGGATTCAAGGGCGAACGTGTCGGGTAAATTCGATAGGTGCCAGGTGCCCAAACGACGGTCCGCATGTGATAGTGGAAACGAGGAGTCTTAATTCTCGCGAAAGCCAATTGGATTAGTGGTTAGAGCTATTTCCGGCGGACCCCCGCCTTCCTCTTCTTCTCCGGCCATCTTTCTCGCCGAAGCCTTCGTCCTTTTCTTCCAACGCCTGAATATGTCGCTCCGTCTTCCTCTGCGCATCTCTTACTTTTCCCTGGACTCGTCTCTTACCCTCTCGCTTCCGCTAATTTCGCAGACGTCGGGCCCTTCCTCTGCTCCCGTGCTTTTTCTTTTCTGTCCCTGTCGAATCGAAGGCAGAGTCTGCGTCTGCATAAAATTAACGGGATAAAAGCTCCTGCTCCTTCGCCCGGGAAATGACCTTTTCCCTTGTCTCGTAGCCTTTCTACAGTTTGTGCAGAAAGTATTCGCGTGGATCAAACGCTGGCGGTAGTTCGTAAATCGATAGTTTATCAGGCGATCTTTTTTTGGTAACGAGTTCGTGGGTATTTGCGGGAAAATTTGTAAGAGATACAATTTTTATTTTTGGTCAGCCACAGAAGTTAGTAGTAAACACGTTGACTGCCACGCCGAAATCACATGTTTCGCTCGGAATGCCACGAAAATATTTTTAGTATTCTGTGCATGCAATTGCAATGTACTAATTAATTTTGTTATTTATACGAATACGGCACGAATTGAAAGAGAAGGAAGAGCCAACGTGTTTAGTACGCAAATTTTGCAGACAATACTACCAAAATAATTTTGCAAGTTTCGGAACGCAAAGTGCAAAATATCGGACCAAAAAGGTCACTAAATACTTCCAAGATTGCGTTGACGAGCCACACTTATGTTTAAAATGCTACAATAAAAAGCACCTGTAGATAAAAGATTCGATGAAAATTAATTTTTGATTTAATAAAAACTCTTAATTTTCCAATACGGCAATTCGTTCAATAATAAAATTTGCCAACACTTTACGGTTAACGTCATACATTTCATGGCACAATATTTTGATATGTACATAAAAGAATTTCACATTCTATTTTACGGTAAAAAAAGTTCTTACGCTTTGATGAGTCCTTTTCAAACTTCTTCTCAACCTTACGATTTTACCGCTCTAATACGTTTTTAATTATGAATGACGACTGTTGCAACCAGACATTTGTACGCTCAGGTATTAACAAAGCAAATTGATATAAAGGTTGCAAGGTGTTTGAAACTTTTCACCGGTAACGTATATTTTCTCACTTTTTCGTATCCTTTCACGGACTTTGGCTTTCTCGGTTTTACCCTTTGAAATCTTTCGCTTCTGTTTCCCTGCAGATTATCTTTTTGCTTCTCTTATGTTGATCCTTTTATATTTTCGTATACACTTTAACTTCAATACTTTTCCTTTCTTGTTTCCTGGTTTATCGGTGCCAATGACACTTTACGTTTCAGTCCTTGTTAAGATCCAGCGAAAATTAACACAATTTACAGTGGAATCTCATCTTGCATTCCCCTTGTGTTTTATATAAAGCAGCTATTGTCCCGACATGATGTGGAGGATGAATGGCGTTAAGTTTATAACGAATGGCGCTCGTTACGACGTGTTTAGGTGCTTCGTTACCACTTTTTTCTTCCGCCAGTAATTTTTATTACAATACAAGTTAAACTTATGCAAGCGGTCTATTATGAAAATTTACGGTTACAGATATAAGCTGGGTTGCGCAAGTTTCTTCGTTCATTAACGATTAATCCGGTATAACTGTTGAATATGCGGTTCAATTTATTTTGCCGGATTATCGGTGATTTCTACAAGAAGACCTTCGTTCTACGAGTTTTTTAAATTAGATACACTACCATTACATACCACGACATTTTTATGAGAATCCTTGATGGTGTCGGGAAAATTATGAATTATTTAGGTCTATCGTAAAGCGGAATAATTGGAATAATTATTACTACATATTATGTGATGAGCGTGTGTATATTTTTACGAAAGCTGTTCTAATATTTTTGACACATGAAATTACTTTGAAATTAATTAAGGATTCACCTTATACCATTGCTTATCTTTAAATAATTAAGTACGTCATAAACGTGTAACTTTTTCTAAAAGCATTCTATGACACAATTTATCCTATATCCTTCAATATTATCCATTATTTTTTTCAATAACGATTTTCATTGAATCGCTCCTACCGATTATTCTCACAATGCACGCGATTCGTACACTACAAACATCGATCACGAAACACAGTTATTCAAATACCTTCCAAAGTGTTTTCGTCGCGCATTTGCATGTAACAAGCTGTTCGCACATCCATCTACCGCGCGCTTTAGTTGACTCCCTCCGACTATTTATTTCTCACAATGCATGCCATTTGAACACTGCAAACACCGCTAACTATACACGCATACCTCTCAAAACCTCTTCATTGATCGTTCGCTGCCAGCACATTTTCTATTACCTGAAATATCGCACTATAGTACCATCGCAGGTATGGCGTAACAGTATTTCTTGTAGCCAATTATAAGTTATTTCAATCTTATACACCATGAACTTACAAAAAATAAATGCAATTTTGTTCGTATCAAAGAATTTTTAGCAAAATAATTTTGTGTTGTCTTTATTCGCATAGAACACTTACTGAGAATAATTCTTTATTTCTCTGACAATAAAGTCTGTGCCGTATATTATTGGCGACAGCTTCGTAAACAAACAACTCTCTGACGTGTCTAGACGGGATCAGTCGCTTTAAACTAATGAATGTGTAATGGGCTAGCCTCAATGGACCAAAACCTGGCTGCCGTATATACACGGTGTCAGCGTCTGTGATGCACTAAGTGACTGCTGTACACAAGTTTCCGGTAGACCTAATATATGGCACCCGTCGCGAAAGGATTAATATAATAAACCCAAAGAATTTTTTTTCACTATACACGCACATATTTATTCACACAGAACCTCATCACTAAGAAAACTCCACTCCCCGTGCATCAATTCCGCGCACCCCACCTGCCGAATCGCCGTAATTCTTTCGTCATCCAATACGGATTAGCGACTCCCCGCGAATGTGCGCCGTTAGCACGACTCGAGAATATTTCAACCGGACGATCTTTCACCGTCCCGATTAGGCGAGCCCGACGCCGAGCGAATCGAAATGCCTAATTGCATTCTTCCAGCGTGACGCTGCTCAGCTCCGGAACGATTTGGCGCAAAATGGCGTCCCTCCTAAATACTCCCGCCTCTCGTCCCAGACAAAGATCCCTCTCTACTTTCTTGCCATTCGCGCCGTAAATCGCGCCGCCAATGGCGCGAAAAATCGTCGGGATAATAATCGTCGCGGAGGACATGCCGAGGTGAATCTCGCGAGATTGAACGTGCGCCGATTAGCGTGGGAGTCGGTGTGCGGATGTCGACGATGGTCGGTGGTCGGGATGGTGAGGGTGCGGACAAGAGGACCCTTGTCACCTTCTCCTCCGCCTCGAGTCGCCGTCGATTGCGATTCTTTCTTGGCGTTTGAATGAGCGGCGGAAAGACGTTTTCCGCCCAGGATCGTTTTTAGGAGGACGACTCTCGTCGGAACATTTCAATAACGACGCTGGGCGACGCGCGGCTTAGAGTGCGTTTGAAGCTCCCGCGTATGGGGTTTGTGCGTTAAAAAGTTATGGACACACTACCGCGGGGGCTTTATAATGTCTAGACGCGGTAACGTGTAAACTTGGACGCATTTAATACTAAATGTACCGGTACTTTAGACCTACGTATTCTTACCATGAGGGATCCTTTGACGCCTTATGAAATAAACGTTGATTTTCAGACAGAAATTCCTAATGTATTAAAGCGAGAAATTCAATAATCAGATGATACAAGAATTTACAAAAAGTCAAATGAACGAAAGAATTAACAATGAATGTACGATTTTAAAGTAAATTTTGAAAGGGGCAACACTTAAATTGATCGCGCTACTGAGTTATCGGGGCCCACTGAAGTTGACATGGCAGGAAAAAATAGTTTCTTATATGTATTGTCATTCGCACTTGCGGTAGTCATTTTGTGGGGGGACGATGCACAACCCGATGTTGTATTTGAAGTGCATATAATAGTTAAAACGTAGAATCTGAATTGGTTAAAGTTAATAAAATAAATTAATAAAATATATAACTTATATATATATATGTATATATATAAATAAAATAAGTTAATAAAACTATGGGATTCTACGATTTAACGAAGCAATATTAAGAAAATAACTCCTGTATGGGGTTAATCGTTTAATAATAGTAACAATAATCATGGCCGGTGTCAGGGCACTTGTCACCTCGCATTCTGCCTCTCAGGAAACTTTCCGGGCTTGGAAATACAGCGCGCCGACCAATCAAGTGGTCTTAGTTTCCACGTAAACCCGGCGTAATTCGTTGGAGATTCCTAATAGGGAAAGAGTAAGCGAGAGAGAGAGAGAGAGAGAGAGAGAGAGAGAGAGAGATGTATAAGACTCTCGTTTTTGCAGCTGAAATAGGGTGTGTCCCGGTATATTAATAAAACGAAACGTTATAACTGTTGAAAGCGTTCGTTTACACCATTCGCTTGGTATCCTTGATGTGTGGACTTTTTTTACGGAAGAAGTACCAATGATTTTCTGTACTTCTATATTTGTACTATGTTGTACTATCTGAGTACTTCTATATTTTTTCTATATTTTGTACTTCATGTATTATACTATTTGATTTGTATAAAATACTATGTATAAATGAAATTTTTGCTAGTATCTCGGTAAATAAAATGACTTAAAAGTATGCTGACTACGCAAAACCTTTTAACTCGGAATTTTGATACTTTGATCATGATATTTGCCAGGAGATCATTCTTTATTTCAAGTAAAACTGTTAGAACAAAAAAAAATTGAAATAAATTTGTTTTGGAAAGAGAAATGAAACATCCCTAAAACCGTTATTATTGTTTGTTTTGTTGGTTAAGTAGAGACTAATAAAATCAGGTTATTGTGGAATGAAGGTTTTGAAATAAACAAAAGATGTATTCGAACAGGTAGAGTGTTTGAAACTATCAAATGTTGAAATGCATTAAATAAGTTATGCATACGTGACAAAGGGGTCAAATGACAAAAGGTGAATATTTTTGGGGCTGTTGAATGTGATGAAGTTTCATTTTTTATGTGTACTGTTTTTTTTGTGCTTTGTATATCTTCCGAAAATAATTAAAAATTCTTAAAGTTCTCGTTATGACTGATTTTTTTTTTTAATTAGCGCATTCTTAAATAAGCTGTATCTGCTTCAAAACCCTTTGATCCTCCTTTCCAGTCTATAATTGCTTCGTATTGTTAAAACGTCCTATAATCTTTAAAAAGACTTCGAAACTATCCTGAACTATTATCTACGTGCGATTGCTTGTGTGCATTTACTGTCAACTTCTATTTACACTTATATGTACAGCCACCCTTTCTTCCTTCCGATGCCAGCCCTTCTTTGGTATTTGATTAACGTCAAATACGCGCATTTTCGTAAATTAATACTATCGAATCCATCGCTGGGCGTCGTGGTGTATAATTAACTTAATTTAGTTGAACCTTTAGTAGTTTCCAGCCTCCTTTGTGCAGCCTTTGTCACGCCGGAAGTCGGTCTTTTCTAATGAGCAAAGATTGGAATGAATTAAACAAATGTTGTATGCTACAGTACGCCGGTTGAAAATCACTGCACTAGACGCGACCGGACGCGCGGTGGACGTTGAAACTTTCCGGAAAATTTCGTAAAATGCCGCGCATCGGTAGGCGAGAGACTACGTAAGCGCAATCCGCAACACTCGACCCTCGCGTTTAACGAGAATCACTTAATGGAGTTATACACTCGTACGTGCACACGCGTGCACGTCAGTTAACATGCGCTCCGCGAAAGTTCGAGTGTGAAAACAAAGCGTTTGCATGTTTAACGTCGCCACCACGCGGTCAGGAGTCAATTTGCGCGCTGGCCGAGAAATATGTATGTTCGCGAAACGGTGCCCACAATTTTAACCGGCCTCTTTTTTTCGAGGATCTCCCAACTCCGCGCAAAAATTCGCATTACGCCGAATTCGCGGTGATGAGATATTTCGGCTCACGCGGTAACAATTGTGACTTTGAGCGTTGTCAGAGTTGCGACAAATGTTGTTTGAAAATCATATACAATTAATAATAATTAACCTTATATAATTAACGGTGTATACTAATATATATTAATTATTTAATAATATGATAATTTAATAATAGTAAAATATCTATTATACACACACATACACGTGTGTACGTGTGTGTAATACATATTCTACTATTATGTTTATTTTACTATATATATATATATATATCAGGTCTACCGGAAAGTTCTGTCCGTTTCAATGACAACAATTTTCGACACGTAAGCACCTGTTTATTTGGCGCATGCTCGGCTCTCTATTTGTATACATACTGACGTAGCAAATTAACGAACAGTTGATTCACATTAGTCTTCAGTGTGAAGCGGTAGTGTACCCATGGCTACTGATAAAGTGCATTTACGCCACTGAATTTTATACGAATTTCAACAAGGCAGAAATGCTACCGAAGCATGTAGACATTTTTTGAAAGTGTTTGGTGAAGGTACAGTTTCTGATAGGACATGCAGAAGATGGTTCGAAAAATTTGAAACAGGCGATTTCAACGTTTCTGATAAGCCACGTTCTGGGCGACCATCTTTGATCGACGACGATGTTGTTAAGAGGTTAAAAAGTGTTAAAGGTTAAAAAATGTTAATAATAATTAAAAAGTCCTAATTTCTCAACAAAACTTGAACCGTCTTTTCTAATTAATAGGTACACAACTTTGCTCCCGCCGCTTTTTCCCTTTCGTCCAATGCCAAAAACGGCGGGAGCAAAGTCGTACACCTAATATACAGGAGTTATTCTACCGTCAATTTTATTCGAATTTTAACGTATGTAACTGTACGCTGACAGAATTTTCCAAACTTACCGTTTTGCGCGAATAATATCTCTACTACCAATTGCCTTCTGATAATTTCTGACTGTATGATGTATACAAATGACGAAACTCTCTTCATTTAGTATCACGATAATCCTATCGCACGCATTGGCAGTCATCATATGAATATACATAATGCATTCAAACCATATTGCATTCATTTTCCAATTAGACTACGGTAATTATTGATCATAAATAAACCCCTAACAAAATTTTCTTGATCTGACATCGAAACGACCGCATTTCGTGTATCTCTCTGTTTAGCTATTGCCATAAATAACTATATTGTCATTCCATAAATATATTGCCATTGCATTACATAACTATATTACCCTACATAACTATTCTTTTGAATTTGTCATCGAACTCACCGTATTTCGTCGAAATCATGAATGCTAATAGCGTTGACAATCGCCATGCTGCACAATCTATCATCACTGGAAAGGGTAACTTCACCTACGGCGTGATTTTCATCGCTCATGTACGAGTTGAAACGTATGCACTCTCTGCTTCTCCGTTGATGTATGAAAATGGATGAAGGCACGTCGTGTGGCAGGTTCCGCTTCATCGCGTTCCGCAGAAAAGCGACGCAACATTTTTTCCTCTCTCTCCCTTTCCTTTCAAGCTTCCTTCCCATGCGGCCCTTCTTCGTGACGAACGACCGGGGCAAAGGACACAAAACGGGGCGCGGCATTAGGGTCAATAGAGATTTCTTACGAATGAAAAATCGCTCCGCGGGAGAGGGCACTCAATGACGAGAGGGAAAGAAAATTGTCGTGTACCAACAATAATCCGAAGGTGCGTGAAAAGAATCACGCGAACCGAAATTCGAGAGCTGCGAATCCGGTGGTGAGGTTACGTGTTGATTTTTCCAGACAATAACTGGAGATGCTACAGGACAAATCTTGCCAGTAATCCTGACTATATGAGGGACTAAATGAATAAATTTGTTACTATTTCTGAGAAATCGGTTTGTTCTGCAGATTCTAAGCGAGGGTTAAAATATTTAATATATGTATTACCAATAATCGCATGCTGTCATTCATTTTATCAAACACTTTTCATAATTTATTTCCTTACATTAGTAAATATTATTATCTACATAATTTATTTATTAAAATTTGAACGTGATTTAGAGCCTCAGGTTCTTTTACGCGATATCTACAAATATTTCACATTGTAATGAAGTACAAGGATATTTGGAATGCGTCTATGTTGTTTAGTAACTCACATGTATTCATTGTTTTTAAATCAGTGATAAAGGTCTTCTCTTGAAGAACTCTTCGGATTTTAAAATTTATTCACAATTTTTAACTTTGATCGATTTTTCGCCTGTTTTTTTTCCAGAACCGAAATTATAACTTCGAAATTGAAAAACATATCGCATATAATATAGTACAGAGAAAGTTTACTTCACATTTTCCTGCACTAAACACTCTCATTCGACTGAAAATTACATATGACATTTTATTACGGATTTCTGTCCTTATGCAGTACGTAGTATTTGTTTATGCTAACACAGGTACCGCGGCGTTTAGCAAATATCTTTTCACTCTGGACTAGGTGTTACCCGAAATTCTACATAAACCGACGATAAGAACAACCACCCAGCGCACGCGTAATTTTATTAAAGAGAAGCAGCCGGTTTTTTTCGATTCACCTTCTTTATTATATCTGCAACAGCTAAACAGCACAAGTACAAGCACAAAATTGCATTATAGCTTAATTAAAAACCACAGGAATGGTACCAAAGGAAGAGCAACGCCGTTTGTCAGGTAAACAAGTAAACAAATTTTATAAAAGTACATTAATATTTAATATTGTACCAACCGTAATTGTACATCATATCAATTGTCATATGCAAAATGTATACTCTTGATAAGGGAGCCCAAGGGTTCAGAATCAAATCGCGATTATTAACATAATTAACACGTTGACTGCCAAGCGTATTTTGCTATGTTAGAACCGCAATCCGATGAAATACTGCACACTATAATTAAATCGTGCAAAATAAAGGTAACGCAGAGTTGTTAGAAGTCAAAGTATTGAAGCACCGTTCCAATATCAATTGTTTTTACCAGATTGCAAATAGACTTCATCACAAATTTTTGCATTTTTGGTAAAATCGTTTGCGTATTTTGTTCAAGCGTCAACGCGTTAAATCATAACAAAGAAATTCAACCGGAAAACGTATTCATGTTTCTGCCATTTTTAATTCTTCAGTTTAACGCCTAAATTACAAGAGAAAATCTTATATTATTGTTCTCTGGCGTAGCACAAAATCTGTTGAAACAGGCCTCTGACCTCCCGCCCAGTTTTTTTGGTCCCTTCAATTTATTTCTCTTTCTCTTCGACGTTACGTCAATGCAGAATTACTATATCAGCCCCCGACTGCTTCCCTGCGTATTATAACCGAGTGCCAGTGGCGCGTTATGAAGAAAAATTGGCGCATTAATATTCCGCGCCTGAGCCTGGGAAAACTCTCGTCACACCCGGTCGTACCTTAATAGCGCTTCGAGAGCAGGATTGTGACAGTGTTGGTGTCTGATAAGGGTATCGGTTGAAAGGGGCGACAAATTGTC
The DNA here is from genome assembly GCA_033815515.1 of Cryptocheilus praepositus. NCBI lineage: Eukaryota > Metazoa > Arthropoda > Insecta > Hymenoptera > Pompilidae > Cryptocheilus > Cryptocheilus praepositus. The sequence goes on along the minus strand of JAWWQZ010000292.1, from coordinate 235,475 downwards.
TCGTCCTAGACTTGGACTCCACTCTGAAAATCATTCACTGCATCTTTCCCACACATTTAGGTTATACGACTCACGTCTGTCAGCCCCAGCAAACTGCGAGCTGCGAACATTTCATCCTCTTCGCCGAGTGCGTCATTTAAGCCTTTTCATGTTACACATTTTTCGAGTACATTGACAAACCGCTCAACGTATCGTGATTTAGACTGGATGTTTTGTAGAAATTTCGTACTTAGTTATATCTGCATTAGAAACCCGTGTGCAGAATATTATATGTACATATTGGGTTCGATTACAATGGCACTTAGTTTTAAGTGAATTATTGAATGACATGTATAAATGTGTTGCAATAATCATATGTGTGCTTAACCGACGTTTCTTCGAACGCAACATAATTAGTGTTAACCCTTTCGCTACGGCAGCCCCGTCCGCCGAAGTACTGTCACTGAACGGAAACTCGCGCCGGAAATATGCACAGTGCGCGTGGTTTCTGTATATACGAGGGCAGTCCGATAAGTACTTAGCCTACAAAAGAAAAACGAAAATTTTGGAAAATCGACGATTTATTTTTCAACATAATCTCCTTTTAATTCGATACACTTGATCCAGCGATGCTCCAACCTCTTCAATCCGTCTGAAAAATACGTTTTCTAGAGATCTGCAAAGTAGGCCTCCGTGGCGGTGATAACCTCCTCATTCGACTCAAATTTCTGCCCAGCGAGTGACTTTTTCAAGTTTGGGAAGAAAAAGAATCAATCGGCAACCAAATCTGGAGAATACGGTGGATGGAAATTCTGTTCGTAGCCTAATTCAACGAATTTGGCTGTAGCGACGGCATTAAGCCGGTGCGTTATCGTGGTGAAATGAGCACTTTTTTCTTCGCCAAATGGGGCCGTTTTTTCCTTAATTCGGCGTCGAATCGATCAATAATTTATATCGTACAGCCCCGTGACTGTTTTGCACTTCTCCAGGTAGTCTATGTAGTTGACACCTTGTGAATCCCAGAAAACGGTGGCCATCACCTTTTCGGCCGATAGACAGCCTTCGCCTTCTTTGGAGCAATTCGCCGGGCGCAGTCCAAATTTGTTTCGACTGTTCCTTGGTCTCTGGTGTGTACCAGTGGATCCACGTTTTGTCGACAGTCACAAAACGACGTAGAAACTTTTTCGGATTGCGCTTAAACAGTGTCAAACTCTGAAGTGGTCTCACGGATGCGCTTGTTATCCGGAGTGAGCAAATCATACCCATCGAGCAGAAAGCTTTCATGCCCAATATTTCATGCAGGATATGCCCAGATTTCATCGCTGGATCAGGTGTATCGAGTTAAAAGGAGACTATGTTGAAAAATAAATCGTCAATTTTCCAAAATTTTCGTTTTTCTTTTGTAAATTTGTAACGTTGAATGTTGTTCTAAGTCTTAAATCGGTTTTTTTTTCGGAATACATCGGAAAGTCTCAAAAGTTTTAAGAAATTATTAATCCAATATGTCAATAAAATCAACGGAAAATGCTCTGCCGATAACGAAAAATGTTGCCATCGGCTATAGATGACACTTGTACAGATTATTTCGATGCCGCATATATGCGGCGCTCGTACCCAGGAGTCGTGGCGTGGATGCCGCGTATATGCGGCGCTCGTACTACTGGTCGTCGAGTGGATGCCGCATATATGCGGCGCTCGGCGCGAAAGGGTTAAAAGTGTACATGAAATTAATTCTTGGATTTAATTTACCGCATTTTTCCTTACATCTACATTATATAGGTCATGCATACTAACTTCAACAAGTTACACATACATTTACGAATTATGTAATTTATGCTTTTGATTCTACCCACTTGTATACGTCATTGACAACTTATTGAACACACCATTGATTCGAACATAGGAACTCTGTAAAATTTTTCGAAAATTCATATTTAATTACACCCACAATGAAATGATGTTCTTTTCCTCCATTATCACATTCTCGCTATTACTTATGAACACAGAAAAAATCAAGTATAGTAATTGTCCGCATGCTCCACCATTCTTAAAAAATAAAATTTCATGATAATATCTGTAAATAATTTTTTTAACAATTTCTTTAACACTGACGTCGTCTAATCGTTTCAATTTCTTACCTACGGCACCCACAATTATCAACGTATGAGATAAATGCGAATGCGTTCTTCTTATCAAACATATTCCTTGCATTATTTAATTTGTTGTAAATGAAGAATTACCATTATAACTTAGTTGCGCCTTACATAATCTATCAACAAAGTTCAAACTGTCGAAAAGTATCTCGTCCTCAGCGTGCGCTTCGGTCAGAAGTATTCAGCAATGAAATCGTTAAATAACACCAAACATGCATTCTATTCTACAATTTCTATGAATTTCATACAAATTTAATTTTTATGAGAAAAAATTGTGATAATTATGAAAAAAATGTAATTTTTTTAATAATACCTAAAATATTTCCAATTATACAATTTCTAAAAATTTCACAGAAATTGCTTCATAAATAACAAAGTTATGATTTTTTGTAACGTACAAATTTCCCAAAAACGTGCAGTCCCACGCGTATTTCCTACAGATTTCTTAGCGGTCCTTAAGCTGTTAATTACGCAAACACCTTAACACAATCTCACCATTTAATTTCCCTCTGAAACTACCCAAGCCGCAAAACGTCAACCTAAACGTCACCAGCAACCTAAACACACATCCCCTCAACGTACGCTTCAAAGAAGCCTGAAGAACGAGCGTAACTTATGTGCCTGTACGTCGGATGTGTAATCGGTCTCGCGAGAATGGAAACGACCAGGAGCGTTCCTCGTCTGTTGCGATACAGACATTTCCGGCGCGGTGATGTGTAGTCTTGCGTGGTAGTAGAACTGGCTCACGACATGTTCGGCCTGAATACGCAAGGGCCTGAGTATGTCGGGCGCGGAGTAAAGAGGAACGTACAAGGGGCGGCAGGTTACGAGAAGCGAAGCTCTCCAAGTGCACGTGTACTACTCGCGAGGGCTGAAGCGTTGGCCAGAACGGCGGAGGTGGGACAGAGAAGGAGCTAATTAACGGATGCGTGGAACGCGGCTTTAACCCTTTGGGTACATTTGACGAGTGAGACTCGTCATCTGCTTACTTGGGCCAAGTTACGGGGGACGAGTCTGACTCGTCGTCTGAATTTAACCCTTTGCGGACGACGACTTTTTCGGTTGGGTAAGGTAGGAGGTCGAGACGATTTTCACAGATTTGTCGAGTGTCTTACAGGGTAGAATAACATGATCTTATATACAAATTTTCTTACAGAAAACGTTATATTTTGATGGTTTCTCTATTTTCCACCTTTCAAAAATATAACCTTGCAAAAATTACCGCCGCCCATGAATTTGATATAATTCGTTATAGCATTGGGTTTTCTAATCACATTTTCTTACAAAAACGTTATATTTTGATAGTTTATTTTCCACTTTTCAAAAATATAACCTTCCAAAAATTACCGCCGCCCATGAATTTGGTATAATTCGTGATAGCATTGGGTTTTCTATCGCAGTTTGAACACCATGTCGGAGTACTCGTTCAACACTACTCATTTCTGCATTGTAATAATTTGTCAACAGCGTGACGATATTCTTATCATTCCATGCCAAAATCATATCATTATTTCTATGATAGACTACCATTGATTTTCCTTTTGGAAGTCGTCGTTTTTTTATTGCATCTGGTGAAATACCGCCTTTCTATCAGTTAGAACTAACGAAATCTAACATAAACATTGTAGCTTCTCACTCGCCACTCGTCCGCAATTGGTTAATACCTATTCCCATCAGTACACCCCATTACTAACAATATTCTTATGCCAATTATGAATTTACCAGAAATTCAACAATCAACTCATCGTCAATTATATAATAAAATCATCATTTATTATATAATATTATATACATACACATATATATATAGTTATTGCAGCGCTACCATATTCAGTTTCCACTAAATTTCAAATGTGCCATACATTAAGAAGCAGGTTTTGATGTTTGCGACACCCCCGCCAATGGGCGCTGATCGCAAACAATTTCCTGACGTTTGTTTATGACATCTTACAGTTGCAAATAAGGTTAATTCCACTTATCTTTATTATTACCCGTGTTTTTTTGATACGCTATCCTAAGATGTCTGAAATAAAAAATGTATTTATGAATGCGAAGATGATAGTTTCAATGAAGTAGAATTAGAGCTGTATGATAAAAGTGATTCGAATATAATACAGGTATGGGAGGCGTTGATAAACAGGACCAATTGCTAGCGTGCTTTCCTGTTATGAGAAAATGCATGAAAGGTTACAAAAAAAGGGCGTTTTATCTAATAGACATGGCTGTTTTCAATTAACATGTTCTACATAGTAAAGTCAATTGTGAAACCAAAACAAGCATTGTCCAATTTCGTTTAGACATCGCTGAAGAATTATTGGCGCAAGTGGCCCTGCCAAATTATAATATCCATGGGCGTCCTATAAATAGCGCGGGCCACATAATTTGGAAGCTAAAATTGGGGTCATTTTCCGGAGAATATTCCGGCAATAGAATTAAAGAAAAACCCTACAAAACGGTGCCGGGTATGTTATAAAGATAAAATAAGAAAAGAAACCACTTGACAATGCAAACAATGCCAGGCATTTGCCGACACGTCTTGAAAAATACCATACGGTACAAAATTATTAGACTTTAAGGTGGTCTTTGTTCTATATAAATATTTCTATTTTGTTTCATTTATATATTTATTTATATTTTGTAACTAAAATGCTGTTTCAAAAATACATTTATATCACCAACATAAGTATATTCCAAATAAAATGTATTGCTTTTACATATTAATCCATATAGCGACAAATTAAATCCGTCCCATGGGCATAAAAATCTTCAAATAATCCAGTACTCAAAGGGTTAATGGAACGGACTTTGCGTATATCGAGAAAGCGTTCCTCTTTCCTGATCGGCAAAGGCATGCCGAACGTAACGATGTCCTCGTTTTTTCGCGCCGACGATTTTCTCTCCGACGCTTAGCTTTTCGAGATGATAAAAGACCCTGAGGAGACTCATTAATTACACACGCTGATGTCGGACCCGTGCTAACGTCGTTCCGACGGAATCGATAATGGGACATTTTCTACGGCCGGGCGCTGGACGCGTCTGCTAAGGCGAGTTCGTTTCTTTGACGTCCGGCGGAATTTGAGTATTAATGGTTTAATGGGGTTTTTGACGGGCCGCGTGGGTTGAGTGGTTCGGCGAATTTGGAGGAAACTTGATTATGTTTGTCAACTGAGAACTGCTTGCGACGGAATAATGTATAAGCCGGGCTTTAACACATTGAATGACAAGTCACCCGTATATGTGGAATTCTTTAGTGAGGATGATATGAAATGAATACACGAACTATTAACGGTACAAAAAGTTAAAACGTATTTAACCCCTTAACCTACAACTACGGGCATAGCTCGTTTAGATGATCGTTAAACGATGGTATTACGGGCATAAACATTAGATTAAAATAATATTACGGGCTATGCCCGTAATACGATGTTCCGGCCAAATACAAATATTAGGGGCGGCGCCCTCCTAAAGTTATAAATATTTGTGGAATACGTGATAAGTAATTACAACCTGATGTAATAATTGTGGTAGATGCAAGTAATACAAAATTAATAATCTGCAGTGTGATACAATTCGAAACATTCTAGTAGATGTAAGGGAATTTTGCACTAAACTTGGCACTAAACAAGTCATGCGAATGGCTTAAAGGCTGGGCGAGCTTGTTTATGTTTTCATTGCATTGTATCGCTCCTTCTTATCGCGCTGTTTACAATTCGAGTCTCGGATTTGGGCCCCGGGAGAAAGTCCACTAATTTACGCTGGGCGTTCAACGTGTTAAAATCGGTATCGCGGGGTATATCTTATATATACGAGTTGATAGATAGAATGTTCTATAAATGACGCGGTGCTAGCCTAGTAAATTTGTTTAACCTCTGCCGCCGCTGCTCAAATTTATCGATACGCCGCCCGCTTTTAAGCTGCCGTTTTATCCCGACAATTCAGCAGACATCGCATCCGGGTTACTTCGCGTTTAAATATTTAGCGGCAATAATCTACAAGCCATACTGTCAGCGCGGCATTATCCTGCCCACATAATATATTTAACACGCAAACTTTTAATAACGTCACAGAAGTACCTCGCCGCCGCAGTCCATTCATTCAATCCCCGACACCGCTAATCAAATCACCCCGCACCCCTCTCTTAAACTCCATTTTTATTCCCCGCAGATCCCGACAATTCACCGGCTATCACGTATACATTGCTTTACCGGTAAATATGATAATGCAAACTTTCGGCCCTCAGTCCGCTCATTGTCGAAACTCCGCAGCGGGTAAAGGCTCGCATAAAGGCGCCGACGAAAGATAGAATAAGCGGCTACGAAGAGAGTAAGAGAGAAAACGTGAAGCGTGGCGGTAGACGCAGACCCCATGGTACGTACGTAAGTAACTCGGTTATGAGCCATCCATTACCTTGCTCAACTCCACCGGCGATCCTCTTCCTGCCCTTCCCTACAACCCCTAACCCACCCCACCGTGCCAGCCTGCCCCGACCAACATAACTTCGAGAAGCCCCTAAGTGCACCGCCGCGAAAGACCGTGTACACTGTTTACAGAGTTACCCTCCCACAGTGTCAAAGCATCTTCCCTGTCCACTCTCGCCTGCGTCGCTCGTTCTTTGTTCGACAGTCGCGACGATACTGCTTCTGCGTAGACGGGACACCTTGGAAATGGGGTGAGGAACAACCCTGGGAACCCACGTTTCTTGATTTTCTGCACGCTGCTTTTTATTGCATGGCGTCTGAGCGCTTCTTTGTGGATGGAATGATGTGTCGCGGGATGTTTGATGGGGTGTAATGGGTCGATGCGAGGATTTGTGAGTGCGTTGGGCTGAATGTGGCTTGTTTTGTATGGAAAAAGTTGTCGGGTGAATATTTATTTTGGTGCGTTGTTCGTCACTGTGTAATAAATTGTGTTAAGTGGTGTAAAGGGTTCATGGGGAAGTTTGTAAGTTTTTACGAATGGATATGTTCTCTGTGGATCCTTGGTTTTTTATGCGTTGTTCTTCGTCGCATAATGATGGTGGGTTTTGTATGGAAAGAGTTGTTGAAGAAATTTTGATTTTTGGTGCGTTGTTTATCATTGTAGAATAAATAATGTTAAGTGGTGTGAAGGGTTGACGGGGAAGTTTATAAATTTTTATGAATGAATATGTTCTCTGTGGGTCTTTGATTTTCTACGCTTTGTTCTTCGTCGCATAGGATGAGTGTCAGGATGTTTGATGGGGTGTAATGGGTCGATGCGAGAATTTGTGAGTGCGTTGGACTGAATGTGGCTTGTTTTGTATGGAAAAAGTTGTCGGGTGAATATTTATTTTGGTGCCTTGTTCGTCACTGTGTAATAAATTGTGTTAAGTGGTGTAAAGGGTTCATGGGGAAGTTTGTAAGTTTTTACGAATGGATATGTTCTCTGTGGATCCTTGGTTTTTTATGCGTTGTTCTTCGTCGCATAATGATGGTGGGTTTTGTATGGAAAAAGTTGTTGAAGACATTTTGATTTTTGGTGCGTTGTTTATCATTGTAGAATAAATAATGTTAAGTGGTGTGAAGGGTTGACGGGGAAGTTTATAAATTTTTATGAATGAATATGTTCTCTGTGGGTCTTTGATTTTCTACGCTTTGTTCTTCGTCGCATAGGATGAGTGTCAGGATGTTTGATGCGGTATAATGGATCGATGCGAGAATTTGTGAGTGCGTTGGGCTGAATGAGGCTTGTTTTGTATGGAAGAAGCTGTGGAAGAAATCTTGATTTTTAGTGCGTTGTTTGTTATTGCATAATAAACGGTGTTAAGTGCTGTAAAGGGTTGATGGGGAAGTTTGTAAGGTTTTATGAATGAATATGGTCTCTGTGGATCCTTGCTTTGATGCGGTGTAATGGATCGATGCGAGAATTTGTAAGTGCGTTGAGTTGAATATGGATTGCTTTGTATCGGAGAAATTGTGGTGGAAATCTTGATTTTTGGTACGTTTTTCGTCATTGCGTAATAACTGGTGTTTGATGTGTTGTAAATGGTTGATAGGGAAATTTGTAGGTTTTTATGAATAAATATGTTTTCTGTGGATCCTTGGTTTTCTGTGCGCTGTTCTCCGTTGCATAATGATGAATGTCAGGTGATGCTTGATGCGGTGTAATGGACCAATGCCGAAGGTTATGGGTTTTGTAGGACCGGATACGATTGATTTTTTAATGATAAGTGATGTTTTTAATGATAATAATAGTTTTTGTGAATTTAATGATAATAATAAGATGATAAGTGCAGTTATTGTTAGAATAGCGATGCGATCCTTTGGTCTCCAATACTTGCACATTATTTACATTTTGTATAATTCACTCAAACGCTGCAGGATTTCATAGCATCGCCGTTCTAATACAGCAAAATACGCACGCCAGTCAACGTGCTAACACTTTGACTGCCGTGGTGGTCATCGCTGATCGGTGCAAAATGTTTTACTGAAGATCCCAAATATTCGCAATGGGTGATAATAATTATTTTATAATTGCACTTATTGTTAGAATAGCGATGCGATCCTTTGGTCTCCAATACTTGCACATTATTTACATTTTGTATGATTCAGTCAAACGCTGCAGGATTTCATAGCATCGCCGTTCTAATACAGCAAAATACGCATGGCAGTTAACGTGTTAACACTTTGACTGCCATGATGGTCATTGCTGATCGGTGCAAAAGATTTTCCTGGAGATCCAAAATATTCGCAATGGGTAGTAATAATTATTTCATAAGTACAGTTATTGTTAGAATAGCAATGCGATCCTTTGGTCTCCAATTTTCGTAACATACACCATAGATACGTGACATTGCCACGCGCCTCATGCAAGGTCTCAAGACGCCAAGATCCTCGTGCTCTTTCGACATCTTGCAAACGCGTCACTCGATTGTTCCCTTCTTGCGGACTGGCGTGCGGCAAGGGATGAACTGTATCCAGTGCGCATTAGAGCTCGTGCGTCACTGCCAGTGACGTCCTTAACCGTTGCTAGGCTACCGCCATAAGCGGGAAAGAGACCGTCTACGGTTTATACGCGCTGCGAGGACAACGGGCTTCTTGGCCCACGAAACTCATTCCAAAAGTTTACAAACCACTTGACAAATTGCCCGACGAGGCCCGGGGTCGTCGAAGTGCCGGCGATAATTCATCAGCCGCGTCTCGTTTATCGTCCGCAAGCGCGCGCAACGTTTATCGTCACGAGCGACGATGAAAGATTTCCGGATGATCGCAGGCAGCCATTTTTTTTGTGCGTGGGGATGCACAGTGGGACGAATTGAGAAATTGGTAGATGCGCCCTTTTTTTAGGTATTGCATAATTGCTGTATATCAATATGTACGATAATAATATATAAATATGTAAATATGTATTTTGTGCGTGGCGATGCACAGTGGGACGTATTGAGAAATTGGTAGATGTGCCTTTTTTTAGGTATTGCATAATTAGTGTATGTAAATACATCGCGTGGTGTGGTTGAATTCAGCTGTTGATTCATAAAAGATATATTTTTAATAGTAATGTGCGAAGAAAAATAAACGAGGCTTTATTTCTTTTGACAGAATCTTCAGTCGGTGTCTACAATATTAGTACGTATATATTGAGTTTATACAAATAAATTGCGCAATATAATTAGAAATTTGTTTAGCGTGCGCCAGCCAAATCATTAATCTGTCAATTTACTGTCTAAAGAATCTCGACATTCCAACAACAGGTACAAACAATACAAAAATGTACTCCTTTGACAACCGCATGCACCTACCATCAAAACATCAGGTTTCTTTGCATAATAAATTCCATAACTTATCATTTGACCGATACCCGACACACGGATTTCCAATTTCATTAACCCTTTGCCTGCTGAATATTACCAGCCGAAGCGCTCGCGAAGGACGGAACTTTGACTAGTGTGAACTATATAGATTGATTGTATAAGGCGTAAGAAAGTTCTAATGATAATTCTTCATTTACGCCAAAAAATAATTTTCTTTGATAATTGACAAATCGAAAAGATTGTGGGCGCATATATGCGTCCGCCGAACTCTATGGGTGTCGCCTACGGGCGTATATGTATAAGCGTCCACAATCGGTTCGATTTCTTATCTATTGCAGCCGCCATTGTACAAATAAACTTCTCGGATGACACGCATCATATATTATGGGCAATATGCGTTCTTCATTTCTTACCTATTGCAGCCGCAATTTTCTCAATATAAATGCGTTCTTCATCAAATAATTTTCTTGGACGCTATGGACGCATATATGCGTCCGCCGAAATCTATCGGTGTCGATTTTGGGCGCATATATACGGCCACAATCGTTTCGATTTCTTACCTATTGCAGCCGCAATTATCATTGTACGAGATCAATATAAATGCGTTGTTCATCAAATAATTTTCTTGGACGCTATGGACGTATATATGCGTCTGCCGAAATCTATTGATGTCGTCTATGGGCGCATATATGCGTCCATACCAGTCAAACGGTTAACAACAATCGCCGGAATGAAACGTTAAATCACAAGTTCGTCCAATAGCCATAAATAAAGGGCGTGTCTACTCACATTTCGATCAGTCCCACTGTGACTCCAAACATCCCCACTTCAGTTCCTCGACCGCATCGTTCGTCCATCTTGGCCCCGTTGTGTGCAATCGAAACAATTGAACGCCCAATGTTCCTAGCTGAATGCCTCGTAAGTACCGCGCGAAAGCGTTCCACTCTTGAGTCTTTTTAAAGTTTCGGGCAGTTAGAGCCCCAGGCACTTGTTTGAAGACGTGCCTTAGATTAATCGACCGATAGTAAAGTTCGTGCTGCCGGATACTTGGAAACCGCGAGAGGGATGTTGGCGGAACGGAGACGAGAGGCGAAAGCCGCGTACGGCTCCGCCTTCTATTAAACTTTCGAATCGGCCTGGAAATTTCGATCCGCCGACCTCTGCTCGTCGACGGCGTGCGCGGATAGTTGCTCGTCACTTTTGTTTCCGCGCTTCCTTTGCGGGCGCTTGCGAGCGAGGCCAAGAGCAATCTGACCGGCAATGGAGATCTTCCTCGTTTTACTGTGGCCAATGGGAAATAATGCCTTGCCGCTTGGCTGAGCGAATTTTTATTGCCAAATTTTCTTTGCGGCGATGTAGATTCGAACTTATTGGGTTTTCTGGTGTGGAGATTAGTTATTGGAATTTAACCCTTTCGAGACTGTTGGTTATTATATTATATTATCACTTTGTCGGCTGCTATCACGAATACGTGACTTCTTCTTGCCAATCGTTATCGGCCGCTATCACGTACGCATGACCTTTTTTTTCTCCAGCGGTGATGTTTAATTTCCATGTTGTGTAGGGAGATACATTGTTGCAGAGCAATGTTTAACGAACAGGGAACTGTGATTTCAACTGTCTTGCTCTCCCAATTTACCAGATTGTGTTTTATTGAAATCTCTGCCGGTCGCATCGAAGCGGCTGCTTGTTTAGTTAGTTTGACACTGTCTTTCGCTGCCTTCGCATATCAGAAGATTACGTTAAATTTATTAAACATTATAAAATATCTTTTGAAATGTCATATAATGAGGAAATATATGCTGATCCGTTATAAGATGTGGAGAATAGTTCTGATAGCGATTTCGAGGGCTATTTGAAAAGTTTGCGGCCTTTTTAACAAAAGCACATATTTCGATGCAAAACAAAATTTATTTCTCGACGAACTTTCCCTGCAAGTTGATACATGTGGTCCAACGTTTCTCCCATCCTTTTGAACCGACCAAAAAAATTGATCGTCTAAACTTGGAAAATACTGGATTACAGCGTTTTCCACCTCTGTATTTGATTTATATTTATTTCCCCCAAGACATTTTTTCAAATTAGGAAACAGGAAAAGTCGCTGGGAGCTAATTCTGGCGAATAGGGTGGGTGCGGAAGCAATTGAAACTTTTATTCGTTCAATTTTGACATTGAGACCATGCATGAGTGAGCCCGAGCGTTATCTTGGTGAAACAGGATTTTTTTCTTGACCAAATGCGGACGTTTTTTCTTAATTGTGGCCTTTAATTTATCCAGCAATGCAGCGCAGTACTGTAAGTTGATTGCTTCACCCTTTGCAAGGTAATCGATAAGAATTATGCCACGGCTGTCCCCGAAAATTGTTGTCATCACTTTTCCTGCAGAGAAAACGACCTTTGCCTTCCTCGGCAAACCAAACGTCCCCCACTGCAACCCACTACATTGACTGTTCTTTCGTCTTAGGCGTATGGAGGTGTACCCAGGGTTCATCGACAGTTATCCCCCGCTGCAAAAATTCCTCTGAATTTTTTTGATACAGGCTAAGACACTCGCGCGACATGTCCATCCGTATGCGCTTTTGGTCGATCATATCCAAATCTTGATGTAAAATCTTGTGCACCCGTTCAGATGATATTCCACGCCTTAGCAATATCGTTAGCAGTCAATCGACGATCTTCTATTACAGTTTGATACACTAAATTGACCATTTGGTCAGTTGTCGCGTGTTCATTCGCATTCACATACACTCTGTTCGGGGTCTTAATCACGGTCCCAACGACCACTTCGGTCGGGCAGATTAACGGTCGTGCATCATTGGGAAAACCACCCAAATCGCGTAAGAAAGTGCACGAATACATGCTGTGCAGCCGTAGTTTCAAATAGTCTTGTTCATAAAACATTCCGTTGCCTCGCAATCTAACAAAGGCGCAGTGTCTATGGAAAGTGCCCGGCGACACACTGTCGTCGTCTGGCACTTAAAGAGTTCCATAGGCACTGCAATAAACTTCTAAAATATCAGTGTGGCCAGGGATGAGTACCCGGGTTGTTTATGGCGGGGTCTTCATTTACATCACTTTCTCTGCAAGCAACGACAAGCAGGACCCCGTACATATTAGCCTGGGATGTGTCACTCCACCCCCAACCCACTATGGGGGGCCTCAATATGGGAGGCCCGATCATGAGAGGACCCAATATGGGACGCCCCAATGTGGGAGGCTCCAATAAGGGAGGATCCAATAGAGGGAGGAGGGACACTACTCATTCTACCACCAAAACTGCAACTTCGTTTTTGAACCTCAGAACAAATAGACTTCTCAGTCAACCACCACACAAGACACATCTCCTTTGACACGGAAACAGTCCACACGCATCATCACACTTCAACAAAGTCAATCATATACTCAGTAACACAAAGTCTATCAATAACTATCCTAAGTATCTAAACGGGACTTAGGAATATTCTCTCATCGCGCAATTCCGCATACCGGCATTTTCCGATCGAAGATTTACAACCTTCGGTGACGCGGTCAACACAGATTGGATCCGTCGTATCGGACGCGATACAACGAGAGAAAGTTAAATTGTTAGTGATGACCGTGTGTCGCTACACGCATATCTTGAGACAACGTCGCGCAGCAGTTCGCCGGGAAAATTCGCGTCTTCCGAAGGAAAACATTGGCCTCTCTCGCCGTAGGCTGAGCGTCGGTCGCAGTAAGAGGGTTGTAGGGGGCGAAAGGTACTTACCAATCTCATTCGTCGAAGAGCCAATCGTGGAAAGAGTAGCGAGAACTCCGAAGTCTCCGCTCTCCGCTCGATGGACGCGCTTCCTGACCGAAGTGACCGCGATGGGGTCCGTGAAATCGTGAGAAACTCCTTCCATTCGATCCTCGACGCCGTCTTTCTTCGCTTTCCATCCAGCCCATCTGTCGTTTTCCGACTTTTTCGCCGAAATAACCTGGGAACGTGCCAGTCGCTGGGTTTTTCGCGCACAGACGAGAATTGTGTACAGGTTGATAGACACTGCGGCTTGTAATTAGCCGAACGGTTTGGGAACTGGGGGAAGAAGTCATGCGTACATTGGAAAACACGTTTTTCCAAGTAAAGTACCCGGCTTTTTTCTAATTCGACGCCTTGTTATGATGCAAGTTTTATTCGGAATAATAGTATAGGATAGTGATATTTGGCGGATTGTGTATAGTGGATTTAAAGATACGGATTTGTATTGTCCCTCCGAGGAAAAACAGTAGTACGTATACTGAAAAGCACGTTTATTAAAATATGGTTTGCGGTAACATTATTTTTTTTTATTCGACGCCTTGGCATGGTTGAAGTTTTATTTACTATAATATCTGAACTCTCTGCATTTGCCAAAACTCCCGGGTTCAGTCCTCACGAGTCTACAACTATTTTATATCATTGCAAAAACTCCATATAATAGTGTGCATATTGGCTTACAAATTACATAAATCTTTGTTTATAATAAATAATAAATTTCTACTTTCGTAGGGGAAAGTAGTTGTACGTACGTCGGGAGACGTGTTTATTAAAATGTAGTATGCGATCACATTTTTTTCTTAATTCGGAGGCTTGTTAAATTTTAAGTGTTACTTATTATAATATCTACAAACTGCCACATGTTTAGAGACCCTTTGGTCACTCCTGAGAACCTCACAAATATTTTGTATCATTTCAATATTTCAGTGTGTGTGTATCATTTTCCAACGTACATTTATAAGTAATAAAGTTTTCTTTGATAAAACTCTCAACTCAAATTGTGAGTCAGTTATGTGCATAGCAGTATTCATTAGTTTCACATTGTTAAATTATTTTATATATTACAGCAATTTTTCTTATCAGGAACTGTATATCTATGTGGGATGGCATCTGCTTCTATTCTTTGATTACCCATATTCCTACTGTAATATTGATTTTGTGCTAAGTTGTGAGTCAATTATGTGCATAGCAGTATCCATTAGTTTCACATTGTTAAATTATTTTATATATTACAGCAATTTTTCTTGACTAAACGAAAATATTGTAAAATTACGCAATAAATATTAATGTTACGCCGTATACCTTGTTGGTCAGTGTGATGTAAATCCAAAATTACGGATGTATGAAGAGTTACGAGCGGTAGTATACTCATAGAATTTGTCTTCATGAGTGACATTTATACTGCTGGATAAATATTCGAACTTAAATGTTTTACACGTTATTCTTTATATGATTTATTACATTCGACGAGACATTGGCGAATTAATGATAGAAAGTACAAACATATAAGTCGAACATACTTGAATACGTTCAATTTAGTGTTATCAGACATAAAGTATGGGTTTCAACAATTTTCTGTCCAATTTTCTAATGAATGTACCACCTGCACCCAAAACAAGACAAGTTTTACCGGTAATTTCGAGGAATATAGAGAACCAGGCATCCTCTCTACTAAATATTTTTCATAATTAAATTCTCTGCATGTTTTCAAAATACATTTGCATCCTACCCACTTATTTTCTCCCCTATTTTCTCAATAACCAAATTAACCCCAACTTCTCACATTTCGCGTCTTACCCGATTCGAAAGATTTCGGATTATTTCATCGTTAGGCAGAAACTTCTATTTTCCCCCTATTTTCTCAAAAACCAAATTATCCCGATCTTCTCATATTTCGCGTCCTACCCAATTCACAAGATTTCAGATTATTCCGTTGTTAAAGCAGAAACTTGTATTTTTTTTCAATTTTTTGAATAACCAAATTAAGCCGAACTTCTCATATTTCGCATCCTACCCGATTCGAAAGATTTCGGATTATTTCATTGTCAGGCAGAAACTTGTATTTTTCCCCTATTTTCTCAATAACCAAATTAACCGGATCTTCCCACATCTTGCCTGATTCGAAAGATTTCAGATTATTCCGTTGTCAAACAGAAACTTCGTAAACCCACGAGCACTTCGGCAGCGTCCAAACGAATGCTACAAACGAGATTGTTATACGCTGCGCTGGCCTATAAACATAAATCATCCACCGTGAATCGCCGTTTATTAAAGCGGCACCCATGTCATTACCGTTAGACCTGGCCTGATAAATTTTGTTAAATGTATTCCGCGCACCGGCATCATTTCGGATTACGCACTCATTAATAACGACATTCTCGTTGCGAACAATGGCCGAGCGGATTCGCGAATTAGGGAGTTATCCAGTGTTCGCTGGGCGTAGACAAGCGCGGCAACGTCAAGATAAATGTGGAAAATGTCGGTAATCGTTGCCGGTGCGCAGTGATGCCGGACCTTTTTTACCCATGCCGGATTAACGCTATTTTCCAGCTTCGTTGATTACGCGCATTTATTAGGTCGAACGAAACGTGCGCGTCGACGGTGCTTGCTGTATCGGCTTTTGTCCAATAAAACTACGGGCAACCAATATTCTGCTCATAAAAAGTCGCCGCTGCTGTTGAAGTAATGAATCCGCAGATCCGAATGCCCCGGTGTCAGCGGTCCGGTAGTTTGCTAGGTGTTTGACGACGGGTTTACTAATGTTTTATTGGCTGTTTGATAGAGTGGGTTAACGAAGCTTTTTTCGTTATACGCCCAGGTCGTTTGTTATGAATATGATCACGTTTGGAGAAATACGATATGCTCGAACTGAACGATTTATTTGATTTGACGTGTTGTGGCATTGCTTCTGTCTATTTTGAGCGTTGTTAACACGTTGACTGTTATGGCGAAATCACATGTTTCGGTCAGAACGCCACGAAAATATTTTTACTATTCTGTGCGTGTAATGGTAAAATAATAATAAATTTCGTTATTTATAAGAATGCGGCATGAATTGCAAAATAAGGAAGGGCCAATGTATTTGGTATGCAAATTTTGCAAACAGTGTTATCAATAAAATGTTGCAAGTTTCGGAACATAAAAAGAAAGAAATCGGACCAAAAATGTCATTAAATACTGCCAAGATTGCATTGACCAGCCACACTTATGTTGGAAATGCTTTTATACAATGCACCGGTAGATAAAAGATTCGTTAAAGTTTTTCTGGAGGAAAGTTTTCAAATTATAATTATTTCATATAATTTAAATATAAAAATTAACTTATTTATTATTTAATATTTCATTTTACTAAAATTGTACTCAATATTTTCTGAATTTGAAAAGAATAATACAAATGTATTTCATATACTGTATAATCTACTTTAATCTACTATAATCATATACTGTATAATATACTCATCATAAACTGTATTTCATATATATATATATATATATATATATATATATTAGTGTTATTCTTTTCAAACTTACAAGATGTTGAATACAATTTCAGTGAAATGAAATATTCAGTAATAAATACTGTAAACTTTTATATTTGGACTATGTAAAATATACGTGAAAAATGTTGCATAATTCAGTAAAACCTTGTAGTATTTCATAGCATCGTCGTTCTAATACAGCAAAATACGCACGGCAGTTAACGTGTTAGTAGGATCTGGGGTAGTGGTAAATCTTATTGTGGGTATATCAATTTCTCCTTTGGATTACGTACTAGCTGGAAGAAATCCGTCGACAAAACACTAGCGTCCAATAGATTTTCTTAACGGGCAAACGAAATTTATACGCTGTCCCTGCAGAGGCTGTCTCGCAATGGGGTGTTTAATAGAGAAATGTTCTCCTTGGGATCATTTAGCAGTTTCAAGAAATCTGTTGGCAATATATTGGCGCGCAATACTTCTCTTAAAAGTGCTTCTCTTTCCAGTACCTGTTTCTCTTTTTGCTACGCAAGCACTTTGTTTCTACAGTTACGTGCCTCCATCTTGCTGCCACAACCAGATCTCGTATTATTCCTTCTCTCTTCGTACTTTTCTTTGCAACCAAAGTGTTTCTACATGCAGATTAAATGAATTACCAAAATTACGATACCTTCTTTACAATTATAACCTTTAAAACGACATATGTAGCGAATGAAATTTGTTTTGCAGGTTTCGACTGCAGCGAAATTATTCGTCTGAGCACTCTGTTACTTTTAAAAAGGTTCTGTGTTTCTTCAAGTACCAGTCGTACAAGGTAGCAGTCGAATATCACAAGAGTATATCAATTTTTAGTTCATTATTTTACCGCACAATGAGTTGCTATTACAATAGTATAGACAATTTTATATCCTGGGGGTTTGTTTGATTCATATATGGGTACTTAATTGAATAACAAAGTTTGTTATAATCGTTTTACCCGCACTTCCTAAAGTTCTAAAATTCTAAAGTTGTTCCGCACAGTCAAGTAAAGATTCACAAATAGAACATTTTTTGATTTGTGATATGTTTAACGAATTAACGTACGCACTACATAATCTCAGATTCATGAGACAAAAATCTCGTCACCCGTACGCAAGGTGTTAACAAAGCACAAAACTTTCGTCGTAATCACAACAGCCGAAAGGTCCCACGCGCTAAATCATCATCCGTCGCATCTAAAACAAACCACACAGCAACGTCTATCCATTGTCCTGCGAAATTCCGCGACCGAAACGGGGCAAACGTAATTCACCCACCGCCATTACACACCCCATCCTCTTCTCTTTCGCAGCACCATTCTCCGCCTATCACCGGATTACATTCGCGCGAAGCAGGACGGCAGGCTAGAATTTTGCGAGACCATCGATCTCGCCTTCGTTAAAAGTCCCTCATCGCCGGCGACATAAATCCGCGCCGGGATGTTTCCGCTTTGCCAAAGAGGACCCGGAAGCGTGCGGAAATTTACGTGCCCGCCAATAGACGGGCTGTCACGCGTTCTCTCTTGTTCGTCTTCCCTTCGTTCGCTCGCAAGTCTCTTCGTTTGGCGGATTCTTGCGTACGATTTTGCGGGTCTAATATGGGAAGAACGGAGGATGGGTTAAGGTGTGGTGACAGTTAACACATTGAGCGGCACGCGTATTTTTAAGGGGTAATATCTACCTTAAATTTTCAAGAAATCGAAAAAAATTTATGTCTTAAATGATACTTTAGAGCCTCGAAAATAAGCTGCAATTTGTCTTGTAGGCGAAAATATTTTTTAAAGTGGGTTTACAGCTTATTCTATAAAGCAAGTCGTGATGCCTCGGAGCGGTTCAAAGTACATGGTACCGATTCTAAAGATTCTTAAGGGACATAATACCAAACGAAATCCAAATTCTATCGAACACGAGAATTCCCCGGTCGGTGTGGACTCATGGTGCTCATGGCAGAAAGCGAAAGCGTTGGACACTTTCCATCCTCTTTTACAGGACATTTTCGCTTCCGTGAAACAAGTGTATGAAGATTTGAGTAGGGACGACTTATTCAATTGTTGCTTAGAAGGTTTACCCAGAACAGCAACAAAAGCGTAAATTCTGTTATGCGGTCCATAGTTTCGAACACAACTTCGAGTGGCAAAACAGTGGTCGACATCGGCATAAATATTGCGTCTTTTATTTTTAACGATCGATTTGAATGCACAATGGCAATGATGCAGGTGTTACAATTGACTATGGGTCGTAATTGTTACAATTTCTGCGTCGAAGCTGATGCACGCCGCATCAAGTTTTCCGAGCACTCGCTGACGGATGCCGCGAAAGATGCACGTAGAACCTCCACATTTTCCAGGAAAGAGAAAGACGAAGAAAATATTTATGTAGAAGGACACCTGTATGGTGCAGGCATTGCAGAATAATCGTAAATATGGCAAAACTAGTAAAATAATATGAAATAATGTTACTCAAAACTTTTAAATGCGTTTTTCTCGAAACTACGTTTTTCACATTGGCTTGCAGTATAACTTAAACAAATTTTCTCCGATTCACTTAAAATTTTTTCTGTAGCTGTTAAACTACATTTTACAGAGAAGTACACATGGTTTTTAAGATCGGTTAAAAACTTTCGTTATTATAAATATTTTACCGTATACGTGTGTACTTCTATAGCAAATTTAATGTAGATTAAGAAAAAATGTTGCTTTTTGTACTTAGTGAAAGTGTACGGCACTTCTGCTGCGAGCCGCGGAGACCATATCCAAAAATGCACTTTTACTTCGAGAGTTCCAGCGCCGCCATTATGAAGCAAAAGCATAAGACATTTTTTTATACATTACAGTATGCATATTAAAGGCCTTTAAACCAAATTTCGATATGTTATATCATGTAATTAAAAAAAAAATCCTAAATTTACCCTATGTTTTTAGGCATTAAGCTAGATGTTAAGTGTTAAGAGGTAACCTAGTAGGTATTTAGCACGATATTTCACAGGATATAATAACAGTATTAAATTGTTATAAACGCAACTCTAACCGTGGGTCACGATAGAAAACATATTTGAAAAGGAAGGAAGAATTTTCGAAGCACACACGCTTTCTTAGATACTTCGTTCTGGAGGAAAGATTTTCAACTGAATGCATGTTCCGAGACGTTTCGATGTAAAAGTGCTTATCTTCTGCTATGATAAAAATTCATTCTTGGTCCAATACGATTCTCCAATACAGATTTTTAACTCGGTGGAAATCCCTATACATTTTGTCCAAAATGTAATCATCTAACAAGTGGCGCATGGTATACACAAGTAGCGTGCGCCGTGGCCTGCCGGAGAATTTTTCTTATAAACTTGCATGACAGTCAACGTTTTAAAATGAAGAAAGAAACGAGCAACTGTAGAGAAGAAGGTTCCTCTCGCCTTTTTTACTCGTGATACGGACGCGATTGCAAGAAAAAATTTTAGAACGTTTCTCGTCCTGGACTCACTCTCGGCTGGACTCATCACAGTAAGGATATGCCGAGTGGGCACGACCTTATGATAGAAGTTCTGTAGACAGTGGGCATATATATGAAGCGTACCACTATCGGCCATTTGCGAGAAAGTTGTAACTCTGTCTAACCTCCAGCGACAGATAGACAGAATGCAATCAACATAGAGAGCGCTATTCGTTGATTCGACTATCTGAACGTGTGAGCTAAGGATAACTGACTAACTAACTAAGAGAGCGCAGTGCACCTATCAAATGACCCCTTTCAAAATTTACTTTAAAGTCGTACATTCATTGTTATTTCTTTCGCTCATTTGACTTTCTGTAAATTCTCATATCATCTGATTATTCAATTTTTCGCTTTAATAAATTAGGAATTTCTTTCTGAAAATCAACGTTTATTTCATAAGCGGTTAAATGATCCCTCATGGTAAGAATAGGTAGGTGTAAAGTACCAGTACATTTAGTGTTAAATAGGATTGAATATTTTTATTCTTTACATTGCTTTTACTTGTAACAAATCGTAGTCCCAAGAAAACAAAAATTTGAGAAAATGTTGTATTCGCATACTTTTTTTCGGCAGCAACACGGAACACATTCGTGTTAAATGCAAAAAAACACTGAGCGAGTTTCTTTGCCACGCAAACGCAATTACTCGTTACGCGAGCAGAGAAGCGGAAAACTACGTCGTATTTGCCCTGCGTGGTTTTTAACATTTAGTGTTGAATATTTCCACTAATTTTCCGTTATGCCGATTATTCTAACATGTGCCTGACTTTTGGGTCGAGCGGCGGTTGTCCATTTGTTCCGGGGCCTTATCTATGTTTAGATCTATACTTCACCAAATACTTTGGCACAACACGCTGTCATCTACACTTTTGCACCCCCGGGAGACCTTCGTTAGCCCGGCAGAAAACACGAGAGACAGAAGCAGATTGGAAAATTGTGCGAAACGAGCGAGCCGCGTTGATGAATACGTTCCCATTTTTTCAGCGTACGCCGGTGCCGAAGTCTTCCGGGAGTTCGTGACCGGATGAACTTTTTGATGGGGCTGTTTAGTGTCGGCTGTAGCTTTGTCGCGGGGACAAGGCGGTGATATGCGTGCCGGGGGTTCGAGGCGGAAGGTAAGTGAAGAAGTTATATTGCAGTTGGGGAAAAGTATGTGACGTATGACGTGGTTCAGAAAAATTGCTGTCACAGTGAAATCTCCGTTAATTTACTGTTGTTCCTTCGTTTGTCATTCGATAAATTGAAGAACGGAAGTATGTGATGTATTATAAGCATGGGGTCTGGGTTTATAAAATTACTGTTACAGTGAAATTTTCGTCAATTTATTGCTAATAATTCGTTTATCATTCGCTTTATTCCAAATTATATTGTAGTTGAACGGAAGTATGTGATGTATTATAAGTAGGTTTTGCATAGAATGGTGGTCGAGTTTGTAAAAATTACAGATACCGTGAAATTTTCATCAGTATACTGTTATTAATTCGTTTATCATTCGCTTTATTCCAGGATATATTGTAGTTAAACGGAACTATGTGGTATATACAAATGAGTTGCACATAGTACGATAACCAGATTTGTAGAAATGATTGCTACGGTGAAATGTCCGTCCATCTACATCTACTAATTCGTTTATCATTCACTATATTCGACGTATACTGTAGACAATCGAAAATATGTGATGCATTACAAGTAAGCTCGCGAAACATGGTGGCCGGGTTCGTAAAAATTGCACCTCCAGTGAAATATCTATCAGTTCATAATACGAACAAGGTGTAAATACTTTGGTTTCGTTATTACGAAAAATTTACAAATGTGTTTTGTTAATAGTAGCAAAAAACTTTGATGCGTATTATTCTGAGTAACACAAATATAAGAAAACCGAAGTCTGATACCGTATTCCATTATTTTTTGGGATAAAAAAATCATAATGTCATAAGTCCCAACATTTTTCTTTTTCGGCATATAGATATTTTCCGATAATTAAAAAAATGTTTATTAAAAGTAGCAACAAATGCCGATGCGTAATATGCAGAGTAACAAAGAAATGACTGTCGAAACTTTTGTACCGGCTTCTAATATTGATAAGTAATAAAATGATTATATAAACATAGGTCCAAAAATGATTAATTCTCTAGGTTGACACAAGAGAACAGTGTACTTAGTAATAATATCGCTTAATACATTAATGTACGTAAAGCGCACAGAATAATAGAAAGGTCGATTTATTTTCAAATGTTTATTCAAACACGATCGGTATTACACGTCATATTTTTCGTAAGTTCTAACAATCTATTCATTACTCCTCTACTTCATCAGTCTTTTAACATCTGATACGCGCTGATTAATAACAGGACATGCATTATCCGGCTTTAGTTCGGACTCAGGCTGAAAGTTTCCGGAAGACAAAGCGTAGACGCGAATTGCATTGAGCCGGTACCTTCATCAAACTTTCCAAAATTCGCGGGCGCCGTTCTAGAAGCTAGTTCTTGCGTGAGATTATACGTTTTCATAGTCTATATTAGCTTGTCATTTCACAAGATATTATACAAATTATGTAGTCATCAGATTTTATAACTATCGATACCATCTATTATGTTGCACAGTAATGATTCATTATACATTAAGTTTCTACGAACAAACAGTGATTTCAGTGGTACGATTTATCACCGCAAATGTTGAATAATTTCTATTATTTGTCTCAAACGTATTAAGTTATCTGAAAGTATATATACGAAAAGTAGGTTTCAAACAGAAATTTTGATTTTTTATTTAAGCATTTGATTATTTGCTATGATTTTCGTCAAACATGCAGTCATCAGATTTTATAACTATCGATACCCTCTATTATGTTACATAGGATTGATTTATTATACGTTAAGTTTCTAAAAGCAAGCAGTGATTTCAATGGCACGGTTTATCATCGTGAAATGTTGAATAATTTCTATTATTTGTCTCCAAAGTATTATTGCTAGTTCTATGTTAGCAAGTATATACACTTACAAAAGTAGATTTCGTAACAACAACTTAAATCATTTTAATACGAAATTTTGAAATTTTTCATTTTAACATTTGATTATTTGCTATGATTTTCGTCAAACATGCAGTCATCAGATTTTATAACAATCGATACCATCTATTATGTCACACAGTAATGATTTATTATACGTTAAGTTTCTACAAGCAAACAGTGATTTCAGTGGTACGTTTTATCGTCGTGAAATGTTGAATAATTTCTATTATTTGTTTCCAAATTATTGTTAATAGCGCTATGTCAAAAAGTATATACACTTGTAAAAGTAGGTTTCGTAACAACAATTTAAATCATTTTAATACGAAACTTTAAAATTTTTCATTTAAACATTTGATTATTTGTTATGATTTTCGTCAAACATATCAGCTGCGCCGTCACATAAATTTAAGAACGTAAATTTTTTTACGATAACACTGAATAATAGTAATATGATACCTCAAAGCTTTTCTTCATATAAAACTTTTCTGCTCTCACTCGTTCCTTTTGCGTTTCTAAATGAAGCTAACGAAACATTTTTATTAACACGTGTCGCATTTGGCATGACATTTTACGGCACGTGACTCTTTATATAAAATAATCAATAAACGGCGCACTACATGATTTATTTTCGTATAAATTCGTTTCTATTACGGCACATTTCACTTCCCGTCATATCATGCCGTTATGCCCGACGTAAATTTCCAAAAGCCCTTTCACATCACGTATACCCAGCACGATTTCCAGCTGAACAAGATCTTCGCCCGCGATCGTCACGTACGGTTGTTGCATCGCGGGTGAATTTTTCCGAAAAATTCGAAAACCGTCTCCGGTGAACTCGACAAAACCCTTCACTCGTGCGCACGTCGCGCGACGTTTCTTATTTATAACTCTCCAACGACCCCATAAAAAAGACGTAGGCGAAAGGGAACGCGCAGCGTCGATAAAAAAATTCCTATGCCATTCGCATCCCCCGTTAAGAAACATCGTTCCGTCGAGCAAATCGGTTATCGCGAACCAATCTCATGAATTCTCACCAGGAACCCAGCCATTTCGCTCCAGGTCAGAGTTTGACATTATCCGTACGAATTCGGGTTATTCTAGCGTTAGGGGTAGTCGTTATTCGTCATGCGGAACAAATTGTTTTATCTGTTTATTCGGGTGCCGTATTAGCCCGAATATAACGCGTCTCCGAAATTTTCATAAAGATAATTAGAAGAAAAATAATGCTCATAAAAGAATTTAAAGAAAGAAAAAATCAAGCAGATAAGCATTTATTTAGGTAATTATAGCTAATAACACAGGTTACATTCATGTCAATAAAATTAAGTAATGTAAAACAAAATTGATATTACGTAAGTAACAACAAAAAACGAAAATGTTTATTTAGAATCTGAATTGTTTTCAGAATGAGAATTCATTGATGTCACATCGGCATCATCAGTATTTTCATTCACGCTTTCAGTCTCCCACAAAATGTCATCTTCCGTCCTATTTAAATCATTGGAAATGCAGCATGTCTTGACATTTTTAACTATCGTCTCAACCTCTGTAGGGAAATGTCCTTGTGCAGTTTTGTTCTGGAGTAAATTATGAATGGTCTGTATCAGCATTCTTACTGCAATGTAAACTTATTTCATTGACACTCTTTCGTTTTAACAAAAAAAAAGTAGTTACAGATATTTCAATACCAATGCATGGACACTTTATATTTTTTATTCGTCCTTCCGGGAATGCAAGATTCTTCTTTTGGTTTTCACATTTGATCTGATGGAAAAAAATAGTTGATTTTGGTTATATAAATAGTTATTTACTTACGAAAAAGTATAAATTTATTAGAATAACATTGAATTTGGCATGCTTATTTTTTAATGGTTATCTGAATATAAATTTACCCAGGACTACCCGAGACAATACATGAACCTTGCTATCTCAAGCAGTGGTGTTCGATTTAGTGCGTTTGTTTGTGTGCTGAAAAATGAAATTACTTTAGTTGAACAAATATTTACTCACTTAGCAAATAATTTTTAATTTGCTTATCGCAGCATCCAGCTTTATTCCAACAACATTGCATTCGTCACCCTTTTTTTCATCTATTATCGGAATACACGTATAAGTTTACCCAATTCAGGGTTCGATCTTGTGCATTCATTCATGTACCGAAAAACCCGACTTTACAAGGAAAAACAATTATTTACTTAAAGCAGGAATTCTTACACGTTCAGTATAACACATTATTTCATTTGAACAAGTTGTATACGACACCCTTATAAATATTTCATTTGTTATCTCTACCCAACTTACCCAAAACTCCTAATGTTCGATTTAGTGCGTCTGTTTATGCGCCAGAAAATTATCTGACTTCCCTCAAAGAAACGATGATTTTTATAATAAATAATTATTCACTTAACAAATGATTTCGGATTCACTCAACACAGTAGCGAACTTTCTTAAAAAGAACACTGCATTCGTTATCCTTATCTTCCATCCAATACTACATGTTACCCAACCTTTAATTTGAAGAACTTGTATACAACACATTATTTAATTTGAACGATGTAGTACGTTTGTTTATGCATCAGAAAATTATCTGACCTCCCTCAAAGAAACGATGATTTTTATAACAAATAATTATTCATTTAACAAATGATTTCGGATTCACTCAACACAGCAGCGAACTTTCTTAAAAAGAACACTGCATTCGTTATCCTTATCTTGCACCCAATACCCGCGTACAACTTTACCCAACCTTGCCTGAGGCAGCGGCAACGAATTCCGCTGCCTCGAATCGTAATGTTCGATTTAGTGCCCTGACGAGAGAGTGCGACTGGCGATATTCCTTTTTTACGATTCGCCGTCTCGTAACTCGACCGGGAGTAAACTTTTAACGGATCGGGTCGTCCGTCGACGATCGACCGCCGATCGCGGATCGCGAAAGATTTAGGAGCCACAGACTAGAGGGACGCTT
This sequence comes from Cryptocheilus praepositus, assembly GCA_033815515.1. Lineage (NCBI taxonomy): Eukaryota > Metazoa > Arthropoda > Insecta > Hymenoptera > Pompilidae > Cryptocheilus > Cryptocheilus praepositus. Next base: position 208,848 of record JAWWQZ010000292.1, on the reverse strand, counting down.
TTTCCGACTCCCACGGCGGTAATTGGCAGACCGCGACCCGGAGGCAAGTTTAGCGGTCGCGAGCCGATTTACAACGCCCACGAGGATACTTCGTGCCTTTTGTTCGCAGTTTGTATTGCCGAAGATTTGCTTGCGGGAGGGGCCACTCGTTTTTTTCCGTTTTCTTGGGTATCAGCGGCTTCGAGTACGCTAAGTAAGCTGCACAACTGAAAGGAAGATTTTAAGGGTGTTGGACAGAAGTAATGTGACGTGGAGCAGTAACAACTGTTCTTAAAAAGCTATTAACGCCACGGTGGTTACCGTGACTGCCATTATTTTATTATATTAAAATTGTAAAAGTGAATGAAAATTCGTAATAGATAATGTGATTGAATTAAAAATAAAAATAATACGAAAGTTTCTATTAAATCAAATAAATTTTTATAAAATTTAATATTAATTGCATTTATAAAATTTAAATGTGTACTCGTCAATGCAATGCTCGTCATTTGCTGTATATAAAAAATTGTATAATTATAATTGTAAAAGTTGAATGAAAATTCGGTAATTAGAAAAGGCTTTGAAATAAAATCTGCAGTATTGAAAAATTAAAAGTTTCTGTTAAGTCGAATATTAATTTTTATCAAATTATACGTATATATACGTATACGTATACGATAATTATACGTCACCTCAATGAAGAATTACAACGTTTCTGTGACGGAAACATACAGCTTTCAAGTTATATATTCTTTTAAGCAATGGCGTTAGTAATGTTCCGTAAATTTAAAAAGTCCCGTTAATTTTCCGACATATTCTGTATCTAATTTATTACAAACCCCTCGAATGCACCGTCAAAATATATTTTCCCTCACATCCGCGTTTCAGCAAATTGATAAATTCCTAAAGACCCGTACCGTTCGCACGACGCTCGGGCATTCTCGCTTTTCCCTCGCTGAGCAAACGTGCTCTCCGCGAAGTTCGCTGTCCGCGCCGGAAAGAAAGCCCCGGAGTTTAACTTACAACACGAAAGTGCTTTTCGCAATCTGCGAAGCGATTTCGCGGGCCACACGAATCGGACGTTTTCCCGGAGAGAAGGTCGCTCCCGGCGATCCGTAGAAAACTGTTCGCCCGGCACTTGAGCGAAAATCGCGTAACCTTCTGGCTAAGTTGAGCGTTCCCGGCGACGATTGCCTCCCACGGCGCAAATTCGTTTCAAACAGTTACTCGCAGACTCGCGGCGTGCCTCTGCGACCGCGAACAATTACGCTAATTAGGGAATCAGCGAGGGCCCCCCGCTTCCTGATTGTTCCCCTTTGCGCCTGCATTTTGACTGCCGACGATCGAACTGCTTTCTTTTGACTCGCGTCATGGTTGGCGCGTATGTGGATATTGTACTTTTAACCGTTTTTATTCCGGGTTTTACTCGGGCTGCTAACGCTTTCGATGGCCACGGGCGTTTCTTATTTTACGGCGATAACTTGTGGACGAGTGAATTTGAAGTGGGGAGGAATAACGTGATTTTGTTGGTTAACCCTTTGAGACATGACGCTGTCAAATTTATTCGTAGATTCTAACTATCAATTTAGTAGACCTTCTTGCATCCCTTTTGCAATATTCTCGCGTTTTAACTTATTTTACGGCGATATTTAATTATAATAGGTTATATCATATTTAACATGTTTATACATATTCTATTCTTATAAAATATTTTTCAACTTTATATTGCTATTTTAAAAGAGGAAATTGGCCTTTTTTAGTGTAAATTATCTTTGTAATTTTTCATGCAGTAATTCACGTATTTCAAGATCCTCGAGTCCCCTCTTTAGGAATCTACAAAATTTTTAATTTTGTTTAAGAATAATGGGATTTTGTTGGTTAAGTCTTTTGAGACTATTGGGACATGTATGACTTTCTTGCTGTCAAAAAGTTAATTTTTGCAATATTTGTCGGTCTGAAAGGACGATTTTAGTTTTTAAATAAATTAGAAAAGACATTTGCTGGGCGAACAAAGTCAATAAAGAAGGTATACAATTAATGTGAAAATAAATAATGATAATAAAAATATACAATTAATGTATCCTTCTATACAAAATCTTTAACAAAAATTTAAATGGATCATCTATTTTGTCCGCATGTATATTTGATTATAATATAATGTTATATTAATAGTATCTAAATATGTCAATCTATATAATCGCATAAATAAGAGGTCATTTTTCTCAAACTTTAGAGTCTGCGGATCGCATTTGAGTACTAGAATATCAAAGGATTATTTTTAAGGCTTTCACATTATAAGAAGATTTCGTTTCTTATTTACTGCAATACACAATGAATAAGAAGACGAGAAAGAGCAAATGGAGGTTATGATCATATTATGAGAATTTTCTGTACGAAATCCAGGTTAGTGCTATACGCAGTGAATAAGAAAAGTAAACTGAACAATTGAAGACTTTGATTACATTATGAGAATATTCTATGCGAAATTCGCATCCTTATTGCAGGTAAACATTAAAAAAAAAAACAAGGGAAGGGCACAGGATACCTGAGTGTTATGAAAGTATATTAACGTTATAAGAATAACATCTACGAAAGGCACGTTTTCTTCATCATTATACATAAAAGACAATAAAGGGAAGCTAAATAAATGAAGTTGATTATCTTATGATCATATTATGAGAATTTTCTGTGCGAAATCCAAGTTAGTGCTATACGCAATGAATAAGAACAGTAAACTGAACAATTGAAGATTTTGATCACATTATGGGAATATTCTATACGAAATTCGCATCCTTATTACAGATAAACATTTAAAAAAACAAGGGGAGAACGCAGTATAGCTAAGTGTTATGAAAATATATTAACATTATAAGAATAACAAAACGTATCTTCTGTCCACAATTCCACACAATGAACAAAAAAATAAAATGGGCCAATTAAAGATTATGATCACATTATAAGAGTATCCCCCGAGGAATGCGTATTCCATTTAGTGCAATGCACGATGAATAAGAAAACGTAGCAGAACAATTGAAGATTACGATCAGTCTCTGGTAATATTCCACGCGAAATGCATTTCCTGTTTATCGTTATTCCCAATGAGCATGAAAAGCAAGCAGAACGATTGAACACTGTGATCACATTATGAGAATATTCCGTGCAAAGTCCTCTAATTATATCGCGTAATTAGAAACGATGTTCGCTCTCACGGCTGATTAACGTATCGTTTTCATGGAAGATGGCCGAAAACAGGGAATAAGGCGGCATTATTCAGTTCCGCGGTCGAACGGCGTTAAAGCAGTCGAGCTCACGAGCCATGGGCACAGGTAATCGGCTCCGTAATTAATTAATGCGCCGACCACCAGCCCTCTCATCCAATATTCCAGATCCCGCGAACGCTGCGAAACGCTGATAACTGAAGCAATTCGCCTCTCTACCCGACGTACACGACGTCGACCGTCCTATTTCGCCAAAAATCACCTACCGTTACGAGCACAACAATCCTGTCCAAAATCTTGAGATCCGAAAACTAATTACCTGATGAAAGTGTAATAGGTTAATAAGATGAGGCGCTAATGGCAGTTCGGGTAATGATGAATGAAAATAAAATTCGAAATAGTAAATAGGGTAGTCATAAGAACCTCTGGTGACGACAGAGAGTGAAAGATTAAAAATGTAATGCAATTATTCGAAATAAAAGTAGTCGTCTTGTGATTTATGGCAAAACGAAAAATTCTGATATCTGAAAATTAATTATCTGATGAACGTGTAATAGGTTAATAAGATCACGTGCTAATCGCGGATCGGGCAATGATGAATGAAAATAAAATTCGAAATAGTAAACAGAATATTCATAAGAACCTCTGGTAACGAGAGAGAGTGAAAGATTAAAAATGTAATGCAATTATTCGAAATAAAAGTAGTCGTCTTGTGATTTATGGCAAAACGAAAAATTCTGAGATCTGAAAACTAATTATTTTATGAATGTGTAATAAGTTAATAAGATCACGTGCTAACGGCGGATCGGCCAATGATGAATGAAAATAAAATTCGAAATAAAAAATAGGGTAGTCATAAGAACTTCTGGTGACAATAAAGGGTGAAAGGTGAAAGATATGTGGTGCAATGCATTTATTCAAGATAAAAGTAGTCGTCCTGTGATTCATGGCAAAACGAAAAATTCTGACATCTGGACACTAATTACTTGATGAAAGTAGGACGGGTTATCAAAATCACCTGTTGACGACGACTTGTGCAGGAACTAATCAAAGCGAAGCTTGGATTAGTATGCATATTGGTTTCAATGCCAATGAATTGAATTCAATGCCAAAAGTTGTGTGAAAAGTAATGCATTCATCGAGAACAGAAATTATCTTTCTGTGACTATTTGCAAAGTGAGATATTTAAGGATCCATAAACTAATTACCCGATAAACGTGCCATACGTTATCAAAATCACCTGTTGACCACGGCTCGTACAAAATTATGAAAATAAAATTCGAATTAGCGCGTATAATGTTCAAGATAGAATGAATAATTATACAAAATTAATGCATTCATCGTGAAAGATCAAAGATCATCTTTTTGCAATGCAATTATTCGAAATAAAAGTAGTCGGCCGGTGATTTATGGCAAAACGAAAAATTCTGAGATGCGAAAAGTAATTACCTCTAATAGGTTAATAAGATCACGTGCTAGCCGCGGATCGGACAATGAAAATAAAATTCGAAATAGTAAATAGGATAGCCATAAGAACCTCTGGCGACGACAAAGGGTAAAAGATCAAAGATATGTGGGGCAATGCAATTATTCAAAATAAAAGTAGTCGTCCTGTGATTCATGGCAAAACGAAAAATTCTAAGATCTGAAAACTAATTACTTGATGGAGGTGGCACGGGTTTTTCAAAATCACATGTTGGCGTCGACTTTTGTAGGAACTAATCAAAGCAAAGTATGGATTAAAATGTATGTTGGCTTCAACCATGTGACAATGGCAATGAATATAAACTAAAAGTTGTGTGAAAATTAATGCATTTGTTAAGGACAGAAATGATCATTTGGTGACTGTTTGCAAAGTGTTTCAGAAAGATTTGCCAAGATTTTGAGTATTGACTTTATGTAACAAAACAAAAGAATTTAAAACAAAAAACGGTAATTTTAAATTTTAAACGTAAATTCTGCATTTTAATATAAGAAAGTGTTCGCATGACATATTTTTCCATGTTCACGTACAATATCAACGTTGCTAACGATTCGAAGTACATAACGTAAGACAAGTAACGGCGGCGCAGAACACGAAATTGCGGAACGCCAAAAAGAAGAAAATCCTGAGGGAACATCGGCGAAAGTACAGCGCAAAGATCTCATATCAGTCAGCTAACGCGATTTCGCCGGCGAATTATTATCGGATGCTCTTCTGGAAAAAGGAATAGTCCGGCTAAAACCTCGTCTAGACGTACTTCTGTTCCGGCCACTTTTCCGCCTTCCTCCTGCTTCACGATATTTACGCAGAATAAACGTCAGCCCGGGAGCGGCGGAATTTGCCGGGAAGCAGATCAGGCGAATGATTTTGTATAAATTCCCTCCGTGAATAGAGAGTTAAACTATTTCCTCAGCGATTCGCCGGACGCGCTTCTTGAGAGACGCCGAATCGATCACGGAGCGTATTTATCCATCGCCGGCATTTGAACACTTCTCGTGCGCAAATTGTCGGCGGAACTTTCCGAAAGATATAACAAATTGATTGCTGATCCACCGTACGCCTGATTAGCTATCCCGTTATTGCTCGGTAATGCAGTGAACGGGAATCGGATCCGCTGGAGGAGAGTTTTACAGCGGGACGCTTTCGAACGCTTCGCTGGAGGTAATTCGTGTCCGAGTAATGGCGATAAATTAATTCCTTTTCTGTGCTTACGATGTGCTTTACGATCGCAATGCAGCGTAAGTGATTATAATGTCGGAACGTACTCACCGATTCACTATTTAATTATTTCACTTTCGACGCAGTAATTGTTGAAGTGATTAAGAATTTTTGGGACAATATTTTTGGAAGAATTACGATTGAAAAAGTAATTAAAAATTTTTCATCTTGAATTCGTAATTTCAATTCAGCGTAAGTGATTATAAAGTCGAAACGTACTCACCGATTTACTATTTAATTATTCTCCTTTCGACGCAGTAATTGTTAAGATGATTAAATTTGACGATAAAATAAAAAATCATATGCTTTAACTCAGATTAATTTGGTACATAAACGATGAATAACTCATTTTAGAAAAATCTGGAAAATTCGCAGGACGGAATCCCATATTTCAATTTCATTTAAATATTTTTAAATACTTTGAACATTTTTATGTAACGTTGGCCATCAGGTGAACGTACAATTTGAATATTGGTATTTTTATTTCGCACTTTAATCTATACTTATATATGTTAATAATTCCATTTATATTTATAGGGAAAAAGAGTGAACACAAACAGCTCAGTTTTAACAACTGCTTGCGTACACAAATGCTTTGTTTCAAAAGTACCGCTACCCATTAATTTATATTATCTTTGAACCTATTTATATTTATACTTTATTTTATAATCGGATATTATTTTTCATGCGTACCTGGGGCGTATTCCATATTCGGATATAAATGTTTTTAAATTGGACTTTATTTTACACTTAACATATATACATGCATTAATGTCTATAACGAAAAGAGTAAATGCAAATAGTACAGTTTTGATAACTGTCTGTATGTACACTTGACTTGTACCAAGAGTACCGCTACGCAAGCATTACTTTGCATTTCCCATTCCTCTTTCTCCTTCCGTACGCTTTTTTGCCTATTCCGTCCTAGTCTTGCGTAAATAAACGGCCATAAACCGACCTCCGGTCATGTTAGATATTTTTATGGTCCTTTAACGAGCCTCCCGAAACAAACAAACTCCATTGGAGTCAAGAAGACGAAACCAGCAACAATTTGGGGTATCTTTTTATGGGACCAATCAAACTTGGAACGCAGTAACGAGTTTCAGCTGTGGTACAAAGCGAACCGGCAAACATTTTACTGTCGATGCCGTTAAGACGACATACTGGAAAGCTTAAGAAAGGTTTTTATCAAGAAGTTTGATGAAGTATTACCGCGGAACTTTGTTAACTTACAAGAACACTCTTTTGTGTCGCACTGTTATTCAGTTAGGAACGTATAAAGTAAAGTAAAAGAAGAAGATTGATTCGGAAGAGCAGTGCAGATTTTAGTCTCATCGAACGGAAATTATGGGAATTATGTAAAATATGTGTATAATGACATTTTATTAAAGTATAAATGATGCAACGAAGTGATTGTAAATAAATGATAAAACAAATATTTTCTGAATATCATTGTTAATTTGCAATTATTTTTACTTGCGCAAGCGCAAGCAGAAAATTCGAACACGTTAGAACATCAAATGTCGAATCTACATTATAATTCACAGTTTCTACCAAATATTTTCTTAATATTATTATTAATTCCAAATCATTTTTACCTGCGCAAGTGCAAGCACAGAAACCAAATACATTAAAACATCAAATATCGCGTCTACTTTCCAATCCAAAAAAATAAAATACATTAGAATATTTAAATCCAGCATTTACCTTTTAATCTACCGCTTCCAATAAAGATTTTCCCATTATTATTATTAATACCCAATTATTTTTACCTGCGCAAGCGCAAGCACAGAAACCATGTACACTAGAACTTTAAATATTGCATCTACATTATAATTCACAGTTTCTACCAAATATTTTCTTAATATTATTATTAATTCCAAATCATTTTTACCTGCGCAAGCGCAAGCACAGAAACGAAATACATTAAAACATCAAATATCGCGTCTACTTTCCAATCCAAAAAAATAAAATACATTAGAATATTTAAATCCGGCATTTACCTTTTAATCTATCGCTTCCAATAAGGATTTTCCCATTATTATTATTAATACCCAATTATTTTTACCTGCGCAAGCGCAAGCACAGAAACCATGTACACTAGAACTTTAAATATTGCATCTACATTATAATTCACAGCTTCTAACAAATATTTTCCTAATATAATTATTAATTCCTAATTATTTTTACATGTGCAAGTCCAAGCTCAGAGATTGAATACATTAAAACATAAAATACCGCGTCTACTTTCTAATCCATCGTTTCCAGCAAATATTATCCCGCTTTCATCATTAACTCCCAATCGCCACAGCAATCTGTCGTCCTGGGGAAACTCAGTAACGCGGAAACATGAAATAATAAGACGCCCTTATCGCGAACGGCGCCTCAAACGGATCCTTTCATCCGCACGTCGCAATCCCATTCCACTTTTTCGTGGACGCTCTGATCAGTCGGCCTCACTTTTTGGGTTTCGCTTCGGTCTCACGCTGCCCGACGATCCTTCTTTCTTTATTCAGCGGGCCGCGCACCTTCGTCTTCGAGGGCGGGACGGATTCTGTGCGCGACTGGGAATTCCTGTATTTAATTTGGCGCGAGGCTTTTAATCAGACGACGCTTCAGACGGATACTCGCCCGGAAGCTCCCGGGGACGACTTAAAAGGGGCTTTTTGAAGATTTAAGACGTCTCCCTCCTACAGGCGCCCGATTCTTCCCCCGCGTGCCGGAATTTACTTACACCCGGGATTTCTGAGGCGTGCCTGTCGAAGAGAAAAAGGCGCTTCCTTCTACCTAATTTAAGACGGCCGTAATGCGCGCTTCAAACCGCGTCCCTAAGGACGACGGGTCCTCGTCGATTCGGGCGTGTTGGGAAAAGAGTTCGGCGCGATTTCAATGTAGATAGGGGTGGTGTACTGATAAATTTTTAATGGTATTTTGACGTAATTGTGAGTTTTAACTAATACCCCATAAACAAGACGTTTGGACATATTTTTAAATCCGTATAATAGGTGCAGTGCAAATAAATAGTTGCGCTTTAAACCGCGTCCCAAAGGATGACAAGTCCTTGTCGATTCGGGCGTGTTGGAAAAAGAGTTTGGCATGATTTCAATGTAGATAGGGGTGGTGTACTGATAATTCTTGAATGGTATTTTTACGAAATTGTGAGTTATTATCTAATATCTCATAGATGAGACGTTTGGACATATTCTTGAAATTTTTATAATGGGTGGAATGCAAATATAATAAATACTTACGCTTTAATACTAAATGTACCGGTACTTTACACTTACGCATTTTTACCATGAGATTATTATAACATATGAAATAAACGTTGATTTTCAGAAAGAAATTCCTAATTTATTAAAGCGAGGAATTGAATAATCAGATGATACAAGAATTTACAGAAAGTCAAATGATCGAAAGAAATAACAATGAATGTACGATTTTAAAGTAAATTTTAAAAGGGGTGTATTCGTGCATTAATCATTTTGAACGGCGCTTCGACGAAATTGTGGGCCATTAACTAATATCTCATAGATGAGGCGTTTGGACATATTCTTGAAATCTGTATAATGGATGCAGTGCAAATAAATAATTGCCTTTCAAACCGCGTCTCCGAGGACGACGGGTCCTCGTCCATTCGGGCGTGTTGGGGAAAGAGTTTGGCGCGATTTCAATGTATTTACGGGTGGTGTACTGATCATTTTTGAATGGTATTTTGACGTAATTGTGAGTTTTAACTGATACCTCATAAACAAGACGTTTGGACTCCGTATAATGGGTGTAGTGTAAATAAATAATTGCGCTTCAAACCGTGTCCCGGAGGATGACGAATCCTTGTCCATTCGGGGGTGTTGGGAAAAGAGTTTGGCGCGATTTCAATGTAGATAGGGGTGGTGTACTGATCATTTTTGAACGGCATTTCAAAAATGATTTGTGTACAGTGTAGAAAAGGGCTTCCTCCATCATGTTTTCATAAATATGTCTGTTTTAAAAATAATGATCTTTAAAAATTTTGGTTTATATCTATTATAAATAAAATATTACATTATTTTTTTTTTTAATATTGTTAAAAATAAACCTTGGGACTCAATGTGTTAAAGAAAGACAGCTAATTATGCAGGTTGTTTGCGATTACTTGAAAGAAAATTTGTAATCACGATAGGAAACTCTGACAGACTCGCGATAAGATATATTCTGAATCGAGCGTAATTGAATTGACGATCGTGACCAAAAAAGCGACACTAAAACGGTTAATACCCTTTTCTTTACATCTGTACATTCATTTCCATTCCCTAAATGTTGATCTTCCTTTCCATAACTTGCTTGTAACAACCCAATTTCTCCCCAATGAAAACTCACGATTTCCACACATCCAGCCAGGGCACATCGTTTTCACCCAACCACAAAAACTCAATCCAAACCAAGCTCAATGCAAAAAAAAAACACCCACACCAGACGCGCATCGACATCTTCCAGCAAACGACAAGGACCGGTCGAAAAAACTGTGCGGGCCAGCGCATTAATTAGCGTAGCAAAGTAGTACGGCACTATTCGCCGTACGTGTCGATTCGCAAAATTCGAAAGTTAATTTGCTCGCAGGCGCCGGGCGGCACTTTAAATCAAGCCGCGGAGGCCTGTACCTCGAACCGTTATGGAGCACATGCGGCAGATGTTTCAGTTAAATCAACTGCCTTCGAATGGCTGCAACCACTGCCACGGGAACTATCTGTTCCGGTGTCAAAACAGCTGTGCTTAATTAAACGCACACAATGGGCGTGTTGCTCGAACCGCTTCGCCGGCCGTGTGCTTCCCTCTCCAGCGCCGTCTCAAAACAAACGCGGCTTAATTGTCGATAATTAGCGTCGCCGTCTTAATGGTCGCCGACAACGGCCCGGTAATTGTTATCGGGAGTAATAGCCGGCGCGGCGAAGAATGAGCAGTCTTTGAGGCGCGTTTGAGACGGTCGGTAGAGGACTTGAGGAGAGTTTGTTCGAATGACGGAGATGGGGTATTGAGATTAATACTAAACGTACCGGTACTTTACATCTACGTATTCTTACCATGAGGGGTCATTTGACTGCTTATGAAATAAACGTTGATTTTCAGAAAGAAATTCCTAATTTATTAAAGCTGGAAATTGAATAATCAGGTGATATAAGAATTCATAGAAAATCAAATGAGCAAAAGAAATAACAATGAATGAACGATTTTAAAGGAAAATTTGAAAGGGCAATTTGACCCCGCTTGGGATGTTTAGTGTTAAAATTGCGGCTTGATAATCGACAATGCTAAAGGTATGGACATACATTCATGAAAATACAAAATTCTTGTGTAAAAATTGACAATATGTATATAAACTTGACAAGATCATGATTGCGGCTCAATAATCGACAATGCCTAAAGGTATAAAAATACATTCACAAAAATATAAAATTCTCGTTTCAAAATTGAGAATATTTAAATTTTCCGGATTTAATCGTATTGCTTGTAAATTAGCAATATTTAAGTGAAGATCATTTAACACTGAACGTACCGGTACTTTATACCTACCTATTCTTACCATGAATGTTGATGTTCAGAAAGAAATTCCTAATTTACAAAAGCCAGAAATTGAATAATCAGATGATATAAGTGTTAAAATGTAAGTGCCCGATATTTGTCGAATAATTATAATACTTAGTATGAGTCATTATTTGAAGATGTTATTACGGAATAGAGATATAGAAGTTTCAGCCTCAATGATTAGATGAAGACCGGGCAGTATGGCGGATGAGTTTGAGATTATGTGTTTAGTGGTAATGTCGAGGAGAGTTTATTGGAATTATGGAGTGCAGGTAGTAAGGCTAAGTTCGAAGTGTTTCAAAATTGGTCAATAAATCCCTAGGTAGGTTTCGTTGTTTGGAATTATTGTTTCGGATTAAGCTAGTGTGGTTGCATTTTAATGATTAGCGTTGCTGTTGTAATTGTGGCAACGATGAATGAGGAGACTTTTAGATGCGTTCGAAAGAAGATATTTAGTGGCAACGTTAAGGAGAATTGATTGAAGTGGCAGATGTAAAATGTTAGGATGTAATTTGGGAGGTTTTACAGTTATACAGTACAACTTTAAATGTGGTTTAATGTTGAGCGTATTTTTTTCGGATGAAAAGAAATTGTAGTGTTGTTTTGAATAATTAGTGCAGCTGTCTTGATAGCCACCGTGCGATGAAGAATGACCAATTTTCAAGATGCATTTGAAACGCTGTGGTTAAGGAGAGATTATTGGAATGGCGAATGTGTGGTATTAAGGTTAAATTTTAACCAGTTAACTGTGATTGACGAGTATACTCGTCATGGAGAAGCGACACGATTTTGTGTATTGACGAGTATACTCGTCATGCGTATAAAGCAGTGACCGCTGGCTATTTAAATTGCAATTTTTGAGAAAAACAAAACATATTCTCAAATTACAAGGTGTTTAGAATATTTTGAGGCTATGCCGGAATAAAACAAACAAATAAAAAACATAAACAGTATGAGATGAACTCATGCGTCCCCGTATGCACCGGTTGAACAGTTTACAAGTTCGCATAATGAATTTATTTATATGCGATGATAATGTTTTTTAGATGTTAACCTAAAAGGAGCAAAGGCAAAAGTCAAAAAGTTGATTTATAATAGGATTCCTTCAGGTATGGTCAGTCATGGGAGAAATACATAACGCCAACTAGGCGCTGAGCCTATTGATAGTTGCTGGCCCGAAGTTTATTCTATTGCGTTTTTAGTTTAATATATATGTATGTAGGTTCCAGGTATTAATTAAATAATTATAATCAAACTTGGATAAGATATAATTAAAAAAGAGTCAAAATACAATTCCACACACACACACAACCGAACTTCTTACAAGCGCGACTGCCAAAAGTGCGTCCTTCGTCTTTGCTTGTCCAGCTACGACTGCCCGTATGAAACAACAGCATCTTCAATCTTCTTTTGTTATATGCGTCGTCGCTTACGCTAAATACATATCACACATTTTTAAGCATCAAAAATTTAACTTATACGCATTCGATACGGCGCATTATTCTTTCGCGAATCTTCAAATATTCGGTCCAACATGTAATATATTCTTATGTTAACCAAATAAGTAAATATTAATAATAAAATTTTTCAATTTTATAAAATAAACCCATCTTTCTCATCCAATTTCTTACCAGCGACTATACTTGGCTCTGTGATTGACGAATAGACTCGTCATGGTTCGATTCTGGCGACACAGAATGGTGCGCACTCTTAAATGCGGGCGCCACAGTTAACAAGTGACAAAAGAATAACGAAACAAACTTAACGCTATCTACTGCTACAAACCGAAATCACTTTCTTGCCGACCCAATATCTTTCCGCAAGCAAAATCACTGTAGTGCCTGTCGAACGATTTTCTGCTAGCCTGCCCGTTCACATTCGCACACATTTCCGTGGACAATGTCCGCACACGTTTCCTTTCCTTGCCTGAAGAACGTGTTTCAGTGAAAACTCATGGCGGTATCTCGTTCCTCTTGAATGAAATTCCGCCGTGTTCGAAGCGGTGAAAAATAAAAGTTCGCCCGCAGCGCATTACTCGCTCGATGCTTTTTAATATCGTCGCGCCCGAATGGTTAATTCATTTTCAGCTGACGACGATTGCGACTCCCGCACGACGCGTCCTGCGGAATTTCTCTGGTGGGCCGTTGCGTTCAACTTTCTTCGGCCGAGTCTAGGCGTTGAAAGGGGAATTGTCCCGCCTGCGAATCGTCTGTTTACAGAACACATTTTCAACGCGAACTTTTCAGCGCTGATACGGTTCATACGTTGCGGATGTTTAGATGGCGGGAATTCTTGGCACGCGAAAGTTTGGACGCTTTTGCGCTGGCGCTAATCGGCGTAGTCTTTGAATAGATGGATTTTTGAAGATCTTTCTGACCCAGATTTCCGGCAGAGGGTTTCATTCATTTCGGAGGTTTTATTTTAGATCTTTTTACATATTGTATGGACGTGTACAGCTACGTATTAGGTGAATAGGTGAAACATTAATATACATCGGGTACTAACGGATGTAATCATCAAGAAAATTGCACATTGAAGATTTACTAGATGTTGGGCTAATAGTATTAATCATTATTCTTTGATGCATTTTTATTTTTAGTCTGATGTTCGAAGAGACTTTATTTGCATATTCCAATTTAATGAAAGTAATGCAATGATTCGTAGTGTGAATTAAAATTTATATCATACTTATATTGCACTTCTAAATAAACAAATTAGAATTTATTATACTAAGTATATGTAGGTTTGATACGAACAAAAGAAAATTGAGTGAAAAAACTTATCAGTAACAACTTATTAGTAAGACGAATCCAACGCATGCAAAATAAGGTATCTATACATAATTAAAAACTACATAAACTAAATGATGGAAAACACACCACTTAACCGATATACATGTACTTTGAGCGATGTTAACAGCTTAATTAAATATAACTTCTTTCCTTGTCCTGAATTTACGAATTTTCCAAGTAATTATGTCTATTTTTTTTTATTACTTATTTTTCCCGAATTTCCCAACATTCCAAATAGTTACAATCAGTACGGTGCATCACTTAAAGAATTACTCAAGCTCCATGTATTCACGTCCGAAAAAAAACATTCAATTTCTACCATAAAATGCATAATAATATTCGGTTTTTATTTGTTTTTAAACTTCCACATTTCCCAAATAATTATGTACGGCACGACATATCTCTTCGAGAATGAATCGAATTTTTTCGATTGACGTTCACTTAAAAAATTAATCAAACTCCGTCTATTCACGTCTGTAGAAAAACATATTCAACTCCTACTATAAAATGTATAATAATATACACCCTTTACTTGTTTTCAAACTTTCACATTTCCCAAATAACTATGTACGGCACGACATATCTCTTCGAGAATGAATCGAATTTTTCCGATTGATGTTCATTTAAAAAATTAATCAAGATCCGTCTATTCACGTCCGAAAAATAACATATTAAACCCCTATCATAAAATGTATAATAATATTCACTCTTTATTTGTTTTCAAACTTCCACATTTCCCAAATAATTATGTACGGCACGACATATCTCTTCGAGAATGAATCGACTTTTATGGATTGACGTTCGGAGAATAACTTGTCGAACTTCTGCCATAAAATTGTCGTATCATCCACGTCCTCATCTTTTATCCGAAATCCCGAAAATCTTGATCGGCCACACCAACGCCCACGAAATCCCAAGGTTGATCGTGTATCGGCTCCGTGTCCGATCAGGATCTATGCTCGATACCGTTTTTACGAGGAGCTAGTGGCAGAACCTCGCTTTATCAAGGCACTCGCGAGTTTATTGCTCAAGCAGATAAACTTACGACTTTGCTCACGGAATGAGGGGTGCTGATCACGCAGCTTTCCCAGTCCGCGTGATCGGTCATAAAGGTTAGGCTCGTCAAATTAAGTGGGGCGGATTTTGATCGGGCGGAGATCGGATGAAGGTCGCGGGAAAATGTTTGAACAAAATATTTCGGAGTGTGGGTAGCAGTGTGCGTGAGTGTATTGGGCGGTTCTAAAATGTTGGAAGTATGTGTAAGGAGATCTTTTTACGCTTTGAGCAGAAATTATATTATCAATTTTCAGTCAACGCGCGGGTAGGTAGGTATTTTCATAATTTTGGTCTTTGATGTTTTTACGTTCTGACAAGTTAAAAACCAATGGAAAATTGCGTGAAGTTTTAAATGCTGTGAAACTTTAATTAAAATTCGTACATAATTTTATGTGAAGATCTGCAAAATTTTTTGCTAAGAGTCCACATTATCGAATACGTAGACCAACATATCCAATATACACATAATTCCGAAGATATGGAAATATTATTTCTCCGTGCATTAATGCTCTAAAACAAAGCTGCTATTTTCTTTCAAACTCTAGTCCAAATCCATACCACCTAATGACTTCTGCAGAATCGCATAATTTTGTTCGGAAATCCACAAGAGTTTTTGGCAACAAACTCAAATTGCTCAACCTTTGCTTACACCAGTACGCAGAATGTCATTTTTATTTCAAAGACAAAAGCACTCCATTTCGTTCGAAATTCCGCTTCTTCGGATATAAAAGCCCTAACATCATACAATTTTACTTTGAAAACGTACAGAATTTTTTATGGCGAACTCAAATCACTTGTACCAACATATTGAATGTGATTATTAATACAAAAAAGGACCGTTTCGTCCAATATTTCATGTTTCCGCACTAAAAGCGTTAAAATACACCATTTTTTTTAAATCTGCGATATTTTTGCCAAGAAACTCAAATTGTTCTATATATACCACCAACGTAATGCAAATCATTCCATACACAAAAGAAATTCTGTTTCACCTATTGTAAGAACTGAAGAACGTCTGAAGCTTTCTTAGTCTCGCCGCATGCATATGTTTACTTAGTTTCCAAATGTTATCTCGACTACGACAATGTATCCGAAGTAGCACGTAAACTGCATTGGGACACAAGATATAAAATACCAATTCATATAAAGAAGAGAAAAGAAGAAATAAGAGCCCATTCAGAGGTTCTTGTTCGGGCCAAGATTAAGACTACGAGCCAGACTCGTGATATTCACGTTTGACATGAAATGAAATAACGAGTCTGACTCGTGATATTAAAGTTTGGCCT
The DNA here is from genome assembly GCA_033815515.1 of Cryptocheilus praepositus. Lineage (NCBI taxonomy): Eukaryota > Metazoa > Arthropoda > Insecta > Hymenoptera > Pompilidae > Cryptocheilus > Cryptocheilus praepositus. The sequence continues at coordinate 192,254 of JAWWQZ010000292.1, read as the reverse complement.
AAAATTTTCATCACGAATCAGATTCTTGAAAATAGTGCAAGGGGTTAACTGGTTAACACTTTGACTGCCAAGCGTATATTGCTATGTTAGAACCGCGATGCGATAAAATACTGCAAAGTATGATTAAATCGTGCAAAATAAAAATAACGCAAAGTTGTTAGAAGCCAAAGTATTGAAGCACCGTTTCAATATCAATTGCACTTACAAGATTCCAAATAAGCTTCATTGCGAATTTTTTGCATTTCTAGTAAAATCTTTGGCGCCGGTCACCGGTGACCACCATGCCAGTCAAAGTGTTAAACTGAAATACAAAGCTGCTCTTCACTTCCGTCCCTGCATGAAAATCCGCACCACCACCGAACGGCCGTCACAAAACCCACACGTCAGCCGGCGTCATTATTTTCTCCGCTGATGAAACCGTCGTGTTCACTTTACCGAATTCCGCGAGTGCGCCGACTTCTTCCTCGTAGTAGGATGCCGTGAGACATCTTGTTCCCACGCTTCCTCATCCACTTACCCGAGGACTCTCAGCGAAAGAACACGCTCGAGCGTTCGTCAATACAGATACCCGCCGGCAGAAAACACAGCTTGTCATTTAGCGTCGCGGGGCTGTTCAGGAAAGAAAAAGATTTCAGGAAAGAATGCTCCGAAGAATGAGAGGCGACGCACGAAAGGGGTCGACGATTTCTTTACCGCTTTGACGATGTTATGTAAACGGCTATGCGCAGGTGTGGAGGATATTGACGATTGCGTACAATTTGCGCATCCGCATTTTTTTCGTTTGCGATTTTGCGTTGTCTCATGATCATTTAGACCGTTTATTTTTAAAGTGGTGTAAGTCCATTCTTTTAAGAAATGAGATATCACATAATTTGTGATTAACTTAGTGTAAACTCTTTATTTATAACTAGATAATATTTAATATCTTAAAAATATCAATATTTTGTTCAATTTAAAATTGGCCAGTGAAAGAAATTGTGTAGCGGATAAAATCTTTTGCGCCGGTCACCGCGTATTTTGCTATATTAAAACCGCGATGCGATGAAAGAATGCAGAGTATGATTAATTCGTGCAATATGAAAATAATGGAAAGTTTCAAGAAGCCGAAGTATTGAAGCACCGTTCCAATATCAATTGCTTTTACAAAATTGCAAAAAGTGTTCATTACGAATTTTTGGCATTTTTAGTCAAATTTTTTGCACCAGTCACCGGTGACCACCGTGGCAGTCAACGTGTTAACAATATACATATACTTTTCAGACATGTTTAACACAACAACAACGAAAAAATCGCGCGATACAATGTGATACAAACCGCGAAATTACAAAATTCGCGTTACTTTTTGAACACACCATAGTTTCCATACGCGCCACAAAGACAGATTTTCTATTCGCCCGACATTTGCTTCGCCTGGCAACTACGTAGTTTTTCACAAAGTCCATTCGATGCTGTTTCACTGCGTTCCGCATGCGACGGCACAATGAAGGTCCTGGACAATTTTTCGATCATCCCACTGAACAAACGCCTCGATATTTCTTCTCCCTCTTCTTCCTCTGCTCTCTTCGATGCCATCGGATGTCCGCGATCGGCCGTCATGTGCAGCTGAAAAGTCAACTTTTCCGCTGCTCTTCCTCGCACTTTCTTTGTACGTTCGATCAACACACCGCGCCTTTTGCACCTTCGCTGTTTCTCTTTTCGCGCCTCGGGCGATTCTGCTGTTTGCGTTGGCGCGCGCGTGCTTTGTCGTCGCGCAGATTTTTACGGTGGCGCGTTCTGGCAGTTTGACGGCGAGCGTGTGTGTTCTTGATATTTGCATTTTTTGGAGCTCTTTGCGCAGTTTCGGCAACTGGCGGCTTCGGTCGATGTGATTTTTCTGCTGTTGAGGGAAATTGGAGTACTGCAAAATTTGACTAGACGCGGTAGGACGAGCTTTAACACGTTCGCGGACGTGAATGCTATAGCATTGATTTTCATGATGATGTAGGACATGAATGCTATAGCATTCAAATCGTAAAGTCAATTATTTTGAATTTAATTTTATATAAACTTAAGTTTTTTAATTATTTGGTAAATATTTAAAAATTACAAAACCTTATGTTTATATAAAATGAAAATGAAAATAATTGACTATAAGATTTGAATGCTACAGCATTCATTTTCATGATGATGCTGAATGACATGAATGCTATCTTTTATAAAATGCTAAGCTTTTACAAAACCTTACCTCATTAACCAGAACTTCATAAACCATTGTTCAAACTTGATTGATGCACGAATAGTTTCCACACTACCCTATCTATCCCCTCACTTATTTACTCCCTTTCCGCCCGCAATTAACCTCAGCTAAACCTTACTGCAATCGGCTCCATTTCCTGCAACTCTTAAATCCCAACGTCAACACCGACGAACATTAACAACCGAGCAAATCCGAGCTTCGCCTTCCGTCGAGAGGCTTAGCATCGCAACAAGGATTTGGCACATTACGGCTCGCGCAATATTTATGAAAGGGAGAAACCTACACGAGGCTTCCCAAGAGCAGGACCCTCACCTTCTTCCTGCCTCCCACGCACTTCGCTCACTTCTTTCCTTCTCCGTTCCTCTGGAAACGTGTTCCTTTTCCTGCGTCCTTCCGGCCGGGCCGCGTCGTTTATTTCCTGTTTCGCCGTCGGTTCGAAGAGTGCACTCAGACGGAAGGCAGGCAGCGTTCCGCGGCGCGTAATATCGAATGCCGCTAGATCAAAGCTCGTGTGTCGAGTTCGTCGTCCGTGGGGGCGGCCAGTCGTCTCACCCTACTAGGCCCTTCCGATAACCATCCCGTGGGAATAGCCGGGAAGCTAGTGTGGACAAGTCCGAGACGCCGAACACGCTGCAGTTGACGCATCCGCGTGTGCGGCCAAATGCGCGGTGACACAATCAAATGATTGGAAAATGCCCGGTGTCTGGCTTCTGGCGGAAGCAGATGGACGCGAGGGCATTGGGGAATGTGTTGATGATCGAATAACGGGACGGTGTCACGGACAGATATGGTTGTCCGTGATCTTTGAGAGAGATCAATTATTTAACACGATGACTGCCAAACGTATTTTGCTATGTTAGAACCGCGACGCAATGAAATAATGCAGAATATGATTAAATCGTGCGAAATGAAGGTAACGCAGAGTTGTAAGCAAAACTTTGAAGCACCGTTCCAATATCAATTCATTTACAAGATTGCAAATAGTTTTTTTTTTGCATTTTTTTAACATCTTTATTTATTTCTTGACGCCGCGTATTTTAGACAGTTAAAAGTGATGCGATTGAATAATGCAAATCGTGCGAAAATTAAAAAAACGCAATCGATAGCATTTATAATTTTGTAAACAATTAAAATATCAATAATGCTTTTACAAGATTGCAAATACGGCCGTCATTGCGAATTTTTTGCATTTTTAGTCAAATCTTTTACGCCGGTCACCGGTAACCACCATGGCAGTCAACGTATTAACACGGCCAACGCCCATCATCAATCGGTGGAGTTTTTCCCGGGGCCCACACCCTAGAATCTGGAGTGTAAGCAGCGCCATAAGAAAGAGCGATACAATGCGATGCGTCGTTTAAATGTAATCACAATCTATTTTGTGATATATGTATTAGAGGATCTTTTTTAGAAGATATATTTTTGATAAGTATAATTTTTATTTTTAGTAGATATTTTGTTTTAAAGAGGTTTCACAGATATTTTAACGGGTATTAAAAGATAATTTTGTGGAAGATGCTTACAAGGTATAAACGACCTCGAAGTGGGGATTACGATAGAAAAAGTGGGAATACGATAATTCCGAAAAAACACTATGAGAGATTTCATTGCACCAGAACTTTCAGTCTCCTCAAATCTTTCAGTTTCTTCAATTCATTTAGTAGACCAGTATTTTTTTGCATATTTTTAATATCTTAATTTATTTCTTGACCCCTAAAATGTTTGTTAGACAGCGCAAAAGATGTAGTAGATGAAAGTAATCCGAGTAGTGACGAAGAAGTATTCAGATCTTCAAGAAAAGTTAGGAATTATCATTATATCAAGTTCAAGCTCGGAAAATGAGGATATGTATGGGAGTGAATCTCTTGAAGTACTATTAGAACATCTGCCTATAGAAGAAAGTACTACTACGTATTGTCCAAAGTGTCCACAATCACCTCAGTTATGTTTAAAATGTTTTAACGAGTACCATTATACCTAATAAAATATTACGTTTTTCTAAAAACAAATTTAGATATAAGTGTATCTTTAATGTTTCTTTTTGTTTATTTTATAGTTCGTTGTTACTTTCTGTTGTTTATACTCACCATAATTGTGTTACAAGTAAAATGATTATAAATTACCTCAAAAATCCTGTTTTAATTGGACGAAGAATAGCATCACCCATTTAGGGTTCCCTGTGGAAACAAAACCGTCACCCATATCTAGGTGACATGGCGTTCAACATGTTAAAATGTTTAACGAGTACCATCATAATGGATAAAATATTATAATATTTTATAAACAAATTTTAATCTAAGTACATTTTTAATATTTCATTTTGTTTATTTTATAGTTTATTATTACTTTCTGTTGTTTATATTCACCATAATTATGTTACAAGTAAAATGATTATAAATTACCTCAAAAATCCTGTTTTAATTGGACGAAGAATAATGTCATCCATATCTGGGTGACATGGCGTTCAACGTGTTAAGACGGATCTGCTATGAATGTGTAGACAGAGTCACTGAGTGCTGACGCCACTCCTGTGGGCGATGTGAAGGACATGGATATAGCGATGCAGTGGTGTTCGGAGTATTCATTTATTTAAGCCTTTCGATGCTCTGGACGGCATTACACAGACGCGACCGCCAAATAGTGATGCCACTTCTGTGTGTGATGCGATGAACGTGGATATAGTAGTTCACGGATGTTTAATAGATGTGTGTATGCGTCCACTATTTGCTGATGCAGCTTTTATAGGTAATGTGATGGACGGAGATATAGTAGTATATCGATGTTTGATGGTAATCATTTATTTAACTCTGGTGCTGCGCTGTGCTGAATGTGAGGGTACGTCGATTATTTGCTGATGCAATTTCACTGGGTGATGTGATGGATGCAGATACAGTAGTTCATTAATGGTTAGGAGTAATAATGTACTTAAGCCTATCGGTGTACACACGCTCACTAATTACTGATGCAACTTCTGTGATCGATGTAACCGACACAGATATGATCAGCTCAACTGCCAAATCGATTAACTTCCCAAAGCGACGTGGATTAAATTTATTTACAATTTTGAGAGGTAAGTATCGATTGAATGCTTTGGCATTAAAATATTTAAAAAGTAGAAAAGCGGTGTTAATTGTTTTGACCTCCTAACGGCTCATGTAAAAGTTCATTGATATTTAACTGTAATCATTTCGTTTGCAAAACTTTAACTTTCATTAATGTCTAATAGCAATATTTTATTTAACCTTCTCAATGCTATTGGCACATAAAATTCGATGGTGTGCCAATATGTATGTTCACTATGTTGTTCAATACGCGTGCTATATGGTAAGCCTGTGTATGTGCCCAGTGTATTTGTTTATCGGAACTATGAAAGAAAGAGCTGATAAGCCGATTTTAAGAGGATTCCGCCCAGGTCAAATACGATTTCAAAAGTATTCAGCTTTCGAAGAGTTAAAATTTACACAGTGGTACAGATTTGTCTGTCAGTGGAGTGTTGATTGTTTGGGTGCCGTTCAGATTGATCGCGATTGACTCTTTGGAGTCTCACGCTAATTAAAGAACATTCACCGGATTGGGCGATAGAAAAGTTAATCTACTTTTGGATTAACATTTTTGTTACTATGTGTGACTATAGGCACCCTCTGGGTTATGTTATTTATATACAATGAGTGACTATAGTCATCTGACCACATTCCATCTTGGCACATTTATCGCAGACGACTTGTTCCGCAATTCACTTTTTTTTTTTTAAGTACAGAATTGTTGCGTGAGCCTATTCGCAATCATCCGTATCTTTGGTCAAAAATATATTTTTTCTGAAAAATTCGTTATTGAAGCATTTAGAGCGTAAGCCTAAACTCAAATTGTGGACAAGACCACCGCAGCGAAAGGATTAATTCATGATAAATTTACCTTGTATAGTATACTATGTGAGGCAGTTATGGAATGATCCAAGTACGGCCATTCTATGATTTCAACTGTCCGACAGCCATCAGGTGAACCTTTCGACAAAAATGTTCTTTTTCTGAAAAATTCGTTATCAAAGCATTTTCAAGCGTAAGCATAAACTCAAACTGTTGACGAGACCACCGTAGTGAAAGAGTTAATTCATGATAAATTTACTTTGTATAGTATACTATATGGCGCAGTTATGGAATGATCCAAGTACGGCCATTTTATGATTTCAACTGCCTGACTGCCATCAGCTATATCTTTCATCAGAAATGTTGTTTTTCTGAAAAATTTGTTATCAAAGCATTTTTAAGCGTAAGCATAAACTCAAACTGTTGACGAGACCACCGTAGTGAAAGGGTTAATTCATGATAAATTTACTTTGTATAGTATACTATATGGCGCAGTTATGGAATGATCCAAGTACGGCCATTTTATGATTTCAACTGCCTGACTGCCATCAGCTATATCTTTCATCAGAAATGTTGTTTTTCTGAAAAATTTGTTATCAAAGCATTTTCAAGTGAAAGCATAAACTCAAAGTGTGGACAGAACCACCGTAGCGAAAGAGTTAATTCATATTAAATTTACCTTATCTACTACAATACATGAGGCAGTTATGGAATGATCCAAGTACGGCACCTTTATGATTTAAAATGGATTAATAATAATATATGGATTAATAATTTCATATTGATTGATAATAATAATTAATTTTATCTTATATACTACAATAAATGAGGCAGTTATAGAATGATCCAAGTACGGCAGCTCTATGATGTCAACTGCTTGACAGAACAATGAAAATCTCATCGCTATCTGACGGATTTTGGTGAGATGCACACCAGGGGGTGTAATTACAGGTGGTTATGTGCATAACGGCTGGATGGATCAAGAAAGGGAGGGCATAGTCGATATCTGATAATATGGTACAGGTCTAGACAGTGAAGACAACTATATTCTAGCGTAGCCAATAAATGTCTAAACATTAAGTGTGGCGTATTTGCATGTGGCGCCCTTATGCATGTATACATGTCAATCTTCTCGACTTTCTGTTTTTACCCATCGGTAGGATATTTAACACGTTGACTGCCACGTCACCAGTATTCGGGTGACGGTAAAAATCTTGATTTTTGAGTTACTGCGCTTGAGTGCTTACGGGATAGGTTAATAGGTATTTGGAAATATATTTCACAGGATATAACTCTATTAAATTGATATAAGTGTAACTTCAACCATGTGTCACTAGAGAAAACATATTTGAGAAAGAAAAAATAATTTTCGGTGTACACACGCTTTCTTAGATACTTCGTTCTTGAGGAACGATTTTCAACTGAATGTAAATACTCAATGTAATTACTTAAATAGACAAAATAGACACAACGCACCAAAGTAAGTGACATCTAACGACACGAAACACGAGAAAATTCGTAAGCGGTCCTTAAAGTGTTAAAAACATAGTATATTTCGACTGTTTCTTACGATATTCTTCGAAACAACGGAAACGTAGACTAAAATAATGCTCTAAACAGAATAGCGTTTCCTTATATTTCTCCTACCGATCCATCGACCTAGAACTTATTCGTTTGCCCAGCAATAAAAAATACCGCATCACCTAATTTTTCGCGTTCTTATGCTGACATGGTAACTCTATAACCAAAAATATGAAGGCAATTGAGTTTAATACATTGGACATTGATATAAATGCTTAAATAGACAAAATGGAAATAATGTATCAAAGTAGTTGACTTCTAAAGGCAGCTTATAGAAAACACGAGAAAACTCGTAAGCAGTCCTTAAAGTGTTAAGATCATATTGGTGTTTTGGACTGTTTATCTTACAACACATAGCGCGTCACAGGTGTCTCAGCTTGTCAACATTTATAATTGACCTCTACACGATAAAGTACTGTACTCGAAGTTAGCTCCAGCGACGGCTATACAATACGTGTTGGCCGCAGTTGACGTGTCCACATGCACGGCGAAATGCACGGTGACACAATCAAATGATATGGAAAATGCTCGGCCTCTGGGTTCTGTCTGTCAATGAAAGTGAAGAGCAGGCGGAGGATGAGGTTGAAGAAGTCGGGTAAGCGATGTTTTTGTATTTTGAGCAGTGTTTACCTTCTCTAATTGCCCCTTGTTGTCATTTGAACTCAAAGCTTTAAAGCTAATATCTATCTTTTTGAGTGTGTAGTTTTGTATAAGCAGAAATTCGGTGGGCGTTATGGTACTTTCTTCGGAACGTTTTTTTTTAAATAATATCGCAAAATGGCAAATCTGAAATATTTCCAATGAATTTTATTGTACTTTGCATTTTTGTTTTTAATAATAGGCTGTAAAGGATTTTAGCGTGGTTGTTAATTGGCTGTAAATGCTGTGCAATAATACGTTTAAACTGTCTAATCTGCTTATTTCTTATATTGCTGTCTAGTTAGATTAATTTTGTTTTGTGAGTGTTGACAAATTTTAAGCAGCCTCATATTGAATGTTGTATATTGTCTTCTATCAGCTTTACGAGATGTTTCGTATTATTTATTCCGGCATTCATTTTATTAATTTAAATGTTGAGGAGTTTTAAATGCATACTGCACAAGATATTCTCACCTTTTCTGTGCAAATGTGTGTTATAGTAACTTACCGACTGACTTTTACGTTGTAGGTGTGCTGACAATATTTTTGAATGTCGGCACTTCAATAGCGGAAGCAGATGGTTAACATACGTACATAGAATTTGGTGCAAATTAGACCACTGTTTCGGCAAACTAATCACTAGTAAGAAAATCTTTTTTAATGTGACAAGAAAAGTTACGTGTATTGATGATTATAGTTATTATTGTTGATTATGGCTCTATTGATACTATATGATGATTATAGTTACTAGCAACTGCATTGGCAATGTTTAATACCATATTCTATACATGTGTTATGCTATATTGATGTGTTGATTATAGTTACTACTAATTGGTAATGTTTAATATTATATTGTATGTGTGTATTATGCGCTATTATAACAAACATCTTTTTGTAAGACTAGTATTGGCTGGTCTTTAGTTTGTCAATATTTGCAAGTCCCTTCGGTGTGTTGAAGTACTCAGTGCTTGAGGTCATCTGGTATGTTTCGATGCATCGCACATACACTCCGTTATATACTCGTCTTGTAATTGATTAGAAAATGCGAGTATCGGAAGAGTTGTGGGTGGAATGTATTTACTGATTTTATATATAATTTCCTTCTCAAGCTTCGCATTTAGAAATTCTGTTCGTCAATTTCTCTGTATACTATTAAAATAGTGGTTGCAACGTTGTGCGAATTTGTCATATTACCCGACCACTGTACCTTTAACCCCTTGCCGTACTTTGACGAGTCTGACTCGTGATGAGAATTTCAGGCCAAAGGTGAATGTCACGAGTCTGTTTCGCGATGAAAATGTATATATTATATCAGAAGTATATTCATAAAGAAATTAATTAAAAGAATTCAAATATTTTTTAAAAGTTTTTATCACGGTCTGACTCGTGATGAAAAATTATATATTCCATCAAGAGTATATTCATAAATACATGATAATAAACGCTAAAAGTTTTTTCAGAGGCAATTCGCAGGATATAATTTGTTTCGAGTTCCCACAATATGTTTCAGCCGCTTTGGCTTCTTTCGTGAACTTGTTTTCGCATCGCTTGGGCCCGAATTCTTCCGAGTTAAATGTTACGGCAAGGGGTTAACCTTCGTAAACCCAATTTATTACTGCATCTATGATCGTGTTTGTCATATTATCTATCCTAAAACCGCATGGTCAGCGCAGGAACAATTTTACGACTCGATATACATATCGCGCAAACATAACATTTTTTCATTTTAGTCACAAACATCCCCGACGGCTCGCAAATTAATAATTGGCTCGCCCGGCGCGCACATCGCTGATTTACGATATAAGATATTTGAATGCATGGATTTCCATCCCTTTAACGCCAAACGCAAATATCAAATATGCAGTGGCCTGTCAATAATAAACCGAAAGCGCCACACGCGTAATTTCCCACCGACGCAACTCGATCGCGAAATAATATCCTCGACAACATTTTCCGCGCAAAGCTCGCATCTTCGAAATCACGACGTTCACGCGGCTTGCACCGTTTTCCAGTTCATACGCCATAATTTCCTTACATTAACCGGCTTCGCTGGCGCACCTCTCGCAATCTGTGCGGAATAACTCGACACTCACGAATCAACAGCTCGGCGTTCATATTTAACGCTTTAAAGACCGCTAAGAAATCTCTAAGAATTATGCCTGGGACCACACGTTTTTGGGAAAATTGTACGTTACAAAAAATATTAATTTGGTATTTATAAAGCAGTTTTTATGAAACTTTCTTAAATTGTATAATTGGAAGTATTTTAGGTATTATTAAAAAAATTATGTTTTTTAACCAGTTAACTGTTTATGACGTATATACTCGTCATGAAAAAATGATAAAATGTTGTGTTCTGACGAATATATTCATCATGGGTCTTCAGTAGTGACCATTGGCGGTTAATTTTGCAATTTTAGTTAAAACTAAAATATATTCCTAAACTGGAAGAAATTTGGAATATTTTGAGGCCACGTCGAAAAAAAAAATTGTAGTATTGTGATTCGCTTCGTTTTCAATTGAATGTTAATGTAAATACTTAAGTCAAAAAATTATTTAAAGACAAAATAGAAAAATAAATTTTACACAACGCATTTTTCTCAAAGTTCAAAATTTACATATGACATCTAAATTTTAATGAAGTACTTAAATAAACAAAATAGAGTAATATGTGACATCGTGAGTGGTCCTTAAAGTGTTAAAAACATAGTATATTTCGATTGTTTCTTCCGATATTTTTCGAACCAACGGAAGCGTAGACTAAAATAGTATTGCAACCAGAATAACATTTCCTTACATTTCTCCCATCGATCCATTGACCAAGAACTTATCCGCTTGCCCACCAACAAAAAATACCGCATCACCTCATTTTTCGCATTCTTACCCTGACATGATAATTCTATAACCAAAAATTCCCAATATCCCCTCACTTAAATTTGTCCCGCATTCCGATTATTCCGAAAAACCTACAAATGCTCAGCAGTTCCAACGATTTGGACTCGGCGCGAAACGCACTGAATTTATGCTAGGCAATTAACGTGTTAACGGAACTGTCTGCCGCAGTCACTTTTAAATATGACGCTTGCCGCCTCTGAGATGCGATAATCTGAGTGCAGCACTGCTAATTTATCGTCGTAATCAATATAGCCGATGAATTTGCGCCTCGCGATACACGGAGCAAGGAAACGGATGGGCATCCATGTAGTTAATTAATCGCATTCATGGAAGCTTCTGTATGACGACGACGACGGCGACGGCGAGTAACGTTTCGGGGGTGGAAGAGGGTGGAAGAGGGTGGAAGAGGATGGAAGAGGGCTGTCGACAGGGGTAGTTGGGCTGCGATGAAGGGGGGTTATCGATTCGAGCATTAACTCTCGGCAAACCAGTCCATTTCGTACCAAGCGACGACGCTAATTATACTCGAGCGGATCCGTTTGTAGGCTTTGGAGTTCCAGCGAGCCGCCGAAATTCGCGCAACGCTCAATGCACGTCGTGTGGGATGAGGGTCGTTTAACTCCGTTCAGATTGATGCTAAATACGGATGAACACGTAGGCAAACAGCTTTCTTTGTAGTGTGTGTGCGATGCTGGATGATATGGTCGGGTCGATGTGTCATTTATAATCTATGTATATAATCTATGTCTATAATCTATATGTATCGCCTCATTGGTATTTTATGTATAGTATACGGCGTGGATCGGTATTTTAGTATAACTAGGATTTTTAATGTATTAAATGCAAGTAAGCTTCTGCGTTTTAGCGATATAGCTAAGTGAAAAGGGTGGAATTCGTGTTATGTGGAAAAAAAATCGTTAACACCTTTGAGTTTGATGCAAAATACGTAGGAACACGTAGAATAACAGCTTTCTTTGTAGTATGTGTGCGGTGTTGGATGATATGGTCGGGTCGATGTATCATTTATATCTATGTATATAATCCATGTGTATGGTGTCATTTGTATTGTATGTATAGTAGACAGCGTGGATCGTCATTTTAGTATGACTAGGATTTTTAAATGTATTAAATGCAAGTGTGAAGTGTAGTCTGCGTTTTAGCGAGGTAGCAAAATGTACAAGGCGGAATTCGTGCTATGCGGGAAAAAAAGTCGTTAGCAGCGTTGAATTTAATGCTAAATATATGTATATAATCTATGTATGTCGTGTCATTTGTATTGTATGTATTTTAATTATATTGTATGTATTTTAATTATATTTAATTAGTGTGTGCATATAGTGTATATAATCTATGACGTGTATCGTGTCATTTGTATTTTATGCATCGGCGTTTTTTTAGTATAACTAGGATTTTTAAATGTATTAAATGCAAGTAAGTTTCTGCGTTTTAGCGATATAGCAAAGTGAATAGGGTGAAATTCGTGTTCTGTGGAAAAAAAAATCGTTAACACCGTTGAGTTTGATGCAAAATACGTAGGAACACGTAGACTAACAGCTTTCTTTGTAGTATGTATGCGGTACTGAATGATATGCTGGAGTCGACGTATAATTTATAATATATGCATATCATCTATGTGTGGTGTCATTTGTATTGTATGTATAGTAGACGAGATGCGTTTTTGAACATTTAATACTTTAAATGAAAGATGAGATTCGTGTTATGTCGGAAAAGAGTCGCTTAACTCCGTTCAGATTGATGCTAAATACGTGGGAACACGTAGGGAAACAGCTCTATTTGTGATATGTGTGCGGTACTGAATGACATGCTGGGGTCGACGTATAACTATAACCTACATTTATATTATATTTATTAAAACTATTTGAACGCGCATTCTAATAAATCCGTTATTATATCATTTATTTTTCAATTAGACATGGCCTTCAGTAGGTTTTGAAGGTTTAACAAGGCACCGAATTTCGCACAACGCTTAATTCAAGTGTGGTATGAGCATTGTTCAACTCCGTTCCGATTGATGCTGAATACGGAGGAACACATATGCAAAGAGCTTTCTTTGGACTGTGTTTGCAGTATTGAATGATATAGTGAAGTAAACGTACAATAGAATTCGTATTAAATAAGTTTGTGTGCATAAATGTGAATAATTATTGTTAATATGAATATTAATTATTTTGAGCGATCACTTTCACGATAAATAGCAAACTTAGACTTTTAGCTTTATGTTTAGACACCTCTGTATATCCTTTTCAGAAGAATATAAATGCTACATTCATTTTTCTATAGACTGTGATATATATATATATATATATATATATATATATATATATATATATATATATATATATTTAAGTTATTACGTTTATTATAATTTATTATATTTAATGTATATTTATGAATATACATTATATGTATATATGTATATTTATATATAAAATAGTTGTACCGGTACTTTTGTAAATTTTTCGTTTTTAACGTATGCACCAATGACACCAATGACGTGAATTTTAATAAGCTTTGAAGTTGCGGCGCTTTGGCAAAAGTGATAGAACACATTTCAAATCCCATCGGATGGCGGTCGGTTAAAGCTGTTGCTGTTGATGCTAAATGGGAAGGAATGTACGCAAGTATCTTTATGGCCATTTCGCATGTGGTTTTAGCCGTTATATAGTAGTATATATGTAATGTAACGTGCGCTACAGAAAATAGTGTGGACTCCTTGTATACTAATACAGCCGAATTTAATTTGCATTTTGTAAATTGTAAAAATTCGTAAATTGCAATTGCCAATGAAAATACAAATTTAAAAAACGATGTAGTAAATGCGTATACTACCGTAATAATACAAACGATGTTAATAAGATATTCTGCGAACTTTTATCTAAGACAGAAAATTAAATATAATCATGTCAAAAATCAACTATATCAACTGTTGAGATCTAATGCCTCTAGAAACAGCAAAATATTCGAATAATACCATTTCCAGCTTGCCCACCGTATTCACCATACCGTTACCCACATGAAATTTGCATAATAAACATACCGCAACTTACTCTGCCTTACAATACTTATTTTTGTCACAGTATTTTATATTACAACTCTCAATTTTCTAAACAATACCATTGATCATGCCAACAGCCATAATCACCATACCGTCGCATCCAGAATATTTGCATTATAATTACCTTCCAAGCTGGTCCACATTACACTTCTGATTTTTGCCACAATAACTCAGGACCATCCGTCAATTTCTTCGAAGCCATTCGTTTATCTCTCACCTCTGAACTCCTACGTGCTCATTCTCCTGAGCCATTCGTCTCGCGCATTCACTCAACATTTGCCGCATCGATCGATAGATCGTTGGGATGCAAATGAGCGCACGCTATCGAGGTTTCGGGCAGGGCGGCCAGTGAATCCATTACAAGGTACAAATGACCCCAAACCCGCCACTCGGAAACCCGTCTACGCGCAAATAACCGAGTTCAAGCAACGTTTTATGGCTATAACCTCCTCGGACATAACGTTTACACGACCGATGCGAAGTCGTTTCGGATTCGAGCTACATTCTCCGGTTATTTCGAACGGATTGACTGCGAACGGCGTGCGGAGTGTGACATTTCGGAAAACGCTTTCACAACGGCCGCCGTTTTCCGGCTAATTGGAACGGACCACTCGGAAAAATTGCTCAAGAGGAGCAGCATCGATCACTATGCGAATGTATGGCTTATTTTTGCGGGATTTAACAGGCGTGGGATGAATGGGAATTTTTATTTGTGAAGGTGTTAACACTAAATGTACCAAGCGGGGTCAAATGACTACTTTCAAAATTTACTTTAAAATTATACACTCATTGTTATTTCTTTCGCTTATTTGACTTTCTGCAAATTCTTATATCACCTGATTATTCAATATCTCGCGTTAATAAATGAGGAATTTCTTCCTGAAAATCAACGTTTATTTCATAAGGAGTAAGAATGACTAGGTGTAAAGTACCGGTATGTTCAGTGTTAAATGATCTTCACTTAAATATTGCTAATTTTCAAGCAGTACGATTAAATCTGATAAATTTAAATATTGTCAATTTTTAAACGAGAATTTTGTATTTTTTTAAATGTGTTTCCAGAAATTTAGGCATTGCCGATTTTCCTACGGCAATTTTAAATGATGTACACTTAAATTTTGCTAATTTTCAAGCAATACGGTTTAATCGGATAAATTTAAATACTGTCAATTTTTAAATGAGAATTTTGTATTTTTGTAAATTTATTTCTCCAAATGTAGGTATTGTCAATTTACATGCGGCAATTTTAAATGATTTTCACTTAAATATTGCTCATTTTCAAGCTATACGATTAAATCCGATAAATTTAAACATTGTTAATATTTAAACAAGAATTTTATATTTTTGTGAATGTATTTTCATTAATTTATGCTTAATAATTAAATAAAGCTGGCAATCACAATCTTTGCAGCTAGTAGTCATATTTCTGCCCAAATTTTTAACATCCCTCGTACCATGACTTGTAATTTTTTTGTGTCGTACTTTGTATAGTCTTCGCACACTTTTGTACAAGTTTCAATATTTGGTATTTCGCAGCATAAACTTTCCAAAAATGTTGCATTACACTTTTATTTCGCACAGCTACGACTGCTCCGATCCTTTTTGCAATATATTCCACATTTGATGTATATCACATGAATATTGTAACTATTTTCTTATACTCACAAAAAATAAATCGAAAACACCTATCAACGATGACTAACTTCACGAAGCGGCCCCGGTGGAAAACCATACTTTTCATTACTTTATTATTACACGCATAAAACTATAAAAAAAAAACTCTCATGTTCCCTTAACACGTTTACTGCCGTGGGTATTTTGTTATATTAGAACGGCGATGCTATAAAATACTACAGTCTTTGACTGAATTATGCAAAATTTATATAATGTGCAGGTGTTGGACAACAAAGGATCGCAGCACTTTTCTAACAATAACTGCATTTATAAAATAATTATTGCTCCGCATTGCGAATATTTTGGATCTTCAGTAAAATCTCTTGCGCCGGTCAGCGGTGACCATCACGCCAGTCAAAGTGTTAATAACACCACGTACATCTATCCTGCCAGTCAAAACACTAATACCTGAAAAATCACTGCCCGCTCTAATTGGAGCATTCAGCAAAACACGAAGATGCATGCTATCGGTTCTCTCGCCGATGAAATAGTTATTGCGCCGTTTACGATCGGCAAGCAATGTCAGTTTGACAGGAGGAATTGGAAGCCCTGGAAGGGAACAGCTAGGGCAAACCCTCCACAAAGCAGACCATGCTAATGAACTTGGCCTGCCATTATCTAAACTGCAGTCAGTGTGCCACTTCGGGCGACCCCTCCGTCGAACTACGAATAACTAGCTATCCACCCTCTCGCTCTTCCTTCAGATTCCGTCCACCCTCCAATATAATGCTGATTGCTCAAACGGTCCGGCTTTACCGTTTGGCAAACCCGTTCGAGACGATGACACGTTCGATTTTCTCCACTTTCGAGACGCGCGCGGAACTTTCGAGTGGCCCGGCACGTTTGGCTTACGACTGCTGCTGCCAGTAAGAATATATGTGTTCCGGTATTTGCCGTGCCTGGTGTAAGAGCGCAGGACGCGAAGAATGCGAAATTTTGTGCGGTGGTGTTATGATTAGTCACACGTTGACTGCCAAGCGTATTTTGATATATTAGAATCGAGATGCGATGAAATACTGCAGAATATAATTAAATCGTACAAAATTAAGGTAACGCAGAATTGTTAGAAGCCAAAGTATTGAAACAGCGTTTCAATATCAGTTGCTTTTACAAGATTGCAAATAAGCTTCATTGCGAATTTTTTGCATTTCTAGGAAAAATTTTTGCGTATTTTGCTCAAGCGCATTTTGCTATGTTAGGACCGTGATACGATGAAATACTGCAGAATATGATTAAATCTTGCAAAATGAAGGTAACACAGAGTTGTTAGAAGCCAAAGTATTGGAGCACTATTCCAATATCAATTGCTTTTAAAAGAGTTAAATAGGTTGTTTTTTGCAAAATGAAAATAATACGAACCGCGTATTTTGATGTTAGAATCGAAGATGAAATACACTAATTAATATTGCAAAATGAAGGTAATTCAGAGATGTTAGAAGCCAATGTATTCAAATACTATTCCAATATTAATTGCTTTTAAAAGATTGCAAATAGGTTCATTTTTTTTGCAATTTTTCGTTTTGACCAGTGACCACCGTGGCAGTCAACGTGTTACAAAGATTTCGTTGTACATCAAACACTTTAATAAAGTCACCTGCAAAATATACTAATGATTTTCAAAAAACAAACGGCCAAATTCCTCGTTTAAATCAAATTAGTAGACATCGCAGAACCACATTAAAAAAAATAAAAAGAAAATAGGATGTGGGTATTAATTTTTTTTGTTTTGAAAGAATCAAGTGTTTCAAAAATCGTATACCATGCAGTACAAATATAAACAATATCGTTTAACCCTTAAAGGCATGATTTTTTAAGTTTGACCGAAAAATTCTATTATATGTAGATTGTTATATAGGTTTATGAAAAAATAAAAATAAAATAGTACATAGGTATTCATTTTTTTTAAAGAATGAAGTGTTTAAAAAATTATTCTCCATGCAGTACAAACATAAACAATATCGTTTAATTGCTAAGGAAAGAAGTATGTATATATTTACTTTCTAATTATTATGAAATTTTTATTAATTTAATTTTTGATGTTACCTGTATTTTATTAAATTTTAATTTATTGTCAGACCTAACTTTTATGAACTTCTACGGACGCTCGAAAACAATTCGTTATTCTAAATGTCATATTGAAAAGCGCGCGAATGTAGTTTTTCCGTTTTTTTTCCTATTTCGTTTGAATGCATCGAGCTACTATGATATACAGCTAAAAGTAAAACTTTCACTGCGGCTAATACTTTAATTACGAAGTAAAGACAGCGTCCATTGACATTTTTGAGACACTATGCATTTAAGGATTAACAATGTGTAAAGGTACTGTGTATTTATGATATCGTCGGCGTTATATAAAAGCATTTACTAATTACAACTTTACTAGTTTTATTATTTATTTGATTGATAAACAAGGCAAAATCTTACTTCTAGGCAGTATACAATATAGCTGCGTAGTAAATTGTGTTGTGATAACTCTGGAAACTATGATTGGAAGCTTGTCAACTTCGGAAACCGTGCTCTATACACTTAATTGTTTTACTTACTTACTTAATTGTTACGGATTGAATTAATGAAAATTGGGCTGTTTGGTTTGCGACCGCTACTACCAGGATAACAAATTTCATTTGAGAGTGCTCCTACTATCAACGACGTTATGAATTCAATTATTAAATTGGCAGAATTTTATTTTCACGCATTACAGTTGTGTGGTTAATTTTATCGTAGCGGCTGGGGCGAG
This sequence comes from Cryptocheilus praepositus, assembly GCA_033815515.1. Classification (NCBI taxonomy): domain Eukaryota; kingdom Metazoa; phylum Arthropoda; class Insecta; order Hymenoptera; family Pompilidae; genus Cryptocheilus; species Cryptocheilus praepositus. Next base: position 173,553 of record JAWWQZ010000292.1, on the reverse strand, counting down.
AATACTTGAGATTTCGGTGTTATGAAATTTAATTCACGAAATGAAATATAAATACATGCCTCTAAAATTTAATTTACTTATTTATAGCTAAATTAATACAGACTGATGGAAACGTCCTTTTTCAGCAGCATTTACCATTGCACAACATAACATTAATTACCGTTCAACTGTTGTAGTTTCTTTAAACCAAATTTAAAATACAGTTAAAACGAATAAAGTTTCAAGAAATATAACGGTTTTAAAATAATTATTTCAAGCTAATCATTTGAACTGAAAATATAACAATCCGATTTTATGTTACGACATTTATTAATTCGTAGCGATCAAGTGATCAGTCAAAAACTTTTATTTTTGACTTTTCCGTTATAATCAAAGCACCCAGGAATCAATTATATGAACCAAACAAGACGCCAGAAGATTTCATAAAATTCAAGGTTGCATTCAATAATATTATTTACTATCATTTAACATGCAAATTGCGTTAAAAGCAAGCTTTTGCGCTATAGTATATTCCAAACTAATGCCTTTTTCATCGGCCGTTCAGTTTATTTATAAAATAATAATTTTTGTTCTACATATTTTGTAACCACATAGGGTTTTATCTTCAGAAGCTAATTTGTTTCTTGATGCCTAACTTTAATGCTGTTCTAATATACTATAACAATTTGTTATTACGTCGATATGCAATGTTACATCGTTATGTTCGAAATCAAATTATCACCTGAAACGGAAACCCTATATGGATTCGAAATACATAAAGAAAAGGATTAGAAATTTTAAGAATTTTAAGAATTGCTAAAAATATTATATTAAGAAATTAGGCATCCAGAATCAAATCGGCTCCTGCCGAGGATTCTCATGTGGTTTCATAATGTACAGCGCAAAAAATTTTTCTCTAGATAAATAAATTAAGCAACCAATAAAAGCTCTTACTGTTTACAATATGCCATCACAAAACGTTCGTTTTTCAGCAGCATTCACAAATGCACAATATAACATTAATGACCGTTCAACTGTTGTAGTTTCTTTAAACCAAATTTAATATACAGTTGAAACGAATAAAGTTCTAAGAAATATAACGGTCTTAAAATAATTAATTCACATATTTCTCCTCTTGACACATCCGTCTTGTTAGGCATTTCTAAGCAATCTGATCAAACTTTTATTTTTGCCTTTTCTGTTGTTTCCCTTTTCTCTGTCCTTTTGCAACCGCACCGTCGATAACATAAAATATAATTACTACATGTCTTGTTAGGCATTTCTAAGAAATTTGATCAATCTTTTATTTTTGATTTTTTCTGTTGTTTCCCTTTTGTCTGTCCTTTTGCAATTGCACCGTCGACAACATAAAATATAATTGCCCCATATCTTGTTACGTGTTTCTAAGAGATCTGATCAATCTTTTACTTTTGACTTTTCCGTTATTTCCCTTTTCTTTGTCCTTTTACAAATTGCATCGTCGGTAGCATAAAATATAATTAGTCTACGTCTTGTTAGGCATTTCTAACCGATCTGCTAAATCTTCCATTTTTAACTTTTCCCTTTTTTCTCTCCTTTTGCAATCACACCGTCCGTAACATAGGCCACAATTATCCCCAACACCGAAAACGTCCGTTTTTCAGCAGCATTTCCCCTCGCCCAATATAACATTAATTACCGTCCAGCAGCGGTCAGTTTCATTAAAGCGACTTACACTAACGCAGATTAATGGGACATTCGGTGTACCTGGCGCGCAGGTGAAAACGGCGATCACGTCCAGTGACCATTGTCCAACGAATCCCGTTGATCCCGGTGCTATCCCAGCCTCAAAGCGCTCTGTCGGTCCGTAGGCGACGTCATTCTATCCTGCCGCGGCCGATCCTTGGTCCCACCGAGATAGATACATATCGGCAGGCATCTCACCAGGTGAAATTTCCGGTGGGCACGGCGGTCTAATTGAAGCTAATTGAAAATCGATCGGTCCGGGCCGCGGTATGCAAGCCGAGCACTGTCGGCACTACCACCCACAGCCCAAGTCACCACCACCATTACCAGCCTGTCGCTTTACACGGCCTTCTGTGTTGCGCCTCTGCCCTTGCGTGTTGCTGCCTGCCCGCCCTTCGGCGAATAACGGATCGCCGAAGTATGCAAATGTGCGAAGGCTACTATGCGTCGCGGCCCAACGGCTACGGATTAATAACCGCATTGTGGCCGGACGCTTCTTTTTGTCAAGACGCTGCGATGGACAAAGGAGGCGCGGGCGATCTGCGAATGCGTTGCAAATTTATGCTGACGCATCGGTCGCTTGGCAAAAAGAAGGGGGAAAGAGGTGCGGGTGGAGCGCGGGATTTTTTTTCGTGTTATGGCATTGATGGACGTATGGCGGTAGGCTGTAGATCTGTGTATATCCCGTATATTTGCGATATTAAACAAATCTGTTGAATTCAAACAATATTGTTTAAGATGAAACTCTTGTGAAGTTTAACTTTTATGCTGATGCATCGGTGGCTTTAGGAAAACATGCGAGAAACAAAAGTACTGCACTGTAGATCCTTGTATATCCTGTGTATTCGCGATTTTAGAAAATTTCGTTGAATTTGAACAATATGGTTAAAGATGAAAGTCTTATGAAATTTAACCGTTGTGCTGACACAATCGCGACTTGAGAAAAACTTGCGGGGAAATAGAGGTACTGCAGGTGAAGCGCGGGATTTTTTTTTTGTGTGATGGAAATTTTGGACGTATGGCAATGCGCTGTAGATCCGTGTATATCCCGTGTATTCAGAATTTTAGACAATTTTGTTGGATTCAAACAATATGGTCAAGGATGAGAGTCTTGAGAAGTTTAGCCCTTTGCGGTCAGTAGATTTGACAGTTACTTTTCCGGGCAGAATTTAAAGTGAATATATGGATATTAAAACACGCGGAATTGGTTGAAACTGATTTGTTGTGTTTATTACTACTTGTAATACGTAGGAATACAAACTTTTATTCCCTGTAATGTTCAAAAGCGTGATATTTCGGGAAACAAACACCGATATGAAGTCTTGGTTTTCGTGTAGAATTGTCATAGTACGTGTGTTTTTGTCGTCTTTTTCCTGGATTTTTCCAGTCGAAACATCGTCAACAAGTCAAAACAGACACAGTCACATAAGTTCAGTACCACTATAACAACAGTTTTGGGATGAAATAAAGAAGTCTACCACATTAATCTTCGAAAATATTTCACCATCCCCACGACCCCAAACGCCCATAGCAGTCAAAGGGTCAATCTTGCACTCTTCTTTCTACCCATATTCCACCTTCTCTCTGCTGACCCACATTTATTCACCTTCATTCCTCACGCAGTAACCTACATAAACCTTCGCAAACTCAAAAACCGCGCACTCGCGATTAGAAAACAAAACTCACCTCCTCATGGCGCAGCAGATTTCACCCTCCATAAAACATCCCCCGCTATTTCCAACGTTTCATCTCTCTCTATCGAACTTCTGCCCCTTAGTATTTTTCTTCCCCTTCATCCTCCATCCACATTCTCTCTCCCGGACTCGCTCTATTCCTCATTCCAACCCATTCCAATCGTACCTTCCGGATATCTCGATCATTATCGTGCCGCTTTGCCGTCGCGGAAGCGATATTTGAATATCGATAAGAACGGGACCCCGGCCAGAGAGCCACGGCCAGATATCAACTGCAACGCAACGCTCGTAATTCGGCTGCATTTGATCACGGAAGTACGATATCGAAGTTCCTTTCTCTAGCGCCGACCGTTAACCCGTCCTAATATATTGACGATACGCTACGCCCTTTCGACGAATTTTATTCGCATGCAATCGTTTGTCTGCACGCGTAATGTGTACAGAAGAGCATGTACGAACGCGCCGGCCGATTCTATTGGAAAGGATCTATCGGGCCGGACGCAGTAAAGTTCCTCTTTGGCAAAGCTGGTAAGCTGCGCTTTAACACGCGCATGTATATGCAATGTTACGCAAACCGTTACACGGCAGCGATCCCTTCAATTTTGTCGTTTCCGATAAATATGTAGGGTCCTGCGTACTGGCGGGGCACGCCATTTATTTTTGATTACGTCGGAATATGGACCGTTTATTTTGAAAGTGGTGTAAGTCCATTTTCTCTTGTTTCGAGAAAAATGAAGGTTAGCATATCTGTTAATTCATAAATTTAGGCAAATTATATGAAGTCTGGCAATATTTCTCCTGATTTATTAATATGTAATTTGGTTATATAAATTTGTTTTACGCGAATTTGACTGAACTAATGTATATTTATGGACTGCAAATGGACTTACACGACTTTCAAAATGAGACAGTTGTATAAATCGTTGAATTTCAATTTTGAAAAATCAAATGTTACTTAAATATACTTTATATTAATCCAATTTTGTTTACAAATAATGACAAGATATAAAATAAAAGTAGTATTTTTAACTTTAGACGTTAATTACATCGTTAAAATGACAAGATATTGGTAGTGTTATATTTACTTATGCTCTGCATGTGGCAGTGTTTTGAAATATTCATGATGCACCCGAGGTATATAAGGTCATAATTGCTTGATATCTTTATATTTTTTATAAACAATAGACCTAGCATCTTGGTACAAAGGCGCCAGGGCGATTTTTTCACATTTTATTTGGATTGTTGGAATGAATTTTCCTCTTTTGGTATAGTACTTTTGTCGGGTATTTCGCTTAATTTTGTTCTGCAGAATCTAAGTTCTCAGTGACAATATCCTCATCTGATGATTCTCTTTTTATGTTTCGTTAATTTGTTTTTCATAGTGGAATTATCTTCATCCTCTGATTCTAAGATTATTCTTTTGTTTATAAACATGGGCTTTATGTTTGTGTGAATTTCTTTCAAATTAAATAAAATAAACATTTTAAATTGTCATAAAATAATATTGTTATAAAATAATATTGATTTACCATTTGTTCTTACCTATATCACTATCTGATGTTAATATGAAATTATCAATTTTAGGAGAAAAATAAAATAAGTAATCGAAACTAGTAACTCTCGACTCGTAATATGACACGTAATATAAAACAAATGTAAAATAACAGGCTACTGACCAGTAAACTGTCCAAAGACTTACAGACCAAATAATCAATGATTACGCAATTTCTTATACCGACCAATTTTAAATTGTACAAAACATGGGCATTTTTTAAGAAATTAAATACTTACTAGTTAAACATAAAAAGTTTACATTAAATTAAACATAAATTGCGTGATATTTAATTTTTTTTTTTTTTTTAAATGGACTTACACCACTTTCAAAGTGAACGGTCCAATTATTTCTGCTTTTTCAGATATGTTTTCTGGAGTGACGCATGGTTAACATTACTTTTATAACAATTGAATGGTGTTATTATATCCTGAGAAATATCTTTCCAAATACCTATTAACTTACCTCGTAGTTTAAATCCGAACACGGGTGACACGGCCAGGTCAAGTTTTTTGCCGTCACTAGACTTTTGCCTTTCTAAAAGGTTAACACTTTGACTGCCATGATGGTCACCGGTGACCGTCGCAAAATATTTTACTGAAGATCCAAAATATTTAGAATGGGCAGTAATAATTATTTTATAAATGCAGTTGCTATTACAGTAGTGATGCGGTCCTTTGGTCTCCAATACCTGTATATTATTTACATTTTGCATAATTCAATCGACCGCTGTAGTATTTCATAGCATCGCCGTTCTAATATAGTAAAATACGCTTGACAGTCAACGTGTTAACTACGAAATAAGAGGAGACAACCGCACGCAATGTAATCGGTAATCGTTAGACATTGTCGTAACATCGATTGCTCGGTTGCCTAATGATTATATCAGTCTAATCTCTAGCAGCAAGCTGTAACAATGCACATCGACGCACGCCTGCACTGCCATTGAACGTAACGAGGTCACTGGGCGATAATTCGTTATTAACATTCGATTAAAACGAATTCTTGCCGCGCGCCGTACGGAATATTAAATCGGCACGGACATTAATATTATGAGAACATTAATATTGTCGCGGCGCGATTCGCCGAATTAATTCGCCCGACGCTTTTGCGGGCGCTGCCGGCTTTCGGAAATTCCCGGAAGTTCGTTGAGCGGTCGTTCGCGGAAATTTACGTAAATCTTCCCGAAGTTACGGTCATAAATTTTAACGTCATGCCGCGGCAACAGTTCTTTTTTTGCGGAAGAAAGCGCCTGTTTATGTCAAAACGTAAATCTTCCCGAAGTTACGGTCATAAATTTTAACGTCATGCCGCGGCAACAGTTCTTTTTTTGCGGAAGAAAGCGCCTGTTTATGTCAAAACGCGTGTTTTGGGTGAATAAAATAATCGAAGAAAATGAACTAAATATTTTATTTTAACTTATGTAACGGTTATAAAATTAATGATTCTTTTCAAAACGGCAGAAACAAAGATAGTAAAAATGCATTACGTGCTGATATGGTCAATTATTTTTAGAGTTGTGACAAAGGGCCATAAAAAAGGAAATTGTGTTGAGATGTCTCTAATGTAAAAAAATATTATTGTACCAATTTTATTTTCAAACGTCGATATATAAATAATAGTATTTAAAACAGTACGGATTTTCTAGTAGACTTGTTGCAGGTGTACTTGCAGGTTCTTTCGGAAAATATTTGTTTGTATGAAGAACTATAGCAAAGACAGCGTCGTGAAAAAGAAAGAATGAGACTGTTTTACATTTTCCAGTTATAGAGTGCTTGTGTTTTGGGTGAATAAAATAATCGAAGAAAATTAACTAAATCAGAAACAACAAAAGCGCCATAGAAAAAGAAAATTTAATGATTGAATCCAGACACCTGTATTTTTAGAACTAACTACAATGATAGTATTTTTGCAAAAATTATTCTGGCAAATATTATTTTGGCAAAAATTATTCTGTCAAAAATTATTTTGGCAAAAATTATTCTGGCAAAAATGATTAGTAACCGAAAAGTGTCATCAACAAAAGCGCCATGAAAAAGAAAATTTAATGATTGAATCACTTCAACTATAAGTTCCACTTTGTGGGAAAAAATCAGAAACAACAAAACCGTCACAGAAAAAGAAAATTGATGGATATGATGCTGAATAATTACTACTGGATACACCTAAAAAATAAAACACTGGATCTTCTGAAGTAGATGTAGTTGCCTGTTGCTGATCCAGTTCCACTTTGCGAAAAGTGTTCTTCAGAGTCAAACAGCCGTATCTTTTAACCTCCTTTAGGTTAGTGGCGCGTGCACACTGCCGAGAGCAGTGTCTTTTAGGGGCAGAAGTTAGAAAGAGAGAAAGGAAGCGCCGTAGAAAAAAAGGACGCAGAGGACAGTCCTGGTGGGTACGTGACGTTCAATATTCATGGCACGGAACTTTAAAAATTAAGAAGAAGGAACGGAACACGTGTCTATTAGCATCGAGTAATGAATCCCTAGGAAGTAATTAAAGTTACCGCCGAGCAAATTTCCCGTCTCCAACGGACTCACCGCGGCGAATCTCGGATGCGGGGCATTTTTCATCCAACCTCGTCCTTTCTTCTGCATTTCTTGCCCGAATTGTGATCCTTGCTCTTCCCCTCATTTTTGCTTCGCAACTCTGTGTATTCCACGACTTCCGGTGCTTTTGTTCGTTTTGATAATAAAAGTCACGCCAGTAAGGTGACAGTTGCAAATTTTTAGTGATATGGAACCTACGTGGCTCGTGGCAGAAAATTGAAATGCTGTTGAATGGTTCTGATTACATTGATTTTAACTGAATTAAATGAACTTCTTGACTTTGTGTAAGGGTTAGGCAATTTGAATCTAGTACTGTTCATACCTACATATACATTTGGAAGGTAAATTACAGATATGTAATATGTATGGTATTTTATTGTTTTAATTATTTTAATTGGTTTGTCTGTATAATATTATTAGAATTAGAATTAAAGTAGGAATTTGCAAATTTCCCCACATACATGCGAAAAAATCACATCGGAATAAAAAATTTGAATTATTGACATGATAAAACATACTATATATTACATATCTGACATTTACCTTGCAGAATCGAATACAAACAGATAAAGTACATATTTATACTTGATCATGATACATGTCATACATGTAGAAAACGAACTGGGCAGAGGTCGAATATTAATGTTACTTCTATTCCTATCGCTACAATTTAATTACGAATAGAGAAAGGTATAAACCGATCATTACTTTTTAATACACGCATGGGACATCTCCTTGGATCCTACATATATATATATATAAATACTGTCGATCTCCATTTTATTTATCCACCATTACACATTACCAGGAAAAGTCTTTTCAACTCATGCAAATACAATTTAACTCCAACCGTTTCACGTATTTCACTTTTATCGTGTCTGCTCGCCAAGAAACCCCGTCACTCCAAATTCTGCCAAACCACCCCCGCACATATTCGCCACCTGTAAGTCTGCGTCAGTTCCCGAACGTAAACGAACCCCATTCACGCACGAGAGCAGTGCGAAACGATCACAAACCGAAGGAAAATTGAATGACAGGTTCGCGCGTCAAACGCAATTACGTTCGGTGCTGTATTGAGTGCGCGGGTTTGCGCGGTTCCATCGGCAGAACAGAGGGGGTTGCGGTGGAAGAAGTGGAAAAACACGCCGGATGGAGAGGAGGTCTCGCGTTTTCGCTCCGCAGATTCAGCCGTCTCGAGAGGTCGTTGAGAAACCGCGTCTAGCATTCTCGTCCTTAACCCTTTTACCTTCGGACGCAGGAAGCCGTAAATTTCCCTCGAAAAAGAGCCACATTTTCGTTTGAGAAAGTTCCACGACCGGGTGCTGGCCGTCCACCCACGAAAGGCTCTTCCCGTCCTTCGCTTAGGTAAACAAAAGCGAGACTACTTTAAAACGCCACTTAACTCGGCACGGCAATATTGTGGCCCCCGCGGACGAGAATAATTGTCGGAGACGAGGAATCGGTAGCTCGGGTCGTGATGTGATGGGGAGGATGACGAATGTGCAGGAAGAATGGCGGACGACGCTTTTGTCATAGCGGAAGATGCGACCCGAGGTAGTGTATTTATAAGTGAGAGCTCAGCGTGTTTCTCGGTGTGAATAGCTACGAACTGCACTCTTGTGCGACCGATATACAGGGTAAGGTATTCAATATGAGAGTTTTAACACGTTCACTGCCAAGCGTATTTGCTATGTTAGAACCGCGATGCGATGAAATACTGCAGAGTATGACTAAAGCATGCAAAATGAAGGTAACGAAAAGTTATGGAAGCCAAAGTATGGAAACACCGTTCCAGTATCAATTGCTTTTACACCATTGCAAATAGGTTTCGTTGCAAAATTTTTGCATTTTTGTGAAATGGTTTGCACCGGTCACCGCATATTTTGTTAAGTTAGAACTGCGATGCGATCAAATACTGCAGAGTATGATATAAATCGTGCAAAATGAAGGTAACGCAAAGTTGTTGGAAGGCAAAGTATTGAAGCACCGCTTCAATATCAATTGCTTTTACAAGATTGCAAATAGGCTTCATTGCAAATTTTTTGCATTTTTAGTAAAATCTTTTGTGCTAGTCATCGCGTATTTTGCTACGTTAGAACCGCGATGCGGTGAAATACTGTAGAGTATAATTAAATCGTGCAAAATAAAAGTAGCGCAGAGTTGTTAGAAGCCAAAGTAATGAAACACCGTTCCAATATCAATTGCTTTTACAAGATTGCAAATAGGCTTCATTGCGAATTTTTTGAATTTTTGGTAAAATCTTTTACACCGGTCACCGCATATTTTGCTACGTTAGAACCGCGATGCGATTAAATACTGCAGAGTATGACTAAATCGTGCAAAATGAAGGTAACGCAGTTTTGTTGATTGTGAAACGAATGTATTGAAACACCATTCCAATATTAATTGCTTTTACAAGATTGCAAATAGGCGTTCAACAGTTGGACCAAGAATATTTAAATAATTCTCTAAGTTTGGTATAATATGTTCGTTCCACTCTTCTTCTAATTCGTCGTCACTATCTGTCATCGCGTATTTTGCTAATGTTAGAACCGCGATTCAATAATTGAACCAAGTGAAATACTCTAAGTTTGGTGTGATATGTATAATTAAATCGTGCAAAATAAAAGTAGCGCAGAGTTGTTAGAAGCCAAAGTAATGAAACACCGTTCCAATATCAATTGCTTTACAAGATTGCAATATATATTTTGGTGACCTTATCATTGCGATATTTTTTTCCAATTTTTGATTAAAAATCTTTTGCACCGGTCACCGCATATTTTGCTACGTTAGAACCGCGATGCGATGAAATACTGCAGAGTATGACTAAATCCTCGAAAATGAAGGTAACACAAAGTTGTTAGAAGCCAAAGTTGAACTGTTGAAACGTAAAGGATATTGTAATTTAAATGCAGAAATTCTACTTGAAATGTAATGAAACTGTAATGGTTAAATTTTGAACTGTCAATTATAATCAATTCAAGTGCGTAATCATTTAATTAGCGAATTAGAAGATATATAGAGATGAAATGTGAAACGTAATGAAATTGTAATAGTTAAATTTTTGACTGTCAATTATAATCAATTCAACTGCGTAGTCATTTAATTAGCGAATTAGAATATATATAGAGATGAAATGTTGAAATGCAATAAAACTGTAATGGTTAAATGCTGAACTGTCATTTATCATTAATTCAACTCCATAAGCGTTTAATTAGCGAATTAGACTCTATATCAAGATTTTCGTACATTATAGCGTTACATGCCACGTATGTGGCTGCTTAACGGAATCAAAGATCAGTTCCTCTAACTATATGCCTGCTAGTACAAGCAATTATAGCCGCTCACCGTGAAACGCTATTTGCGTGTTACGGTAACTACAGTCGTTGATCGTGGAACACTATCCCCATGCTACTGACAATAATCGTTTGATACAGCACAACCATCATGTGAGCCGCTCAGTTGCCGAATTGATAAATGCCATAATACCAACGTATTAAATTTATTCGAAATATACAGAATTGAACGTTAATCAGATGCTTTAGCAGCAAAATGTAGTTAATTGCTTTCGCCTGTGAATGACGAATATATAATGGGCGACGGTCTTATAAATTAAATATATTTTGCAAAACACTATTATTAAAAAATATTTGTCATATGTCATGTTACAATTGTGACTTGATTAAACGTTGTATACATAAACGTTGCATAAACAAATATTTATTTCCACGTTGCATTAAAAATTCGAACAATTTAATGGAGTCATTTAATAAAGTAACATAATTAAACTAAAACGTCTTTCGTTTCCACCGTAGTATACTCTAATACTAACACATTAAGTGTAACTCAAATAATAAATTGAGAAATAAATGAGATGAGAAAAACATAAGATCTGGAAACGAAGTAAATAGTTTCTGTCTCAGACATTGGATGCAATTATTATGGAACCATACAAGTATATTGTTGTATGTTTTTCTTACGTACGCCAGCATGAACATGATTACACGCTGGTAACATTTCGTAAATTGGCTACTTAGTTACAATCATAACGGAAACAAACGTACCAAAAAATTTCAACTAGGTTTCTCTTATATTTTCACGTAACAGCGAACGACGTTATTACATAGAATGAGTTTTTTTTATATTATTAACTACAATTTTTCTTGGAATTTTCGCGGAGTCTACTAAAATCGTAATGCTTCGAAGGTCAGTTATAGCTTTATGTAATGACACTTAGCAGAATGAGACGAAGAGTAGCGTGAGCAACAGTCATTTCTACAAGAATGAAAGATATTAAGCACACGTGAGAAGAATTCTCTCTGAAAAATTTCCGATGTGCCCTAAGTGCACTGAAAGAAGGACAGCGCCTGACGTACATTTAATCTCCACATTTAAAGACTACCTTCTGAAAATATTTTAGCATTACACATGTTTTGCGTCAACAAAACATCATAATGCGGTCCGGCGAATACCATTTTGTCATAATAAAATAACAACAATACTTATTTCGTTTTAACCGGGTAAATAAAATTGTGGCTAGTGCTTCGGACAAAAATGAATTAATGCTTAATTATTGTGTCATTATCAAGATATACTTTTTCCAATTCGTACGTTAAATTGAAAAGAAAATAGAAAATATTTGTATACATTTAATCCGAAGAGAAAAAGGACAATTTTAAACTAGTGAATTCTGTAAGTTATGTTTGACGAGGACACCAATAAAAATCAGTTTTTCGAAAAATGAAGATTTTGGAAAATTGTATAAAATAAAAATAATTTCATTGGTCACTATGTACAACACAACGTACAATAAGCATGGGTATCAAATATATTTCCATTTTCTTTCAAATCATTTTCATTTCATATTTCTCCATATCCTTTTCAACGTAACAACGGCACAATCACAGTAAAACTAGATATAATCAGCGTACTTAAAAATTTATTAACTTCTTGACTCAACTATTAGCCACGAATCTACTTAACAAAATCAATTTGGTCCCGTCATTAATATATTTATTAGATTATTTATTTAATATATATATCTTTGTATTAAAGAATCGAATATAATATAATTAAATAAATATACCTTTATATTAAAAAATACCATATTACCGGTTAACTTTCCTTACCGCAATTTATCGTATAAAACAAACTCTACATATTTCGGAAATCTTCCTCGTCAACCAGAAACCGGCAATATTTACATTTAATTCTTAAATCCCGCAATGATCATAAAAGAACGTTCAATTGCGCAACAAAATAGCAAAACAACCCAACCAACTCGTTACAAGAAAATAACCCCCGACAAATCCCCGCCAATTACTTCGCCGTAACACTCTCAAACAATTAGCTAATTAAGATCCCCACCGGCTTAACTTCGTTTCCGACTATCGAGGGCAAATTTGTACAGCGCAACTGCCGTCTGCCAGCGTTTTCGTTTGACAGATCGCCGTCGACCGCTGAGAATCCCCATTGCGATTCGATTCCTCGTAAGACCGCCCTTTGTTATTTCGGCATTAACCCTTTAACTGCTGAATACTTCCGGCCGAAGCGCTGGCTGAGGTCAAAATACTTTTCACCCGTGTGAACTCTATTGAACGATTATGTAAAGCGCAACTAAGTTCTAATGGTAACTTTCATTTACGCTATATTAAATAATGCAAAAAAATTATTTGATAAGGAACGCATCTGTATTCAGTTCATACATTGATAATTGTGGCTGCAGTAGGTAGGAATTCGAAACGATTGGGAAACGCATCGGGTAAAGTATATAGTGATTGACCGCTTAAGAATAGTGATTGAATGAAAGGCGTATAACTTCAACGTGTAATGTTGCATTCATTATTTTTTAGCATATTAGGACAGAAAAATGTTGTATGAACAAGTTCAGCCTGCAACAAAATAGAAACAAAGTTGTATTTATTAATAACACAACAATACATTTAATATTGCCAATTCATAGTGTTATTTACAGCTATTGACCACCTTGTAAACTTGTGAGAAATATGCGATTAGTTTTACTATATTACCTTTAAATGTTATCGGATATAATTTTCGACGGTAGCACCACGCTGAAACGTATAAGCATATTGAAATAAAAGCGCAAAAATAAAATAGGCCGTTTCGAACGTATGTCGTAGTAGGTTTCGGGTATACGGCCAATGGGACTCGGTACGCCTTCTATTTATGCTAATAAAAAAAAAAAACAAAAAAGGAACGATAAATGACAACCGTAAACAAGACGGTTTCCATGCAGGATATCATGAATTACAATGATTTTTATGCGATTAAACCAATTAAATGTATCAGTGGTCATTTATTGTCCAATTCCATTGCTGCAAATATGGTGATTGACCACCCTAGTACATCGGATAATTACGATATTAGGAAACCGGGACGGATACAAAACCTTTAGTGAGGTTATTCCATCACATACAAATCATATATTTTTTTCAGGAATACTATATAGACTGCAAAATTATTACAAATTCACCAGTCTTTTCTAAAAGATATCGTCAAGCACTTACCCCTTTTTCTTAAAAAAAAAGCAAAAAGTATTTTGCTATGTTAGAACCGCGATGCGAGGAAATACTACAGAGTATAATTAAATCGTGCAAAATAAAGGTAACGCAGAATTGTTCAAAACAACGAAAGTATTGAAGCACCCTTCCAATATCAATTGCTTTTACAAGATTGCAAATAGGCTTCATTGCAAATTTTTTGCATTTTTAGTCAAACTTTTTGCACCGGTCACCGCGTATTTTGCTTTGTTAGAACCGCGATGCGATGAAATACTGCGGAGTGTGACTAAATCGTCCAAAATGAAGGCAGTGTAGAGTTGTTAGAAGCTAAAGTATTGAAGCACCGTTCCAATATCAATTGTTTTGACAAGATTGCAATTAGGCTTCATGGCGAATTTTTTGCATGTTTACTAAAATCTTTTCCACCGGTGACCACCGTGGCAGTCATTGTGTTAATCACGGGTAATCTACACAAGAATTCTGTATTGCAAGACTTCAGATATTCGTTCATGAACGCAGAACGGTCAATCACTGTGTACCGGTCGATCACTGCCTACTTTACCCTATATGCGACCATAGTCTATACCGATAGATTTCGGCGGACGCATATACGCGTCCATAGCAGTCAAAGGCGTAATTACCTTGACAGCGTAGGAGAATAAGACCAAACCGGAAGACGCGGACGTAGAAACTGTTTCCCGCTTCCTCAATTTTCCCACCTTCTCCTTTTTTCCACTCTCCTCTCTCTCGCCTTTTGTTTCTGTCTCCCCGCGACTCGAGTCCTGCTGTAATCCTTGACCGTAAATCGGGATTAAACTTAGCACCACTTCCGGCGCGAGCATTGGCTGAGGAACAAGTAGAGTGCGCCGTCGTGGTTGTTCTCTTCCTCCGACAATCTCTCTTGTCCCCTCGAGTCCTCTCCGTCTATTGTTCGCCGCCGTGCTCTTCTCGATCCTCGGAGTCATGCTCGCGAAACGGCCAGCGTCTCGTGTCTTCTCGTCCAGAAACGCGCGTATTCAAATCCCGAGTTTTTCCGGGCGGACGTCAGGCGCGTACGTGTGTGCGTCGAGAAATTCCGCGGAAATGGTAATGACGGAGGCGTTTCCTTTTTCGCACGGGATTAGCCCAGAGCAGGTCTTATGCGCGCCAACTTTTAATCAGGCCGCGGTGTTAAAGGAGTCCGCGCGCAGATCAGCGTGTTTACGTGAGGTGCGGTCTGTTGGATATGAACAATAATTCTTCTCCAACCGTCAACGCAGCGTCTCTTCTATGTTGACGGTTGCAAGAAATATAAAAATGGATGTGTAAAAAGTGAAGAATGTATTTCAATAACAATATATGGACCGTTTATTTTGAAAGTGGTGTAAGTCTTGATTGATGCGCGCTATTCTATTGGGTTGGAGGGAAAGTTCTGTCGTTGGATATGAACAATAATTCTTCTCCAACCGTCAACGCAGCGTCTCTTCTATGTTGACGGTTGCAAGAAATATAAAAATGGATGTGTAAAAAGTAAAGAATGTATTTCAATAACAATATATGGACCGTTTATTTTGAAAGTGGTGTTAGTTTTGATTGATGCGCGCTATTCTATTGGGTTGGAGGGAAAGTTCTGTCGTTGGATATGAACAATAATTCTTCTCCAACCGTCAACGCAGCGTCTCTTCTATGTTGACGGTTGCAAGAAATATAAAAATGGATGTGTAAAAAGTAAAGAATGTATTTCAATAACAATATATGGACCGTTTATTTTGAAAGTGGTGTAAGTCTTGATTGATGCGCGCTATTCTATTGGGTTGGAGGGAAAGTTCTGTCGTTGGATATGAACAATAATTCTTCTCCAACCGTCAACGCAACGTCTCTTCTATGTTGACGGTTGCAAGAAATATAAAAATGGATGTGTAAAAAGTAAAGAATGTATTTCAATAACAATATATGGACCGTTTATTTTGAAAGTGGTGTAAGTCTTGATTGATGCGCGCTATTCTATTGGGTTGGAGGGAAAGTTCTGTCGTATTTTAAAGAAACTATTTGAATTAATTTATAAAAATATGTGTTTAATATTAATCATAATACATTTAATGTGTTGTATGATGAACGCCAAACTCTTCTGCAATTTCTCGACTTGTTAAATGTGGATTATTTTCCAACATGGATCGCAAAACATCATTATCGATCTTGAATGGTCGTCCAGATCGATCACTTTCTTGGAGGCTCAGATCCCCGGAACGAAATTTGCTAAACCATCTTTGACAAGTACGAACATTTACAATATCTTTTCCAAATACCGCACATAAATTTTTACATGCAACCGATGCGTTGCTTCCTTTGTGGAATTCATACAAAATGCAGTGTCGTAAATGCACTTTATCTACTGACATGTTTTTCACTTTAAATATCACAAGTAAATGATGAACGGTAAAAATGGACTCCTTTTATATTATACAGCAGCTATAAAAAATAAAAAAAAATCCGAATGACTCACTAGCCAGATGTTTTTTTTATTTACAAGAAAAATTATCTGCCTATTAAAAATACGACAGAACTTTCCCTCCAACCCAATATAAGTGTTAATATCCGTCACTTTTCAGTAGATGGTCAGTTATTTTCTCATCTGACACCAGTCTTCCACTTTACATGGTTTACTCTGTAGTTTACCTCATTTTCACCTTAACATGACTATTCCCTGTTATCCCGACGCAAACTCCCAATTGTAGAATTCCACTTCACTTTACTTGGTTGCAGCGTTGGGAATATTCAATGAGGCTTTCCGTACTGTCTTGGAGAAATGTTACACACATAATTGTTACATTAACTGTCATCGTTTGCTTAACACTTACTCGTAGCTCCGCTACTCCTTTCCAACTGCGTCCGTAGTTTTTCTTCTTTGCCGCATTTACGCTTTCCCACATTTATAATTATTTTTATACATTTAATTAGCCGCCACTTTATTAAATCATGTTATTGCAAATTATGAACTAATTTGTTGAATGCTAATAAACCATACCTGGGTGTAGAGGCATACACCGATTGGGATAGATTCACATAAAATTACGATCGTTTGAATTTCCTAACAGTACTCGGATATAGTTTTTTATTTAGACGACTTGTGATTCACCGTATCCGATTAATATCGATTATTGACATTCGTCAGATGTTTTTGTGACTGTGTCATTCGAGTCAGATTGCGACAGTTTTTTTTTTATTTTTTTTTTGTATCCTTTATATGAGTAACGAGCAATATGGTCCATGAGGTTTAAAATGTTATCAACGTTTTTAGAAATACATAATGACACGTCACTTTCTCACAACATGCGTTGATTGCGGTGTCGTTAAGCTTGCGGTGATTTTTGCGATATTGGCAGGTGTAAAGTAACTGTTTCTACTGTGAAAAGTGAGGTTTAACTATTCGTTGGATACTTTAACTTGTTGATGTCTGTGTTAGATAGCAACAACAATCGTATATTAAATTTGGTTTTTGGCGGAGATGGATCATTTCTTCAATACTTTTAAGTCTATGAAGACAAACATATTCTTCTGGAATTCCCGACGTCGCATTGTACCTCAATTCGCATTCATCAAAGCGTCTGCAAATTTATCGAGTGAACTATAAAAATTTAAATTGAACCGACCACCAGTTGTCTGAATCGTCTATAAATTCCTATGTCATTGAGCAGTAAAAATTCGTATGGACGAAATTGAAACCAGTTTCCTCAAGGTATAAAAATGTAGAAATAATCATTTACTGAACATGTAAATCATACCTAAATTCCTCTATCATTTACGAATAAATGTGTGTATAATCAAATACGAATTTTTGATGAAACGAATTTTTCATCGTCACATTGGCTTAAATAAAATAATTAACAGCTGTCAAAGTACAAATATATCAAGTACCATCCCCCGTCTACCTAAACTACCACTAAACGCCTCTGTCAATTATTAATCGAATCCTATACAATCAAATACAAATATATACATAAAGTATAAATATATCAAGTACCATCCCCAGTCTACCTGAACTACCTAACTACCTAACTAAACTACTAAACTATCTAACTAACTAAACTACTAAACTACCTAATTATCTAACTAAACTACTAAACTACCTAATTATCTAACTAAACTACTAAATTACCTAAATTAATTCCTTCGTCAATTATTAATCAAATCCTATACAATCAAATATAAATTTTGACGCAATTATGTCCATGTCCAACTTTAAATAATTTACTAAAATTTAAACCAACCAGTGGCCGTCTACCCAATATCTAAACCACCATTGAATTCCTCCAGCATTTGACAATAAAAGTTTCTATAACCGAACACGCATTTTCATGAACCCTAGCCAGTTCTTTATTTGCAAACTTAAACTACTGTTTTCGCAGAGCTCATATATAAACTAACCGACTATCTTCATCACCCCTAAACCTCTCCGTCACTTAGCAATAAAAATTCGCAGCATCGAATTCGTATTCTGGCACTCCCGGCCCACTCCTTCACCATCTTCACGTTTGCGAAGACAAGCATTGGCTCGTATCCATTGTCTTCGGCCGTTACCGAACGTATGTTCCATCACCATCGATTCCATTCTTCTTCACTCGCGCCCCAGTCGTCCATTGTGTACCGGCGAGGCGTCGAATCAATCTCAGGAATTTCATATCGCGGGCTTTGCCTCCCATCCCATCGTTTCGACGCGTAAGCACGGTAAGCACAAACAAGAGACAGCCGAAGCTCCTTGCCGATTTATGTCGCGCGTCCCGTAAAAAGGAACAACCGTCGTTTTTACCGCCGCTATTGTTCCTCCTCGAGATTTCATTCTGTACGTCGCTGTATACAAGGCGTTGGAGTCGATAGATCGAGAACCGGCATCAGCCAAGACGAATACTTCTTCTACGTTTTCTCTTCTCTTGCGTAGAATGTCGTAGAACGTCTCGTTCCTCTTTTTTAACGTCCTGCTGCGTTATACCGGGTGTACCGTGATTCATGGCGTTTTACGGATGGCGGGCACAAATTGATATAAATGCGTGACCCTAGTCGCGGTTGGAATCGTTCGTTGTTTAACCGAAGTTGTTCAACTGGTCGACTTTATTCTGAATTCTTCTGGAATCATCGTAAACAGTAGGTGTAGTTAATAATCATGTATAATAATACATATAATAATAATAGAAGAATATATAAATCAGTAAATTATATTCACAGATATTCTGCATTACTACGTAACGCTGTTATGCGCAGAAGCATGTATGTATATTAAATTACGTTGCATTATTATTATATAAATTATATAGATCAATAAATTAAATAATGCAACTATACATTAAAAAAGTTCAAATTTAAAGCTTTCGCGGCTAGAATTGTTTCAATTTGTTCATTTGAAAATTTAAAGTTATTCAGCTGGTTGACGTTATTCTGAACTCTTCTGGTATTCTCGTAAACAGTATGTGTAGTTAATAATCATGTAAGACAATATATGTAATATTAATAGAAGAATATATAATAATAATAGAAGTTATGTGAATGTTCTTTGAGTTACAACAATCATTAAATTATATTCACAGATATTTTTCATTACTCCGCGACGCTTTTTTGTGCAGATGCATATAAATATATATATATACTAAATTCCGTTACATTATAATTATATAAATTACATAGATCAATAAATTGAATAATGTAAGATTTTAAATTTAAAAAGATTTTAAATTTAAGTCCTTTGCGGTTATGATTGTTTATATTTGTTCAGGCTGTGATTGTTTAAATCTGTTCATTTGAAAATTTAAAGTTGTGCAACTAGTCGACATTATTCCGAACTCTTGTGGTATCCTCGTAAACAATAAGTGTTATTAATAATTGCTAAATGTATGGAAATGTATGAGTGGACATAAACTTATCGGGAATAATGTAAATTATGAGCGAAGTTATGTGAATGTTGTATGAGTTACATCAATCGTTAAATTATATTCAAATAGCGCTTGCATTACTACGTAACGCTATTATGCGTAGATGCGTATATGTATATTAAACTATGTTGCATTATTATTACATAAATGACATAAATTAATAAATCGAATAATATAATTGTATATTAAAAAGTTTTAAATTTAAGGCTTTCGCGGCCGTGATTATTGGCACATTATTGGCTTCCGGATGATTACCGGGTTTTTTCTCCGTATTTTACCGACATTTCGCAGGCTTACAGTCTGCATCATTAGAAGAGAGAGTGCTCCGATACTGACTATTCATCCGGAAGCCAATAATTAAACATTAAAAGATTCTTCACTACATAGACTTCTGCTGAAGGAACCATATATTAATAAACCAAAACGCCGAGCAATCACTCAAAGCGTATACTACCACAAACTGACAATTCCTCTTTAATTCCGCAAAATCTTCAAAATTCGCCTAGTATTACTCACCAACGAGACGCCACTACATTACCTTCACATAAATTTACCTCCGCCGCTACTTGCTCCCGGATTTTCGCCACACCTCATATACGCAAGTGAGACGAATAATTAAATATTAAAAGATTCTTCACTGTATATACTTCTGCTGAGGCAACTATAAATTCGACGACACTCCCAAATTTCTCAATACATTCTGTTAAACTTCGAAATACCCCAACCCAAACGCCGACCACTCATTTGCAATGAATACTACCACAAACCGGCAATTTTTCTTTAATTCGGCAAAATCTTCAAAATTCGCCTAGTATTACTCACCGTCAAATGAACACAACGAGACGCCAATACCTTACCTTCACATAAATTTTACTCCACCACCATTTGCTCCAGGATATTCGCCAGACCCCATATACGCAATGAGATAAATAATTAAACATTAAAAGATTCTGCACTACATAGACTTTCGCTGAGAGGACCATAAATTTTCAATACATTCGGTTAAACTTTGAATTATCTCAACCTAAACGCTGAGCACTCATTCACAACGTACACTACTATAAACCGACAATTCCTCTTTAATTCCGCAAAATCTTGAAAATTCGCCTAGTATTACTCACCAACGAGACGCCAATACATTACCTTCACATAAATTTACCTCCGCCGCCACTTGCTCCCGGATTTTCGCCACACCCCGTATACGCGAGTGAGACAACCCCTAGTTTTCTGGACCACTGGGTCTTAGACAAGCGTGATAGAATATAAAAGCAAAACGTTGGCCGATCTCGTGCTCTCTCCTAGATTAAATGTCGACCCAGCGGCTCTCCCTTCTCTCGACTCTCGGCCACCCCTTCTTATCTGTCTTGTGTACCGTAGACTTGCAACCGGCTTTCCCTTTTCTTACCCTTCCCTTTACCCTTCCACTTTTTTCTTTCCGACGACGCGTCTCTAACGTCATATACCCTTTCCACACCCTCAGCTTTTTAAGGGTTCAATTATCCGTGGACCCCGCGCCCTCTCTCTTTATTTTGACTCGTCACGCCTCTCTTATTCGTCGTCATCGCGACGGCCGGAGGAAGGGTGGAAAGCAGGCAAAACGAAAAAGTTGCCTCCGCCGAGACGTTCGCCAGAAATAATCTCTCGTTCCGCGTTTAAGTCTGTATAGCTGAGAACTGCGTTGCGCGCGGGGGTGTTATTTGCAGCGTGACGAAATGGGAGTTTCTTAGAGAACTTGTGGGGGAGGGTAGTTGGAGAGCTTGGAGGTGCTTTGCAGGTTTCTGTGAGTTTGTGCGGTGCGATTCTAAGAATGTATGAGTGAGAGAGAGAGAGGGGGATTAATTATTTTTGGTACGCGAAAATAGGGGTATCTTGTGGGAATTGTGAAAAATATTGGCGGAGTGTTTGAAAATTCTTAAGAAATGTTTATTGATTTTATAAGAATATTTGGACATTTTTAAGAGTAGATATGTATGTTTGTGTTCATGCCACGTATTATTAAAGATGCGACAGTAAAAGAGAACATACAGAGAGAGAGAGAGAGAGAGAGAGAGAGAGAGAGAGAGAGCGGCATCCACTCGACGACCAGTAGGTTAATTATACGCGGCATCCCATTTTGAGCGCCGCATATATGCGACATCGAAATAATCTGTACAAGTGTCATCTATAGCCGATGGCAAATTTTTCGTTATCAAGAGCATTTTCCGTTGATTTTATTGACATATTGGATTAATCATTTCTTAAAACTCTTTAGACTTTCCGATTTTATATTTAAGACTTATATATATACAGACATTTTTTCCGGCGCGAGTTTCCGTTCAGTGACAGTACTTCGGCGGACGGGGCTGCCGTAGCGAAAGGGTTAATTATTTTAGGTACGCGAAAATAGGAGTTTCTTGTGGGAATTGTGAAAAAATATTGGCGGAGAGTTTGGAAATTCTTAAGAAGTGTTTATTGATTTTACAAGGATATTAGGACATTCTTAAGAGTAGATATGTATGATTGTATTGATACCACGTGTGTTTGAAGATGCAAGATATATATACTTAGTTTTATTCCGTGATTTTTTATCAAGATATATGTAATTTTTAAATTTTCTATACAATAAAATCACATTTATATGAACTCAATCTGTAATATCAGTATTATAATATAAATTCATACTTCAAGTCAACTCTATTAATGTTTTCCGAAAAATCATGCCTACATTCTTCAAAAATAATAAACTGTGAAAAATTCACTTAAAATTTAGATTTCACTTATATTCTTATAACAACATGCTACACGTACAATGCGACCGAAATAGGCTTATAACTTAATCATTTTTGCAAATATTAATATTTCCTTCTACAGTAATAATCTTGAGGCTGAGGATTTTCGAGAAATGTGTAAAGAAAAATATTTAACTATCATGCCCAATTCCTGAAAGAGGTTCGCATTTTTACTTGTACTATTTTACATTAACACTGACGTCCATTATTTTTGTCAACTTTAGAGTGTTCATATTATTATTTAAATTGAGATTGTATTAGTAACATAAATTTGAGCTGCGCCTTTTTGTTGGCGCACACAGAGTACTGATCCTTTGAGCTTAAAGCTTCTTTTGTCTGCACCCACAAACATTCCTGTCTTTCGGTAGACAAGGAAATTCGTTCTCACGGAAATTAAAAATTCTCGCTCGGGAATTACAGAGGCGGTAACTTGTTACAAGAACTTTGACTGGATGATTTTTTTCAGTTTTTCTTCAGTCGAAGCGCGTCACTCAGAAATTGACCCATTAAAGGCATTCAAGTGTTCAACCTTAACTACTCGATGGTTCTTGGGATGAAATTAGTGTAATTTGTGTGCTGACTATTAATGAGTGATTGTTTGACATGATCTAAGACTTTGAAGACAATGGACTGATGTTAATGAGACTGACCTCAGAATCTCCTCAGTAGGTTTTTTTGTACAAACATTTTTTTCAATTTCTTGGGAAATTTACCGATCTATCATATTATTAATATTACGCAATGCTGTAATTATTGTGTATAGACAAAATGTATGTATATAAATACTTATTATATACACAGTTGCCGAATATGATAATGATAGTTCATAAATCGATCATTAAATATATATATATATATATATATATATATAATTGTTATTTATCGGTTGCATCGCAAAACAGAACACCATTGCCTTTAAAAGTTTTAAAATAATTTTAGAATCATAAGTCAAATACTACGGATTTGTAAAACAGCACGTACCACCCAGTTTACAGTTTTATAATATCAAATACGTCCTCTTGAATTGTCCAATTTTAAACAGCGGCAAAAATAAAAAAAATATTTTACTTAACTTAACATTTTCTTCCATGTGCCAATAGCATACGTTCAGAATTAAATGGATTGAATAAAGAAAAAAATCAGTGAATTCCCGAGGCAACCGATTCTACCCTTCAAACGTCGTGAACTTATATAAAAGAAAAGACACTTAATTTTCATAACAAATTCGGTGATGCATCAGTCAGTCGCTTCAAATAAAGTTGTCACAACATTTTCGAAACAACAGTTTTCCGCTGTTAATCATGATTATTGCAGTATTAACACAAATTCTTATATTGTTGTAACAGTTTTTCTTTCTTGCCCTTTTTAGAAAACTGACATAACCCGAATGTGGTTCGGAATCGAAGAATTTGGTGCGCATTAACACAAACAAAAATCCTGCACCGTACACAACGCATAATAAAAGGTACAATTATCTTGTCTGCGACTGTCAGTTCAAGTCGGATGCAGCCGCTTTGCAAATAAAATTTGGAAGAATCGAGTTGTCGTGACATTCTTTGTCACTTCTGTCGGTTTTCATCCTCACTTAAAACTGATCGCTCAATGACGTTAACCCACATAAAACTGAGCCGCAAAGGTTTGCGCAACGGGATCAAAAGGAGTACAGAGTTTCGGATGGAACGGAGAAAAATGCCAACACGCGTCGTCCGATTCGAATCAAATGAAATCGACAATCTGCACAACGAAAACGTTCCACGGGCGCGACAAAAAACGGTCGAGGGCTTGACCCGTAGAATGTCAATATACGCTGCTTGATTCGAATCAAATCAATGTCGCGCGATCCGTGGCGACGATATTACTGCGGCAGTAAAAATTCGACGTCGATCGCAGGAAAAATCGGAATTCCACGGTTTGTTGTGGAATTTGGATCGATCGGGGGAAACCAAAATTCCGAACATTGTGGGAAAATTGCGGGCTAGTCATTCGTGAAATATTAGCATCGCGACGTTTTTCGAATTAGAATTTTACGGATTTGCACCGCAGTGATTCAATCAGAATAGTACGAATTACTGCTGATCATTGAGATCGACTGCGTATTGGAAAATGTTTGATTTTATCGTACATGCGTGCGTATTAACTCTTTACTGTCGGTAAGTTTTGCTCTTAACCAGTTAACTGTGTTTGACGAGTATACTCGTCATGGAGAAGCGACACGATTTTGTGTATTGACGAGTATACTCGCCATGCGTAGAAAGCAGTGATCATTGGCTATTTAAATTGCAATTTTTGAGAAAAACAAAACATATTCTCAAATTTCAAGATGTTTGGAATATTTTGAGGCTATGCCGGAATAAAACAAACAAATAAAAAACATAAACAGTTTGAGATGAACTCATGCGTCCCCGTATGCACCGGTTGAAACAGTTTACCAGTTCGCATAATGAATTTATTTATGTGCGACGATAATGTTTTATAGATTTTAACCTAAAAGGAGCAAAGGCAAAAGTCAAAAAGTTGATTTATAATAGGATTCCTTCAGGTATGGTCAGTCATGGGAGAAATACGTGACGCCGACTTGACTAAAAACGCAAAAAATTTGCAATGAAATCTATTTGCAATCTTGTAAAAGCAATTGATATTGAAACGGAAATTCAATATTTTGACTTCTAACATTTCTGCGTTACCTTCATTTTGCACGATTTAATCATACTCTGCAGTATTTTATCGCATTCCGGTTCTAACATAGCAAAATATGCAGTGACTGGGGCAAAAGAACATACGCTTGGCAATCAACGTGTTAATATCAGTATTCAGCTTAACGCACAGCAACAACCACACACGCAATCGTCTATCAAACAACTTTACTCGCCTTATCACCATAAAAACTTGAGGCACGTCTCTCGCAGCTAACATATTGCCCTTACACATTACTGATCGCTCACAGGCCGTTCCGGCGAGCTGAAAAATTACTATACGCCGTTGGGCACAACAGCGTGCCGATTTCGGGGTTACAAGGCTCGCAACTGCAAAAGCACCGGAATTATAAAGGAATGTGGAGCAGCGCGGTCAGCGTTCGAGATTCGGGAAATTCGTGGCATCGAAAATCGATTACGTTGCCGTGCGGGGGTGAGAAGCGGAGAAACGCGAGAGCCACTTTCGGCTCAACCTGACCGCGGAATGTTGGGTGAAACAAGTGTCGAAACGTGAACATCGTAAATCAATATCGAACGCGCGAACGGTCAAACGCGGCAGAAGTGTGCTCGGCTGAGTGTTGTTTGCATTTCCATAAGTACATATCGCGCGGAATATCAGGTTGCGCCGCGCCACAAAGAGATTGAAAATTGCTGCCGCCACTTCAGTCCTACGCGCTCGGGAATTGTTAAGTCAACGCCCTGACGTCTGGATGGAGTTGTCGAGGTGTGCCAAATTAACCCTTTCGCTTCGAACGCCGCTTATAGGCGGCATCCACGCGATGACCTGTGCGGCATCCAAATTATGCGTATACAAGTGCCATCTGTAAATGACAAATTTTTCCTTAGCGGCAGAATATTTTCTGTTCATTTTATTGACAAGTTGGATTAAGCACTTCTTAACACATTGTTCACCGGCAATTTTATGCATAAACTGTCTCGAGTCATCAACCATTATTTCGCAGTTGAATGTGGACGTGAGACGATGTAAATAAAGTTAAATAAAAATTAAATTATTTATACATAATGAATTAACTTTGTGTATAAGATGAATGTAAACATTGTCAAAATGTAACTTCGCATATGAGATGAAGATAAATAACGTCAAAGTGTGTTACAAACATTCAGGACTATCGGAAACAGATAAAACATTCGCGTATAATTCATTGAACGACCCTTCATTAGTACTTTCTGTCATTCATTAAATTAAAGCGAATTACTTAGATTTTAGAAATGATCTTGCTAAAAAATTAATTTGTATAAGCAAAATAACTGTGTTTCCATATAATAATTCTTCGAATACAAAACGTTTCCCTAACAAAATGGATAAAAGAATAAGATGTCGTGTATGTAGTATGAAAAATCTACGCAGAGAAAGTTTCTATACCTGCGGAATTCGTCAGACGAATAAGGGTTTACCTATTGGGCCATGCGTAAATGAATGTTTCAAAATTTTTCTTGAAAAAATAAACAAATAACTTGTATTTTGTTTTGGAAAATGTTTTTATTGTTATGTTCCTTTCCTATCTGGTTAATTTCCTTTTTATAAATTACGTCGCATATGTGCGACGTGTGGTCTATAAAATAAGTTTCTCATTCCTGGCCCAGCGTCGCATATATGCGTCGTACGAAAAAATACTTATTTTTTATATAAATGGAATGTTATAAATGTATATACTCAAAATCAATGCCAACTGAAGTCATATTAGAAGGAAAAACGCCATGGTCTGTGAAGCCAGAATTTCTTCTCAAGGCCTGGTAGCGAACGAGTTAAGTAATCGCGGTATAGTCATGTAGTGTGTGGACTATGCTCCCAGGGGAAACACGGTGCACCTGAGGGTTTCCTATATCACCTTGCCAAGACTACTTTCTAGACTACGTTCAAGTTTGGCATACCACCCTCGGGTGACGTCTTGCAAAAATCCTTTGGTGCCCGCGTGTCATCACAAACCGGAGTTTGCTCATCATTTACATTACTAACGTGTTGTTAATACGAAGAATCTTAAGAAACTGAGAATAATGTTAAGAAACTACAAGTTCGTGAAATATTGTTCAAAATTGATGTGAGTACAAATACTTCTAATACTAACTGTATGTAAATATTTCTCTATTGACAGTTTATCGTCATGAAATGATACCTGTTTACCAGGGTGTCTCTTACAAATATACTAACTGCGTGTAGTTGCCAACAACTCGTAAAATTTCGTGAATTTACTTTACTAAACAGTATCGCGAAACTAAACATACCCCAGAATGTGCCCAGTTTTCTCTAATGCACCATAAAGATGCATCGTACTTTTTAACCTTTTAGCTACGGCTGAATTCTGCGTGTGATTATTTCCCTGGACAGTAGAGTCTAACGTGAACTAAGTTAAAAAAAAAAATTTGAAACGATACAGCACTGCAATGTCTGACGGACAATGCCGTATTCTGCACGAGTACATTGGAAAGAAGTATTTGATGATTAAATTATAATTTTTCTTAAAAATATATTGCACATACACTAACTTTAACGATTCCCTTCAATAATTAAGAATACAATTGGATATTATATATTTTAAAACATGGTACGACACATAGACTCACGTCACAATCTCCACACACATAGCTTGATCTTCGTCTTATATCGTTTTCTGAACGTACCATACAGTTTCGTAACAATAATGCAGTTTTTTTTTTATTTGCAATACGTTTGAAAATGTTTTTTGATTAGTGTAAGCAGCTGATCAGCGATATATTTGCTGCAGCTAACGAGAAAGATGACATCCGCGAAAAACACCATAATGGCGTGTCGTCCTAAAAGATGATATCCGCGAAGGCAACTATAGTGGCGCGTCGTATCTACAAGATTAATATTAGATCTACCGGAAAGTTTTGTCTGGAAATGTTATCTCAAATTTCAACACGTATGAAAATGTTCACTTCAAAGCTATACGGCTACCTTTGTTTACCATTAAATTTCTATGTGTGCTATCGAAATGTACTGTAACAATGATTTCGTAATTTCAATAGTATCTATTGAAAATTGGTTATTACGTAATAATTGCGAAATATGGTATATTATGGGGATTTTCACTCTGAATGGAATTACGTATTGACCGTTGCTAAATTTAGAAGATTTTAATCGAAAATGTGTAACATATTATATACTAAATTTATATACGTAGTATTATATACGTAAGTCCACTTAGAGTGAAAATCACCATAAGATACCATATAAGCGTATTTTTTACGTAGTTACCAATTTTCAATATATACTACTGAAATGACGAAATCACTGTTGCAGTACATTTTGATGAGCGCATATGTAGAAATTTAATGGTAAACAAAGGTAGCAATGTATGTTTCAAGCGAACACTTTCATATGTGTTGAAATTTGAGATAACATTTCCGGACAGAACTTACCGGTAGACCTTATATGAAGTCTGTACGGCTGATTCATGTTTACGAAAGAGTAAGATGTTACAATAATAATTCGAGCGACAATGTGGACCTGAACCACACGAATCAGTGCCGTATGAGCAATCAATCAATATGGATTACCGTGTGGAATACCAATGTAGACTGCATCAGCTTAGAGTATATCAGTATGGACAGAACAATGCGTCGGTGAAGGCAGCGTAGACTATGACAATGTGGACCGAATAGAATAGCGTAGAATACATCGGAATAGACTAACAACATAGGCCGGACCGAATATCATTATAGCGACCGATTATTTAGTTCCTGAATGCAGTCATAGACTAGACGATTAGGTTACACTAAAATTGCTCATTAACCTCAAAATCAGATTCCAATGCCCGAAAACATGCTTAAGGAATTGTTTCATAAAAAATGTAATTACTCAAATCGTCTGTTTGTTGCTATTCAACAAAACTCGTGTTGGCACATTATAAATTACATTGATTATTGTGCAAGATAATAACGACACTGGTGCCACTTGGGCAAATTTTGTATTTGTGGGTGGAACGTAGATATTTCAGTATTTTGTTTTCAGTTTTGTTTTTTAATCATTTGTTTTGTCTATACAGAGAAGCAAACTTATCGGCTGATAGGTATGTTATGTAAAATTGGTTGCTGTTATTACAGATGTGCATTTAGACTATTGTTGCAACCTAATTTAAAAATATATTGAAGAATATACTACGGCAACAAAGCCCACATAATAAAAAGTTTTTTACATACCCATTGTGTTGCCACAACAAGCAGCTGAGTTCATTCTTTTCGGGAAACGTTCAAGAGAATTTGAAATCATACGCCAAACTCCAGAAATTCTTTAGCTAAAATATGAAATATACGAAAAATACGAAATACGTTTCCTAAAATTCCTAGATTTTTAACCCTTTCGCTACGGCAGCCACGTCCGCCGAAGTACTGTCACTGAACGGAAACTCGCGCCGGAAATATGCACAGTGCGCGTGGTTTCTGTATATATGTTGTTCTAAGTCTTAAATCGGAACTGTGCCGAATACATCGGAAAGTCTCAAAAGTTTTAAGAAATTATTAATCCAATATGTCAATAAAATCAACGGGAAATGCTCTGCCGATAACGAAAAATGTTGCCATCGGCTATAGATGACCCTTGTACAGATTATTTTGATGCCGCATATATGCGGCGCTCGTACCCAGAAGTCGTGGCGTGGATGCCGCGTATATGCGGCGCTCGTACTACTGGTCGTCGAGTGGATGCCGCATACGAGGGCAGTCCGATAAGTACTTAGCCTACAAAAGAAAAACGAAAATTTTGGAAAATCGACGATTTATTTTTCAACATAATCTCCTTTTAACTCGATACACTTGATCCAGCGATGCTCCAACTTCTTCAATCCGTCTGAAAAATACGTTTTCTGGAGATCTGCAAAGTAGGCCTCCGTGGCGGTGATAACCTCCTCATTCGACTCAAATTTCTGCCCAGCGAGTGACTTTTTCAAGTTTGGGAAGAAAAAGAAGTCATACGGGGCCAAATCTGGAGAATACGGTGGATGGGGCCGCTGTTCGTAGCCTAATTCAACGAATTTGGCTGTAGCGACGGCAAATGGGGCCGTTTTTTCCTTAATTCGGCGTCGAATCGGCTCAATAATTCGGCATAGTACAGCCCCGTGACTGTTTTGCACTTCTCCAGGTAGTCTATGTAGTTGACACCTTGTGAATCCCAGAAAACGGTGGCCATCACCTTTTCGGCCGATAGGACAGTCTTCGCCTTCTTCGGAGCACATTCGCAGGGCGCAGTCCACTGTTTCGACTGTTCCTTGGTCTCTGGTGTGTACCAGTGGATCCACGTTTTGTCGACAGTCACAAAACGACGTAGAAACTTTTTCGGATTGCGCTTAAACAGTGTCAAACACTGCTCTGAAGTGGTCTCACGGATGCGCTTGTTATCCGGAGTGAGCAAACGCGGCACCCATCGAGCAGAAAGCTTTCTCATGCCCAATATTTCATGCAGGATATGCCCAGATTTCATCGCTGGATCAGGTGTATCGAGTTAAAAGGAGACTATGTTGAAAAATAAATCGTCAATTTTCCAAAATTTTCGTTTTTCTTTTGTAGGCTAAGTACTTCTCGGACTGCCCTCGTATATGCGGCGCTCGGCGCGAAAGGGTTAAGTAGAAGAAAGTGAGCCTGCTTAACTGACTGTTTGCTAGTGCATAATTCGCTAATGCATATTACCATAAGTATAGTTCAGCATATTTTTCTATGTTCTAAAGGCACATATTCACTATTGAATATATCGAAAAAAATGTTGAGAAAATCAGCAGATTCCTCGGATCATCCATTATTTACTCCGACTGCCTTCCACTACTTATAAAAGGAAGCCTAATAAACAGACTAAAGAAAATCTTACTTTTCAGTTTGCAGCGACCTCTGACTATCTGTTGCTAGATCTTACAGCAAGTTACAACTTTCTCGAAAATGACTAATATTGGTACGCTTCATATAGCCCTGCTGACGGTGAGTCCAGCCGAGTGGGTCCACAGCGAAACGTTCCAAAATTATTTCTTTTAAATTGTATCCACTACGAGCAAGACGAAACGACAAGAAGCTTCTACTGTTCCACGTTTCTTTCTTTAAGTTAAACTAATTATACTCGGAGATACATTCCTGTGTCTAACTAAATTGAAAAATCGTGTATTACGAATAAGATGCAATCAAGGAAATTCATGAATCTTCCATTGAAGCGTAAGAATACTAAACCCCGTACATCTCACATTAAACTTTTGACGTCCTTAACAGGTCCCCAAGTCGGCAGATCAAAATATTCGTCGCGCCCGTTTTATATTCAATATGACTACTCGACTGTGGTTTTTAGAAACCACTTTTTGTCCCTTTCCGGAAATTGAGGTATCTGACCCCTGGTTGAAGTAGGTGCGGAATAATTAAATTGAAAATCGCGCATCACGCTTAAGAGCAATCAAACATATTCATGGAAATTCGTATTTACATCTCACATTAAACTTTTAACTCCTTCAACAGATCCCCAAGTCGGCGGATGAAAATATCCGTCATACCCGTTTTATATTCAATATGACTATTCGACTGGGTATTTTAGAATCCAGTTTTTGTTCCTTTTCGGAATTTAAAATACCTGGCATCCAATGTGCTTGACGTCAGGTCGAAATAGAAATTAATTGAAAACAGCGCATCACGCGTAAGAGCAATCAAGGAAATTCGTATTTCTTCTCTGGAATGCAAAATAACTAAACCCCGTAGATCTCACATTAAACAGCTCCTCAACAGGTCCCGAAGTCGCCGGATCAAAATACCCGTCTCGCGCGTTTTATATTCAATATGACTACCCGACTGTTCCGAAACTGCGTCGCCGGACTCCATTAATCCGAAAACTCGTCCGGCCGGCCATAACGCGTTTCACTTAAAAGTTCCGGACGTGCAGCGAATCGAATCTATTTTCGCCCGCCGTATATTTAACCGGCGTCAACTGTCTGAAGCTCCGCGACCCGCCACTTCTTAAGGCGGAGAGTGGAAAGTTAATTTTTTCAATTTCCCACACTCGCGTCTTATTTCGATGCGAGGACACGACGCGAACGAATCAAAGTGGCACTTGGCTAAGGAAAAGTCGGGCGCCGGTGGCGGAGGATGACGGGACGCGGAAAAGAAGGAAAAGGCGCGAGTGAGAGAACCTGCAGGAGTGTACCGCGGAGTATCTCGTTTAAACTTTCCGCCGACGTCGGGAATTTCAGCACCTCAACGACGAGGAACTTCCCTCGACGGGAATATACAGTACAGCTGCTCTGTCCGAAGCTACGGAGTGCCGAACTTTCTCTCATATTAGCTGCCTCGCGATTTCGATTCCCAGTCGGGATGCCTTCGGACTCGCCTATCGATGAGATCCTGGGAGTGGCTTGTTGAGCAGCGATAATGAGCGGACCGGGACAGATCTGACGGCCGGATCAAAACTGAAGCGATATTAATGCGAAACGGACCCGGCTAATTCTGCGGCGTACTCTACTGGTTTCTATAATCTGAGTGCTGCGCGCTGCGTATAATTACGGCCGCTGAACGTTGTTGATAATATAGACGCTGGCAGCGACGCGCCTCAAATGCGCGGAGGTTGAATTTCGTGTGTGCTGGTCCAGTGCAGTGATCCGGGCAGCTGTGGAAGCAATGATGCGAGTAGTCGAACGAGGCGGAACATTCGTTTGCGTGATTATCATGCTTTGAGAAGTGTTTGGATGCAGGAGGATTTTGGCGTAAGTCGAAAGGGGGAAAGAAATGTTTGATATGTGGTCAGACGTGGTTCGGTGAATTGAAAGATAGGTGACTTACGTTGTTTTTATAATAAAATTATACTAAGAATATCTAGACAATGGACAAATCATTTTTTGAGAAATATTTGCATGGGGAGGGTTTTGGCGTAAGTCTAAAGAGAAGAAAGAAATGTTTGATATGTGGTCAGACGTGGTTCAGTTAATTGAAAAATAGGTGATACGTTGCTTTTATGATAAGCTTATACTAATAATACCTAGACGCTGGGCAAATATTTATAGGGAATGTTATTTTGTGGAAAGTAGGTAATGCAAGGAATTCCTCAAAATATGACATGGATTTAGTGGAAAAGTGAGAAGTGTTCCATTTACGTTTCTGTAGGATTAACTGAAACTGTGTGTTACTTATGTGCTTATATGTGGCATACATTATTGCCTATATTTAAACTAATACTAGTTACCATTATACAAATTTCGGCCGTATGTTATTATTGCTTAGTGAGAACTTTTTCTTCGGAATATTATAGCATTTTCTTCATAGCACTTTATCAGTACGTTTTACAATAACAGGTAGCCGAAACTTAAATAACCACACCACCGATATATACACAATTTAATTGTATCGCTCTGCAATTTAATTTTAATTCGATTATCTCTTATTTTTACTAAACGATCCACACACAAATAATAACTTAATCGTACTATGCACTAATTTATCGATACACGTTTATAATAAAGTGAATTTCGTGCACTCGCCACAATTTAAATAACCGCATTATTAATACACAGATAATTCAATCATACCAATACGGATATTTATTTGTACTAAATCATCCATAATTTGAACCACACAATACATGCGCACATAATAATTTAATCATATTATTTAGTAATGTGCACGTACGCGCTCATAATAACGTGAATCAACTTTTGAACGTTCCCAAAAACTTAATAACCCCAGTATCAATATTTTTTAGTTATCGTCCATAGTTTAAATAAACGATCCACGCATACTTAAAAATTTAATCATACCACGCAATAACATATCATTACATCCCCATAGTAACGTAAATTCCAACATATTGTTCCAAAAACTAAAATAACAGCACGACCAACATTTTGTTCCCAAATAATAATTTAATCATACTACGTAGTAATGTGCCAGTACGCGCTCATAAGAACATGACTTCAACTTTTGGGCGCTCCCAAAAATGTAAATAACCTCAGTACTAATATTTTTCATTAATCTACCATTATTTAAATAAACGATCTACGCATACTTAACATTTTAATCATACAAAAATAACCGCAAGACCAACACACTGTTTTAAAATAACATTTTTTACCAATCATCTTTTATCACAACTGTGATCCACGGACAAATAACAATTTCACCATGCCACGCACCAATTTATGTCTCCGCTTTTATACCAACATAAATTCCTCTGTGCTCTGCCAGCTAAAGGCGGGCACCCGAAGTGTGCAAGATTCGCCTGGCAGTCAACCTGTTAATTAATCCGCTCTCCGACTACCGGTTTCGCCTCTCTCCGAAGAACAGCGAACAACTGACCGGACGTTGCGCGAGTCTCGCCGTGAGTTTGGCGACTGAAAGAGTCTCAGAAAGCGTCACGAATTCATCTGCGTATCCGCTGAATCTTGTGTGTCCCGCGCACAAAGCGACGTACGGAACAAGAGGCGTAACACCCGACGGGATATAGATATAGCTTAACGAAGTATTAAGAGCAAAGCACTCTGCGTAAGCCGGGGATATGCGCGATGGCGCATACAGATGTGATGCAAATTAGCGTTTAGTATAAGCCGCACTAACCTCGCCGGCCTCAAACCCCTTTTCGGTCCGCCGTTCAACGCTCAAGCAGTTTGTTCGGCTTTTTATTGGCGGATTGTCGCGCGTGCGGCCGGAATCCGTTTGGGTTTGATGACGGAGGATGGGGTAAGAATTTGGAGGAAACGTTACTGCGGCTGACTGTGTAGAGATGTGCAGGAGGTTAGTGTGTAATGTGGGTAACGGTCACTGGTGTAATCAAGAACAGCTTGGTGTTTCTTAACAATGAACGTACTGGTACTTTACACTTACCTATTCTTACCATGGGGGTTCATGCGACGCCTTATGAAATAATTAGTGATTTTCAGAAAGAAATTCCGCATTTATTAAAGCGAGAAATCGAACAATCAGACGATATAAGAATTTAAAGAAAGTCAATGAACGACAGAAATAACAATAAATGTACGATTTTAAAGTAAATTTTGAAAGAGTTTATTTCACCCCTTATGAAATAAACGTTGGGTTTCACAAAGAAATTCCTAATTGATTAAAGCGAGAAATTAAATAATCAGATGATGTAATAATTGACAGAAAGTCAAACGAACGAAAGAAATAAGAATGAATGTACAATTTCGAAATAAATTTTGAAAAGGGTCATTTAACCTCTTATGAAATAAACGTTGATTAAATGTTTCCTAATGCAAAGCGTTTTGTAAAATACATATACTCACAAAAGAATACCGGATTTTAGATAAACGCCAATATAGAAAACAGAAATAGCAATAGGAGTAAAATTACACAATTTAGGCCTGGCAGCGAATGACATCGCGTTATAGAAAATAGTGTTATATGTTTTTCATGACATAACGCGTTATTAGAAAATATATTCTACGTGTTATAAAAGACGGAACAATGGGAAAAATTTTGTTAAATACTCAAAATGTAACACGAATATTACATGTATTTTGTAAATGTTTACATGTTTGAAACAATTATTGTTAATTCATATTTATATTAAAAATCTTAATTTTTTACTGTTTTTAGTTATAGAGCACTATAAAAAGACGATTAGAACAATTGCTTAATCAACAGAGAAAATGTGCGGAACTCAAGACAATGAAAGTGTTAAATACACATAAATCAAAATTCGTCAGATGGAATTACATTCGAAGGCTTCCATCCGATTAAATTTTCACTAAATTGACAAGAGTCGCAAAAATAACCCAGCTACCAACAAAACCTCAGGAATGTCGGTCAATTTAAAATGCATTAGCATGGGACGGTATATTACAGTGTATTTTGGCCAAAAAGGTTGCAAAGTATGCATTACATCCAGTTTAATGTTTCAGTCTTCGAAATGTAACGCAAAAGCACTATGTTTACTAAAATTGTTTATAAAATTTTGTACGTATTTCAGAATAAGTGCAAATGGTTACTTAAAAATCTTCATTTCTACTGTTATTATTTTGCAAAACACATACATAAAAGAACACAAACCTGATTAGCAGGAATCTGTACAAAAATCTTTTCTTAGTCCATTACAATTTGGAGGACCTTATCTTCGATACCTGTGCGAAACCCAAAACATTAGTCTCTGAAAATGATAAGATTTCTTCTATCACCATTTGTCGTAATCAAATACAACACAAATAAATCAACGCCATCGATTCGTTAGGTGGAATTACATTCGAAGGCTTCCATCCGATTAAATTTTCACTAATTTGACAAGAGTCGCAAAAATAACCCAGCTACCAACAAAACCTCAGGAATATCGGTCGATTTAAACTGCATTCCATAGACACTATTTCGTTACGCCACACAAATGAACCCGCTAGCCCGCAGTTCCGGGCCGGCACGCTTAATGAAATAAACTCCTTCGTAACTGTTTCTACCTATCTTGGAGCCGCGCAACTGGCAAAGCAAATGTCAAGGTCCGGACTTGGAAAAGTGATATTACAGAGAACGTGATCATAGCGTTTGCAGGAATATCAAAGAGTTAATTACTAACTGCGCAAAGCGATAAGACACGTTCTCCTGACCACACAGACGTTGGACCTCGATGAAAATTTTCCGAAAGGCACGCGACCGCGCATTTCTTAAGTTTGTTAAAAATATCCGCTCGCCTATCTGCGTGGAACCGGGCGAATTAACTCTGTCTACTTGGCAGATCGATTTGGAATGCGTTTAATCAGACAAAGTACACTGACTTTTTTCATTACCGCAGATCTGGACAACGGAGAGTCACTATCGTTTGGCGAGTCAAGTTATTTTACAAACTCGGGAACGTGTCCTTCTGGAAATTATTCGGGGAGATTATGTCATGATGTAATGAGAAAAAGTGAACGACGAGTAATACGAGTTGTTTATCTTCTTCTGAGTTAAAACGCG
Organism: Cryptocheilus praepositus; assembly: GCA_033815515.1. Lineage (NCBI taxonomy): Eukaryota > Metazoa > Arthropoda > Insecta > Hymenoptera > Pompilidae > Cryptocheilus > Cryptocheilus praepositus. The sequence goes on along the minus strand of JAWWQZ010000292.1, from coordinate 136,286 downwards.
GATATAGTTTGTAGCGAGATTAATTGATCAGTTCGAAGAGCTTACAATTTTTGGATATTTTGGGACAATTAGTTGCAGTAGGCTTAAGAATTTCTGATCCCACGGTTTTTAAAGTTTCGATTTTTGCAGAATCACAATTGTAGTAAAATATTAGTTTTTGTATTTTGCAAATTGTATTGCATTTTGTATTTTTATACCCATCCGTAGCATTTTAGAAACATCACTTTGATCGTTTCTTTAAAATTTTCCCTTGGAAATTCGTCTTAAAAAGACAGTTAAACGTTAATTTGAAATTTTTGTACGACCACACAGGTTAACCCTTCAAAAGTCCAATGTTTTCGAATATATACGTATTGTGTAAATATATTATTTAAGTAACATATAAGTATTATATAAGTATATTATTTAAGTGTTATTATTATGTAGGTGTGTACAAGTATATTTACGAAACTATAAGTATATATTAGGTGTGTTGCGTCTTTATTCTACAGTATTTTACATATAATTTCAAATAATTTAAATGGTTAAAGTACACATTTTTAATAAATAAATGAAGCTAAACTGCGACGCCTTGCATAAAAATAAATATAATTTCCACTGTATTCTCTCTTCCCAAAAATGGAAACGTTTACCCGTCAATTTGTCCGTTTCCAACCCAACATACTAGCGGCGCAGTATATTTATCGGGGCGCCGATTTGCTTAATTCACGCGCGTACGTTGCGGAAAAGTGAAGGAAGGTAATGAATTTTAATAACTCGCTGGCGGCTTACAGTAAACTCTAATTTACATCGCTTTGGTATGCCTCAACCGGCGTATATCGCTGTAATACATGCATAATCAGAATCACTGCCGTGTAGCCCAAGCTCCGTGCCATTCCTGCTTTATGATCGATAGGGTCAGATAAACGAGGCTTATTACGCCAACGAGTAACGGCTGCATAACTGCGGCGAACTATAAACTGTTACGCCTCAAGAAGACGCGTGCGCTGCCCTAATTCAAATGTGACGCGCGTCTGACCAAACTCGGGCGCTACTACTTCATTTCGGTGACCGGAGAGTTCGGTTGTGCGTCGTGCGTTGTGCTGTTATTTTAATGTTGTGTTGCGTGTTTAAAAATTGCGTGTCTAATGAGATATAGTGTGATTAATGTCTTGTAGTAATCGTTGTTAATAACTAATTAATTAAATCGTTATTCTGACACAGTGTATTCAATGAAAAAATGTTTGTTTACTCAAGTTGTATTGGAATAAAATTGAAACGCTTGGTAAAAAAATGAAAATTATAATACGTTTTGGGTTGCAACTGAGAAGTATTGTGATGTGATTTTAAATCGTTGTTCCCACAGTGTATTGAATAAGCAGATTATTGTTTACTCAAGTTGTATTGGAACAAAATTGAAGCTTCCGGTAAAAGATAAAGATTATAATATGTTTTGAGCTAGAACTGAGAAGTATTGTGATGTGATTTTAAATCGTTGTTCTGACGGTGTATTGAAGGAGAAGATTTTTGATTACTCATAAGTTCTATTAGACTAAAAGTTGCGTATTGAATGACAAGATTTTTGTTTACTCATAAGTTGTATTGGAATAAAATTGAAATTTTCGGTAAAATATGAAAGTAACGATATGTTTTGAGATGGAACTGAGAAGTATTGTGATGTGATTTTATAAATTGTTTTATGTTAACCGAAGTATGTTAATGTTAGAATTGGACATAAGAAACGGTGAGAATATTAAGTACTACTTGATATTAAATAAAAAGGCGAAAACCTCGATAAACGCTAAGATTTGCAACTGTATATTTGCAACTGAAATATCAATTGTATTGTCACACGATTACATATGTCGCTCGAAACTATCGAAACGTCAAAGATATTTAAAGCATCATTTAATATCACGCAAGAGTGACGAAAAACATCGATACCACGTCAAAATATTAATTCCACCCGTCAAAATTCTCGTGCCAAGATATCGAAGCTAACAACTTAGTTACCAATCGAATCTAAAATAAAAAGGAATGTTAAAATGATGCATCAATCAAAAAAAAATCCAGTACAGTATCATATCCACTCAAACGTAAATTACGTTAAAACTAAACTAGTAGATGAGCATATTGAAGCATCACTGCATATTACGGAAGTGTGTCAAAAAACATCCCTGTTTACCTTTCTCTTGGGTGAACCCATAAAATGCCAGAATGACTCTGCAACCCCATTAAATATCGGAATACCTCCAACGAAAGTAATTGCCACGTCAAAATATTAATTCCACCCGTCAATACTCATCCAAACTTAACAACATAGTTACCATACAAATCTAAAATAAAAATAAATGTCAAATTGATGCATTAACTATGAAACATTACAATACAGTCTCGTTCACTATTCAAAAGTAAAGTACGTTCAAACTAATCTAGTAGATGAGTGTATTTGAAGCATCACTGCATATTACGGAAGTGTGTCAAAAAACATCCCTATCCACCATTATCTTGGGTGAACCCATAAAATGTCAGAATGACTCCACAACCACATTAAATTTCGCGGTACCTCCGACGAGAGTAATTTCCTCGTCGGAATATTAATTCCACCCGTCAATACTTATCCAAGATTAACAACATAGTTACCATACAAATCCAAAATAAAAATAAATGTTAAAATGGTACGTCAACCAAAAAACATTACAATACCGTCTCAAAACTACTCAAGTACTACTCAAAACTAAAGTACGTTGAAACTTATCTAGTAAATGAGCATATTGAAGCATTACTCCGTATTACGGAAGTATGTCAAAAAACATCCTTATAGCGTGTCTCTTGGGCGTACCCATAAAATGCCAGAATGACTCCACAACCACATTAAATTTTGAGATACCTGCAACGAGAGTAATTGCCACGTCAAAATATTAATTCCACCCGTCAAAATTCTCGTGCCAAGACATCCTCGCTTAATAACGTGGTTATCATACGAATACAATTGCACCCCTCCCGCCCGTCCCGGTCGTAAACTCGCGCTGTCACAGAGACTGGGTCAGTCTTGACCCCTGATGTATGTACGTCGTGGCACATGGGCGTGCGTGCAACGTGAATGGGGTCACATTTGCGTAATACAGACTCACGCCTGAAAGGGCCGGACGAGCCATTTCTCGGCCAGTGTTCTGCTAGTTAGGAGCCTGTAATCCGCCATTCGAATCATTGGGTGGACATTAATAATCCAGTAGATTACCCGACGGACGATTCGAATCGATCGAATACCTATCAACCGGCTCGATGAACATTTACACCGACGCGGCCCAGATCACTGTCTTTCGCGAGACTCCTAGCTGTCTGCCGGAGTCTTTAAAGTTTGTCGAGTTTGGGAACTTGCGCTCGAGTAGTGTTGAAAGCGAACGTCTAAAGAGTACAATTCAGTGAACATTGGATAGGTACAGAAACTGATTTCTTGGCAGGATGGTGTGATCACAGTATAGAAAGACCCAGTAACAGTAATACGCACGTATTTCAACTGATTTAAATGCGCGTGTTAGAATTTTGATGATAAAGAAACGGTGATACAACTATAAAAATGTTGGGAATATAAATGAAAATCATTTTTCGATATAATGTAAAAGATTAATAATATTTTTAGTTATTAAATACAATAAATAAGAAATATTAAATAAATGCTATTAATGAAAACTATAATCACACTAGGTAATACGTGCCATAATTTGTAAAAAAAAAAATCGTTCGACTATCATTATAGATTATGATTTATGTTAAAGTAATTTATTTATAGGCGTGAAGGGGAGAAATTAAACAATATTACATGAAATAAAATGTAACTTTTTTTATGACTTTTTCATGTATTTCCGATAAACTTATTAGTCTGTATTGACACCTCTTATTTATCTATGAAAACTCTCTTTCAATCAAAGCATCAATAGTATAACAGTATAAAATATCAATATTACTATAGTAAATGCTTGAAATGCTTTTTTTTGGTACATAAAAGTGAGGTGTGAATACGTCTAACCTCTTTTGCACTTTGATTATTGTAATTATTTGATTTTTTGTTGGTCACGGAGGGCCTTTGCAAAAACGCGAATACAGTTTTGAATAATTTATTGAAAATCGTGCTTTATCTAAAGATTAAAATTAATAATTACTATATTGACTATAGAATTATAATTGATGAAGACATCCAAAAGTATCAAAATCGATAACGTCGGGGCTGTGATGCAAATAATACAAGCGAAGAAATGCAATATATTAACAAATATTGCTTAGTGTCTCTGTATAACGTGCAATGTTTTCATAACTACTGCATTCAGAAATGTTATTAGCATAATCAATGATTACATCAACCAATTTTTAAGAAAAAATTCTGTTTAGCAAAATATTTATATTGCGTCGAATAAGTGTGTGCAGATTTCATATACATTTGGAAAATGTGTCGCAAGTGACGATCGATTAGTTTAGCAGTTTTCTTTTTTTTCTTTGAATTATCAAAGTACACACAAACAATTTCACCATTTCGAAGATTCCTGCGAAACAAGTACTATCCACCATAGCGATAAGATTGCGGCCATACAAGCACACATAAAATACACCGATACAAATTTCAAATCTACATAATCTAAATAATCCATAATTTCCACAATCACTCATTTAAAATATTCCACACGGTCCACCACCATACAGGAATTTCTTCATAAAAATTTGCACTCATCGTATGATTTACACAATACGCCAACATCGTTGCCGTTTCTAACAAACCACCGCGTCGCACCTGGAAGTTTTCATAAACATAATGTCTTCGCAGTTCGCCGCAGTTGACACAGTACACGGCCACTGCTCTATCACGTAACGGCGTAATAACATTAAAACATTACCTGCGCAGCAAGGTGCAGCGGAGCATGCCCGTAAAGTAACGTAATACAATGCATTCTGCGATCTTTCGAATAACAAACGCTGCGAGTTGAGAGCACTTAACAAACGCAAGCATTGAATTTCCGTCGCCGGTCGCTCGATTCTCGCAGAGACGGCGAAGACGTAAAGCGTAAAGCCCGGAGGATGGAAGGTACCCTATTAGGATTCCGGATTTCGACGATCCCCGACGGGACGAGTCCAGCGGAAAAAGTTTCTTTGACCTCCGACTGAAGATGGCCGAATTGCGCTCGTTCTTGTTCGCCGAGGGGAATATAATACAATTTGTTTGGACCGTGAGATGTGGATTGCGGGAGGTTTCGCGATATAAATGAGGCAATTCCATCGCTGCATATCAAGCCGCGTGGCTCTTACAACTTCGACCCCGCGCTGGTCTAGAGGGAAGAATTTGTTGTGGGGTGTGGCAGTTGTTCTCGATACATGGTGCCGGAGGATCCGATTGTTTTATTGGAGAATTGTGTTCGATGCATCACTCAGCATGTGATACCCTAGGACATGACAAAATGTAGGATTGAAATTGCTTAGGGTTAATTTGTTGCGTGTAGAAGATGATGTCTTATACGAAAACGTTGAGGCAATATTGTGAAACCTATGACCTGTATTTTAAAAGTGTGCCAGATTAAAGTATAACGTTACTCTCGTTATGTCCGGCGTTGATATGTTTAATTACGTTATTTGTTACATGTAGAAGATGATGATATACGAAAACGTCGAAGCAATATTGTGAATCTTCTTATGGCTTGTATTTTAAAAGTGTGTCAAGTTAAAGTATAACATTACTCTCGTTATGTCCGGCGTTGATAAATTTAATTACGTGACTTTGAAGTTACATCAAAATACAACCTGAAGTAATATTTGCCGTTCATAATAAACTACACAACGCAACATTGCAATTGCGATTAATCTGTATCATACAAAGTCTCTCGACTATATAACAAAATTACTGAAGGATCCATACAATTATTGCGACCTATAATTCGAAAAGTAATTCACGTTACTTTGACGTCCTGTATTTTCGTTTAACTTCGATTAATTTGTATTATACAAAGCCTCCCAACCATATACAAAATCTCTGAGGCATGAATATAATTATTGCGACCTATAATTCGCAAAGTTCTTCACATTATATTACATATTTTATACATTTCTACATTTTGAAAGATTATTTCACGATTACGATAAAATGTTCAACCAAACCTTTGGAGTCGGTCTCACCTCATTCCACCCAAACCTCTCGATCTCCTTGAAACCCGTCGAGGCGCCGTGATGAAACTCGCCGTGACCTCTAATTCTAAAAGTTCCCGCGGCGTATAAGCGAGCCACCGCGCGGCGCATTATCTCGTAGCTGCTCGTATAATTTTGCTCTCTGACTCGGACAGTCGTTCGCCCTGACGCTATCCAAGGCGAACATTGTACGCCATTGGTCTCCGTACAGTCAACGCTCGACGAAGTTATGAGAGCGGCGTCGTAGCGGCGAGAGACTCGCTCTAAATTATTCCCATGGCAGTGTCGGTCCACCCACCCACCCACCCGCTCCGTCCCATTGTTTATTACATCCCGGATGCGTTGTTTGTTGAAAAAGTTCGTCGCCATGCATCAGACCCCTTGGTTGCCGGGGCCATTGTGCAGATGCACTTATTTCGCGTTGGAATGACGCATTCGCAGGCTACGAGCGCCTTCCTTTTTCCCGCCGTTCCTCTTTTCAACCCTTCGCGTTGCCTAAAAGACGCCGTTCGAGTGCAGATGAACGCGCCCTGCGCAATTTGTTAAATTAAGAGGGTATTCCAATGTGGCGGGTGGAAAAAATCGATTTTTTTTGCATTTTTTGATGGGTTATAGTCATAGAATTAACACGTTGACTGCCAAGCGTATTTTGTTATGTTAGAACCGCGATGCGATGAAATACTGCAGAGTATAATTAAATCGTGCAAAATAAAGGTAACGCAGAGTTGGAAGCCAAAGTATTGAAGCACCGTTCGGATATCAATTGCTTTTACAATATTGCAAATAGGATTCATTGCGAATTTTTTGCATTTTTAGTCAAATCTTTTGCGTATTTTGCTATGTTAGAACCGCGATGCGATAAAATACTGCAGAATATGATTAGATCCTGCAAAACAAAGGTAACCCAGAGTTGTTACAAGCCAAAGTAGTGAAGCACCGTTACAATATCAATTGCTTTTACAAGGTTGCAAATAGGCTTCATTGGGAATTTCTTGCATTTTTAATCAAATCTTTTACACCGGCTACGGCGTATTTTGCTATATTAGAACCGCAACGCGATGCAATACTGCGGAGTATGATTAAATCATGCAAAATAGTGGTAACGCAGAGTTGTCAGAAGCCAAAGTATTGAAGCACCGCTCCAATATCAATTGCTTTTACAAGATTGCAAATAGGCTTCATTGCGAATTTTTCGCATTTTTAGCTAAATCTTTGGTGCCGGTCACCGCGTATTTTGCTATGTTAGGGACCGCGGTGCGATAAAATACTGCAGAATATAATTAAATCGTGCAAAATGAAGGTAACGCAGAGTTGTTACAAGCCAAAGTATTGAAGCACCGTTCCAATATCAATTGCTCTTACAAGCTTGCAAATAGACTTCATTGGGAATATCTTGCATTTTTAATCAAATCTTTTACACCGGCTACGGCGTAAAACACTTAAAGAAATATTAAAACGCTATATTAGAACCGCAACGCGATGCAATACTGCGGAACAACCTAAAAAAATAATGATTAAATCATGCAAAATAGTGGTAACGCAGAGTTGTCAGAAATAATTTTCAAATTTTTGTATTGAATACCGCTCCAATATCAATTGCTTTTACAAGATTGCAAATAGGCTTCACTGCGAATTTTTTTGCAACTTGTGGTTCATGCGATAACCACATTAATACAGATTAAGAATCTCTTTCGATTTTCCGTCTCAGATGTCCAGAATTAGATTGTGCAAAACCACCAATATAATTAAATACACAGATATTTTTAAACAATAAAGAAATTTTCCTCCGTTGTCCTAGGCGATACCTTTTCAGGAGAATAAAGTTTGCTCAATTATATGCAACAGTTCCTGAGAAAAAAACTGTCGAAAATTTGCTTTTTTTTAGGCGTTCACATTGGAATACCCCCTTAACCGAAAAATCAACCGTCACGGCATGGTTCGCGGGGCAATAATTTATCGGGCGAGTCGAGTGTTTGCGTTTCCTTTCAATTTTACAAACGCAAACGTTTCGGTGCCGTGCCAGGGCAGGCGCGGGTTGTTTATGTTTCACGGAGAAGCGAGGAGAGAGAATAGAAAGGGAGAGGGAGGGAGAATATGAAATGGTGATAAGAGGTGAGAAGGGGGAGGTAGATAGAAAATAAAAAAGAGGTCGCAGAGAAAGAGGCCTTTGCTTTCTGGTAGCGGTGTCACGCGGAATTTTATTTGCCAACGGAAGAAAGATCGGTACAAAAGATTCAATGGGGGCCGAACACAATTGTGTTCGTTGTTAACGAATAAATATTCGGTTCAATAAGATTTTTGTGAATGAGGATTTATTCGTTAGTGGAATAGTCAGTTGTTTGGTATTGGAAGAGTTTCTGTACGCATTGAGTATAGAAAAGAAAAATATTAAATAACGTAGCCATTGACGGCGGAAAATGATGGACTGGTTGTTTACATTGTTTGAAAGGCGAAAATATTCCGAGCGTGATCTCCGTGGTCCGCCAGCTTTGTCAAAAAAGGACAATGATATCATGTGCGCATTGTATGAATGTATCATTATGGTATTACCATCGTTTGAAAACGTATGAATTTTTTGCTTACTTACTTCATTTACTTACTTATTCTTATTACTTTATACTTATGCTCCTTTTGCTTAGTTACTGCTTACTTACTCGATACAATTGGACCGTTTTAGCATACTTTTAGGCATTGTTGATTATGAAGAGACAATTTTAAATTACCTTTGTTTAAATATTGCTAATTTTCAAGCAATACGATTAGATCCAACAAATTTAAATATTGTCAATATTTTGACGAGAATTTTGTATTTTTGTGGATATGTTTTCATACCTTTAGGCATTGTCGGTTATTAAGCCACAATATTAACACTAAACGTACCAAGCGGGATCAAATTACCTCTTTCAAACATTCACTTTAAAATCGTACATTCATTGTTACTTCTTTCGCTCATTTGACTTTCTGTAAATTCTTATATCAGCTGATTATTCAATTTAACGCTTTAGCCCTTTGCACTCCGAATTTTATTTCAATTTCGTTACCAGCAGCTCCCAACGCTTTTAAGTGTTTTATTTGAAATTTACTTTAACTAAAAATATAAAGCAATTTAAATAAATAAAGGAAGAAACAAATTCACTTAAATACCAATTTTATTTACAGTATTGTCGTATATTGAAATTTTCAAGGGTATGATATCTTTTGAAAGAACTTCCAAGATGTAACCCTGATTTTCTTTCACACGTTTCACAAAAATAGGTGGTTTCTCTTTTAGTTCCTCTAGATGTTTTTCTATTCGAGTAAACTGCACAGTCTTTGTGTTTTCCTTCGGGATATAGGAAGATTAAATGAGGCTTTCCATCTAAGCGATCGTGTTTATCATGTGTTCCAGGCCTCCCCAATTTCATATTTGGATGACGACAATCACAAATTAGCATTGACAAAATCTTTTCGCGAAATTTTTTGTGGGCTATAGGTTCTGTTCCTTGGTTTTTTGTTTTTTCTTTGTATACAATATACGCATTTACCATGGAGATTTCTAATCCCCAAAAGAAATATTCCTTCCACCACTTGAGTGCTCGACGTAAAAAACCGTAAGATGTCGCGTATTGGTTCGCCATATCGACACCATCTATATTTTTATTATAATCTGTGATCACATCCAGTTCTTTTATTTCTCTTCGATTACCTGAATGTCTAACCCTTCTAGTGACATTACGAGAGCGTCGATAACGTGTGCACGATATCTATTTATTTAGACATGAAAAAATATTGTCAATTTTTAAACGAGTGGAGCTCGACAAAGGCATTGTCCATCCTGCCATAAAAACTGATGTCGAGTCACACTCGACATAGGAGTGCAAAGGGTTAAGAAATTAAAATTTTTTTTCTAATAACCAATATTTCTTTCATTAACGGTCAAACGACCTCTCATGGTAAAAATAGGTAGATGTGAAGTACCGCTACTTTTAGTGTTAATCACAACCAGCGGAATGCATCGTTCTCATTACATATCCCAGGCAACAGAACGCAGAAATCGTTCTGTCCTTTGCTATTAGCCGCAGTTGACGTATTATTATGGAATTGCCGTCACGTGCGCGACGGCGGACGATCGAAAACGCATCAAGCGCGAACGTCTCTCTTGTCCTGGAGTTAAGTCACTCTGACGACTTGGTAACAGCCTCCCTGATCGGCTCTAATCCTAAAGAGTTTCCAATATCTGATAGCCCGCGGACCGCCCCTGATCGGCAGGGGCTTAACCGTCCCTTTTTCTACATCCACTCCCCAAAAGAGGGAAAAAGGGAGAAGAAACGAGAGAAACACGGGAGAGCTGGCTGACGTCGGAGAGTGGCTGAAAAAATTCTGACGGATGGAACGGAGAATCTTGTTACGGATTTCTGGGTCAGCGCGAGGTGGGCTTCAAGTGAGCTGAATTTAAATTATTGCGATGCACGTGTTTGTCCGAAACGGTCGCGGAACCTGAAAATTTTCACCTGCTGGAAGTGGGGTAAATCTGTGAGCGGTCAAGAACCATTGTGCGTGTAGACAAAAGTGATTTGTGAAATCGCACGGTAATTTGCGAAGTTTATGTCATCAGATTTGTGAAATCGCAAAAGGCTATGCCCGTAATACGATGGTAATTTGCAAAGTTTATGTCATGAAAAAGATTGTGGTGCTCAGAGTGTACCGTTATATGTTTATATTTTGTTTCAAAAGGTTGTCCTTTTTATTTCCCTCTATTTATTCGTCTTAAATTAATCTTTTACATTCTATGTTTTCAAGAATCATTAATTTCATCTTGAGATGGAATTGAGCAGAATTGTATAAGCTGTCCTTTTATGACACGGCTAGCGGATCACGAAAGTTTCACAGACGATTGTTATTTTTGGAATAGTGTAATCAGTTCGATAAGCGACCACTCAGCAATAAAATAGAAAGCATACTTGAATATTTTTCCAAAAGTTGTTTAATATAACGCATTTCAGAATATCTGATGTATCCTACTACTTCCGTATCCATCAACGATTGAATGACATCAACCGAAAATCTTTATTTATATTTGGCTTCAAAAGCTTATCCTTCTAGTCCTCCTTGGTTTAAGATTGTATTTAACGTCGTAAATTTAACTTCTACATTCTACGTGTTCAAGAATCATTAGTTTCCTCTAGAGATGGGATTGAGCAGAGTTGTATAAGTTGTCCTTTTATAACACGACCAGATGATCAAAAAAAAATTCACAGAATATTATTATTTTCAGAATAGTGTAAAGAGATCGATAAGCGACCACTGAGCAACATAATGCATACTTGAACAATTTTCCCAAAATTGTTCAATATAACGCATTTCAGAATATCTGAATGTATCCTACTACTCCTTCCCACCTATGCCCCAAAATCCTCACGTACTTTAGAAATGCAAAAATCGCGAATGACCTCAACCGAAAATCTTTATGCTGAGTGTCGCTCTCTTGCGAGATTTGTTCACATAAACGTATATGGTGTTACAAAGACGCCATATTAACGTATTTGTGGCGGAAAGTTTCACGCGATTTTCGTTAAGTTAAAAAACACTGCTGCTGTTTTAGCCAATTAACAGGATTCAAAGGAATTTCGAGAAAAGTGGTAGATTACGTTCTCAACCTCTTCGTTCGTAAAAATACACACGTGCCATTTTAATTACGATACCGGATTATCAAGGTTTCTGTTTGTTATATGAAACGCTTGATTACAATTAACCCGGTGTAACTAAATTTCACAGTATTTTCACATGTAAAAAATTTCTCGACGAATTACAAAGCATAACCTAAGCGTCGAATTCATGTCTTCATCTCGAAAAACGTCTACTACGAAATACCAACAGTAAATTGACCACTTTATAGCACTTTTTCCGTTTATTTCGGGACAGAAATAGGACAAACTAAAAAAAACATGCGTTATCCGACCCCAATGTGCTAAATAAATATTTATTTTACATGTCACGTTGCCAATAAAACAAATATTACCGATTGCCCATTCCACCCTGAATTTTATTGTTGTTTGGATTTAAAATCATATTCCATTTACGGCGTGGAGCTTACTTAGTCAATATTACTTGTTGAAAAAACTATGTTTGTTAACTTCAATTATGCGGTACAGCTGATTTTTGGTTCTCTACGAAACTATCGAAGTTTCCCTTATTAATCTGACCACCGTCAACGTGTAACCGTACATTTGACACAACTGACAATCGGTTTAGGCGGCTCTTCGTAAGACTCCCCGAAGTGTCTCCATAATTCAGCAAGCATCCTCGGAGAGTATCGTTTGTCTAGATTCACGACCAAACCAGAGATACATCGTGCCATCAAACTCTCGAGACGCCGTAAGTCAGTTCTAGACGTTCGCATCTTCATGAGTATCCGATTAAGGTACTCTCTACCGTCAAACTTCGAAGAACAGCGCGTTAACATGCGTACAAATTGAAGACTCTGGAACTATAAGGCTGGGGAACCACATAATTCGTAATGCACTTTATTCCTCGGCCTGCAGGTAAATAAGTATGAATTTGTTAGATTTGTATCGAGTTATATATAAGTACTTGAACTAGTATGTGTTTACAAGAGTATATTCATTATAAAATTACGTTTGTGTGTAATTTTGTATTACCACGAGAAAGAAATAATGATTTTATTCTTAATTGAGAGTTCGACTATTGCCAAACTTTCTGTATAAACATAACATATTCTAAAACTCCGTGATTTCCTCAATAGGAGTCTTTATAAATAAAATGTGATACTAGAAATGATGGATAAATGTGAATCTAACTGAAATAAACCCGATAGGATGAAGAAACGTGTAATGTGTTGTAAAAATTGTAGCGGATACTCAGTAAGAAATTTGATTTACTTATAACTGTACTAAATGTGTTTAACACACAATAATTGTGTGAATTTCATCACTTATAGATTATGACGTTAGATTTTATTAAAATTTTCACTTCGTTTATATTACCATATCTTATTCATAAATTTCCTGATAAATATACCACAGTGTTTCAAAACTTCTCGATGGATAAAAATACACTTTCAACAATGTGAACCCTTGTGGAGAGAACTTTCTTTCTCAACTATCAGCAAAGTTGAATACCTTTCTAAATAAATTCAAATAGCTAATTACTATCCGGCACTCCTTATATAATGGAACTATAAGGTTGGGGAACCACATAATTCGTAATGCACTTTCTCTATTCCTCGGCCTGCAGGTAAATAAGTATGAATTTGTTAGATCTGTATCGAGTTATATTCACGATATATATCACCATATTCATACATTTCCTTCCACAGGGTTTCAAAACTTCTCGATGGATAAAAATACACTTTCAACAATGTGAACCCTTGTGGAGAGAACTTTGTTTCTCAACTATCACCAAAGTTGAATACATTTTTAAATAAGTTAAAATAGCTACTTATTGTTCAGCACTCCTTATACAATTCTCCACCAAAAACCACCGTATCGCCTGTACCCACTATTCGCCTTTTACACAAATGAGCTCTCGCTCAGTACACCGCCATCCACAGTTTCTCGAAATTACAGATATCTGTCTGTATCGGCAGTCGCGTTTGCCGATTTACAGACAGACGCAAAGGGAAAGCGCAGGTAGCGAAGAAGTCAGAAACGGCTCGTCGGCACATACAAAGCATTAGTTTGCTTCGGACGGCGAGTCAGTCTGGCGGAGTACAAAGAGACTAATCTCGATCGATGAGGATCAAGGCGTCGTCGCCGGTTTCGGATCGATAGTATCCTGCAATCCCTTTGCCGTCGGACTTCTCGAAATTTCTCCCGTACCGACGAAGCTCAATACCACAAAATCTCTCACATTGTCCTTACTGGTCCTTCCGTCACAGTGACCATCCCAGTACTTTTACGTCTATGTAAATTTCATTCTTGCGCCAATATAAATTTAACACTAAACATACCGGTTTTGTAGACCTACTTATTGTTATCATGAGGGGTCATTTGACTCCTTATGAAATAAACGTTGATTTTCAAAAAGAAATTCCTAATTTACTAAAGCGAGAAATTGAATAATCAGATGATGTAATAATTTACAGAAAGGCAAATGAGCGATAAAAATAACAAAGAATGTACAATTTTAAAATAAATTTGATTCCGCTTGGTACGTTTAAAGATCATTTTTTCAATGGCATTTTTTTATCTGAATATTAGTAGAAGAAGTTGGTGATAGTTTTCCAATTAGTGACGGAACAGAAACGATGCAACATTGCCCACATTTACACGTTTACCACCTATTATATAATATTGCATAAGAAGCAAATACGGTAAAAATTACGATATGCCCAATGTCATTTCAGTTGGATGATCTCAGCAATACGTTAAGACGATTTTCAGCTAAAATATTAATTTACGCAGATTATATTATTGCATCACGACCTGTCAAGCTGCAAATTTTCATCAAAGGGACCGCACCGCCTATCGTATTACGCTTATCACGCGGTTGACCGACTCTGTTTAAGATAACAGTCGCAGGAATAACCTTTACATCGGCGTACGAATATACGGGTGGACACTTTGAAGGGAGGATCCAGTTCTATGGCGTCTCGTCATATTCTGCCGCGCGAATTTACTTATCCGCCGTGCCTGCCTGCTGGCGGGCAAAGTTCGCCGAGAAGTTTTCGGCATATACGACTGTCGGCGAAAGCTGCGAATACGAAGTTTGCGACGAGCGGCAGTTTTCGGCGCGTCGATTAATTTCGCGTTATGCGCTCTTTCGCCGAATGGAAATGTAGCGATGGCTGGCACTGTTTCCATGCAGTTTCCGGGGAGAAGTTTACGGTGTAAGATATTCGCAGGACATGCGCTAGATGGAAACGGTTTAGTGGAATTTTCTGGAACGATGCCTGTGGAGGCGTATAATAAAATAGGGGCATATACGTGATCTGCGACTCTGTATATATGTGAGTATGTGTGAGTGCGAAGGTATGAGAGAGAGAGAAAGAGAAGCGGAAGATTGCCTGTGATATTCGTTTATTGATATCGCGGTATCAGAGACTAACCGTTTATTTGGTAGTCGGGTGTTGTGCGAGAATGTGTATGTTTTGCGGTTGCGAGGATGCATTTTGTTTGCGGGAACAGAATGAAAAACAAAGCGAAACTGGACAGGGGACAAAACGCGTTTTGCGCGAAAGGGTGCATTTTTTAAGAAGATAATATTTGTGTTTACTTTCCATTAACACTTGTTTCGTTGTACTGCTATCGCGTAGATAATAAACGTTTTCTTGCACATAAAGCATATATACATATGTAAACGAGATGTCGCTATTTTCAAATCAGAGAGGCTTGTCTATTATATAAATGGGCGCCTAACTCTACAAACGAATTGTTATCATACAAACGTCTGCAATATTGCAAAGTATTAATTTCCTGAAATTCTAAAGTGCACCCTGGAAGTCCGATGATGAATTTTCAAGACAACATCCCTCTCGAAACAGTTACGCAATCCTGCAAAAAATGCCCAAGTTCCTCAAAAAACATAAAATTATCCAAATATACTAGCAAACAAACGTCAACCATAACGCCGGATTAAAAAATATTAACATTATCAAACATTATCTTGCTCGTATAACATATATACGTGTGTAATCCAGATACCGCTATTTTCAAATCAGCGAGAGTCGTATATTTAATACGTGGGCGGCTAATTCTACAAACAAATTATTATGGTACAAACTTCTGCAATATTGTAAAGTATTCATTTTTTCAAATTCTAAAGTACACCCTGGAAGACCGATGATGAATTTTCAGAACAATATCTCTCTCGAAATCGTTATGCAACAAACAAACGTCAACCATAACCCAGGATTAAAAAATCTTAACGTTATCAAATTTTATCTTCCACGTATAACATATGTATATACGTATTTAAGCGTGAGATGCAACTATTTTTGAATCAGAGAGGGTTGTATATTATATAAATGAACGCCTGACTATACCAATGGTTTGCTATGATACAAACATCTGCAATATTGTAAAGTATTCAATTCTTTAAATTATAAAGTACATCCTGGAAGTCCGATGACGAAGTTTCAAGACATCTCCCTAGAAACCGTTACGCAATCCTGAAAAATGTACCCAAGGTCCTGAAAAAATATAGAATCATCCAAATATACTCACAAACAAACAAACCATAACCCCGGATTAAAAATCTTTAAAACCCTATCTACCCACTCTCTGAATATTAGTTCGCATAAAGGCACCTTCCATCTGCGACGGCACGTTTCCCTTCGGCGACTTGACGATACACTTAAAAGCCGTAATAAAAGCACGTCGCTCGTAAAACAGAAAGACCCGCAAACAGGCCGATTGAAAGTAACAAGATAAGAGGGTTGGACGTGAAATTTCCAGGACGGCACATCGAATGTGCTTGACCGCCGAGCAGTCAACGAAATGAAGGACTTTTCGGTCGTCGATGTCCTGCGGTGATCGAAAGTCCGTCGTTTATCTACCGTCCGTCGATTCGAATCGAGAGGTAGTCAAGTCGATGTACGCAATGGCCGGGAGAACGGCCCCAGCCCAATTTCGTTTGGTCGGTCCCGCGGGATCGAATATCCTCTCAGGATACCTCGAGGTGCACCCCTACGACCTAGATCGCACGAGGGTAAAATGTTCGTAAACCTCTGACAGATGTCGACGCGTGAAAATAAACGAGGCGAAATACTCGATGATACCATAACTGTGCGACATAGAAGAAACTTGATTAATTCGAGGATGCGGTTGGAATAGAAAGCACTCGGCTACTGATGTTTTTTGGACAATTTGGAAAATTGTGGATTATATAATAATTTTTTATAGATAGCGAGTTTGTAGGTGAAAATATACGAAGCGAAATACTCGATGATACCATAACTTGTGACATAGAAGAAACTTGATTAATTCGAGGATGCGATTGGAATAAAAAGTATTCGGCCACTGATCTTTCTCGGACAATTCGGAAAATTGTGGGTTATCAAATAATTTTTTATAGATAACGAAAAAAAAAACGAGGCAAAATACTCCATGATGTCATAACTGTGCGACACAGAAGAAACTTGAGTAATTCGAGAATGCGGTTGGAATACAAAGTACTGGACCATTAATATTTTTAGAACAATTCGGGAAATTTTGAGCCATCAAATAATTTTTTGTAGATGACGAGTTAGTAGGTGTTTTTGAAAGTCTTTGTGGTGGATGCAGTTCGCTTAATTTATTTTGAACTTCGGTATATTTTTTGAAATTTGTTAATATTTTCATTGTTATATTTTCTTAAGTCTTTGAGTGTTGGAAGGCTGATACGTACTCTCTTAAAGAGCTTATAACTATTTGATTTAATTACAATATTTGAAATGTATGTGTATGACTGTGTGACTTACTGGTATAAGAAATTAAGATTTAAGATTCACTTTATAATCTTAAATTTTGGCCGTCCACAATCTACTAATACAAGAGACCGTCGAAAGTTACCCAAAAATCGATATTATTACGTAAACCCTAGATGCGCAAGGAGAGTTTACCCGAGGGAAGACATTCATTACATATACGTGTAAGTTCCGGAATCATGCACATATTTTGAACTTTGCAATGAATTCAAATATTCGTAGAGTTCCAAGATGAGGACCCGAGGGTCTCAAAACGTGTAAAAAATACTAAATACAATATAGGAAAAATCATCAGCCATAGCAAGCGTTGGTTAAAATATATATATGTATTAAATACAGTGCATAACGAAATTAATTGCAAACCTGTTATAGTTTCAAATTCAACTGATGGTACAATTATAAAATTTCCAAACATACTATCGATGTCAGTTATAATTTGCAAGGGATAATATGATATGTTTACATTTTAATCTCTCCTGTGTATACTTTTAAATAAGAAGGGTACGAATACTTCTTATATAATATATATATATATATATATATATATATATATATATATATATAACAGTTACTTACTATTATTACATAGATACTTATATAAATACTACTTTTCTGTTTATTTTTTTTCTAGTAACCGTGCAAATTGTCCCGACAACAAATTTTTGCGCTATATCTATTATAATCACTTCAGAGCATATGTATATATGTGTATACATACTTTTTGTTTCGTAATAATGAGTTAACCGACTACAATTTCACGAATTATTATTCGAAATTGATCAGTATACAAATACTTTCTACGCTAACTGTACGTCTAAGCCAGTAATGCTTTTAGCGAACGATCAATAACAAATTCATTTGTCGGACGTGTTTCCGTGATGCGGTGGTGATGCAAAATACTCGATGATAAAATCACTGGGTCGCACACCGAAGATTTTGTGTGTTTGTGATAATATTCAGTGACACTTTTAGCGCATTGCCAGCGCCAAATTAATTTATTAGAAGTATTTACGTAGTGCGATGCCGGTATAAGATAATTCTCGATAGAATCTCTTTGCCGTATAGAGGAAGCTTGAACAAGTTTGTTGATGTTTATACTTTTCCTACAGAGTTATTCCGATTGAACTGGTTTACCTAATGTTACAAAGTAATTCGACTTTCCGTAATGACATAATTACGATTCTGCAAGCAGGCAGTATAATCTTTTCGACGCATGTATCTTTACTTTGTAAAATTTGAAAAATTCCGTTGTGTTCAGAGTCATCAGGAATTATCAGTACGTTTTTCTCAACAATTATTTTTTGTAGGTTACTCAAAAAGTATAGGTGATAAAGTTTCAAAATTAAAACTGTTGCATATAATTGAACAAACTTTATTCTCCTGAAAAGGTATGGCCTAGGACAACAGAGGAACATTTTTTATCGTTCAAAAATATTTGTGTATTTAATTATATTGATGGTTTTACACAATCAAATAATTCTGGACACCTGAGACAGAAAATCGGAAGAGATTCTTAATCTGTATGAATGTGGTTATCGCATAAACCTCAGGTTTCAAATTTCCATGAAAATTAACAAAATGGCGGCGTTTTGTAAAAAAGTGTAAAAAACGGTTTTTTTTTGCGCTACAAATAAGGCAAAGTTATGGGTTATAAACAAAACTTTAACATGACTAAGCTTCATGCGATAGTAACGCGAACTGATATTTACTCATTTAAATCAAAGAAGTCTGAAATTATTTAAGTGGTCAATTATATCTTGCCGTCACAATTTCGTTTAACGATTTCAAATATTATTTATACAAAACATGAAGTTTAAAGTGTAAGTTTTTCCAACATTGCCATTAACTTGCTTGAACTCGGAAGATAATTGATGACTATCCCAAACATCAGGTCTAATACCAGTGAAATATCCTATTTTTCACAAATTCGTCAATAAATCCAACACACCCATGACCATCACTGCCTCTAACACTTGACACGCTGTTGTTGGATTAATTTTACGCGCTCAGTGGTACATAAAGTTGATATAAACATTGAAACTAAACTGAACGCTCTTGCACCTTCTCAATTGACCCAATTGCGTTCAAAACGTTTTCCTTGATACATTCGCAACCGACTGTGTTAGAGTAAGAGCGCTACTTGAATGTCGCGTACAGTTTGCAAACGTCTATAGCTGAATACCGCAGGGTTCTGCTATTTAAAGTGGCGTGAATTTATGAAATATTATTTTATCACATTGTATTAATAATTGTTTGTTGTTTAAAATGACAATAATAAGTGTTACAAGTGCAAGTGGAAGAAAATGATGAATATTTATTCCGCAATCTTCAACTATCGATTGTCTATAGATGTTTAATGAAAGGAGAAATCAATTTACAAAGGAGGAAGGACTATGTTATGATGCATCGAAATTTATGGCTGATATTTCGGATAAAACTAATCGT
This sequence comes from Cryptocheilus praepositus, assembly GCA_033815515.1. Classification (NCBI taxonomy): domain Eukaryota; kingdom Metazoa; phylum Arthropoda; class Insecta; order Hymenoptera; family Pompilidae; genus Cryptocheilus; species Cryptocheilus praepositus. The sequence continues at coordinate 116,290 of JAWWQZ010000292.1, read as the reverse complement.
ACGGACTATGTTTTGACAAATTAGACGGGCAATCATCAGGAGTTATTTAGTTAACGTATCCAAGCACACTGCCATTTATGCGGATGTTTAGTTTCTTGAAATCATAATTATTTTCACTTAAATAAAGGAAAATTCGATGGTGAATTATTCACTGCAGAGTTACTCTCAAATAGTGATAAAAATCTTTCGTCTCCAATACGTTCGCATTATTTTTTGCACAATTCATTCATACTCTATAGTACATTATAGCGTTCCGGTTTTAATATAGTAAAATACGCGCGACAGTCAATATACTCAATCAATAGTATTTATAATTTTGTAAATGTATTTAATATTAAATAGTGATTCAATTATTTTCATTTCGCATTATTTTGTGCACAAGTCAATCATAGTCTGTAGTACTTCATCGCATTGTGGTTTTAATATAGTAAAATACGCACAGTTGTCAAAATACTCAATCAATAGTATTTATATTTTTGTAAATGCAGGTAATATTAAATAGTGTTTTAATTCTTTGCTCTCCAATACCTTCGCATTATTTTTTGCACAATTCAATCATATTCTGTAGTATTTTATCGCGTTGTGGTTTTAATATGGTAAAATACGCACAGCAGTTAAAATACTCAATCAATAGTATTTATATTTTTGTAAATGCAGGTAATATTAAATAGTGATTAAATTCTTTGGTCTCCAAGACCTTCGCATTATTTTTTGCACAATTCAATCATATTCTGTAGTACTTCGTCATGTTGCGGTTTTAACCCTTTGCGGTCGTATTAAATTTAGACATGGGTGTCGTACTGGTCGGAATTAATTTCCGTTGAACGACATATTATGCAAGATTATGAAGGAAAAACAAGATTTATTCATTCTTTTGTGATTTTTGGATGTATGTTTACACAATAATGTGTTTTAATGTAATGTTTTTATGTGAAAATTATATTTTATAATTCTCCATCGTGTGGTATTTTTCAAAGTAGTATCCAACATGAAGTCCTGCTTTTTGATTACATGTGTCGCAAAAATAACTAGTTTGGCGTCTTCCGCCCTGGATTTTTCTGTTTGAATATACAGCACAATCTTTACTCTTTACGTTTTGACAGTGCAGCAATATATATAGTTTACCATTAAGTAATCATATGTAGTTTTGGAGATGCTCCTTCACGAAAATCATCTACAAGTTGTTCCACCAATTTGCGGACAAATATTAAATGTGACATAGGCGTCTTGTTTTCTCTTTTTGCTGACACCTTACATAAGATGTAGCTATTGACAGTGTAAACTTCTGTTCTCCATAAAAAAATGTTCTCCACCATTTGCAAAATTTTCTCGTAAAACAATATGAATTTGGTAACTAGTCAGTCTTACCGACACCTCTATTCATATTATAATTTATAATAGCATTTGATTTGCTAATGTTGACGTTGCCACCTTCTTTCGTCCTTCTTTTTATAGTTTTTGTGCCCGAGGTATCGTACCTGCTTAGTATGGTGACTATTTTCTTGTCTTTCCACGCTAGTAATAGAATATCGCCTGATGGATAGGTAGCAACAGTATTATTTTTTGTTACAGCCGGTTTTTTAATCACAGCTGATATATATTTCTGTTTGACCTAAGGGTACCAGTTAAATAGCAGCTTAGGTTTAAAAGCTTAGTTTTTAAATACAATGTAAGATTATTATAGTTCTTTGCTGTGGTGGCTGAGAGCAGACATACGACCGGAACCTGTAAAAACGCTTTGGTGGCTGAGAGTAGACATACGACCGCAAAGGGTTAATATAGTAAAATACGTGCGGCAGTCAACGTGTTAACAAAAATCCGTCGACACCCTGCATACACGCATTGCATTTTCTCCGACTAGACTATCTCGAGAGTCCGAACATGAGGACATTATCCACGCCGGACATTGTGCGCAGCAGCGGGGTCCGTTTTAACCCGGATTATATTTGAATTTTAATGCCACGCCGAGGCGCACTTTCGCGTCCCTCTTTCAAGATCCGGAGACGTCGAGGAATAAGAAGCAAGCCGTCGGAGTGAGTTCGATGCATTTATTCATGTTTGTATTTATGGACTGCCTCGACGGCAGAGAGAAGGAGACTTCTTGACGGGCGAGAATGCGTCGTATGAAGCGAATTTTTTGGCGCCGATGCATTCCCGGAAATTGCACGGGCTGGCTACGTTTGACGTGCCATTTCCGTCTATTTTCGTATAAATAATAGCCGTTCTTCTTGGTTGACGTTTATTTCATTATTTGCCGAACTAAATCCTGTGTGTTGCGGAGCCAAGTGTTTTTTCTTTTGGAGTGAATGGATTAAGTGATGATACACAAAGAATGCATTATTCTTTAGGTGGAATTTGATTTTCATTGATTTTGTCGGGGATTTAGATCAGGCAGACTGATTTTATAATATAAAATGTGTCGAATTATACCGCGCAGTGAATCACAAAATTGAACTTTGATAAAAAAAAAGTGTAATAAACACGTTGTAACGAGTCCTACCGTGGAATTATATATTATATTCACTTATATTTATAACCAAACACATGTTTCCCATTATATTATATAAGTTTCCATACTCACGACTGGGCTATGAAAATACATATACACATAAGACTATATATAAATTATTTTCTTACAATATTGACTTATATCAACCAAGGCTTCCACGTTCAGGAATCCATACAATAACCGATAGATTAAAATAAATACATGTAAAGATTGTATTGTTTTTGATTTACCATTTAATTATTTGTATCAACTTAGTAACCAAATTTGTTCAAACTTTTTTTTTAATTCCTTCATATAATATATTTAGTAAATTTAATTAGACCAGGGGTTCTTAATCGGTACGCCATGAGCGAATCTTATGGGTACCGTAAAAATGAAAGAATGCATGAATTAAATTGTTTCCAAATAAAGTCCAAAACATTATAAATGTACACATAAAATTTTAAATCTTTTTAAATTAAATTTACCACTATATCAATTTAATAATTTAATTGTCCATTTTAATCATCATGATTTAAATGCACAGCGGATGATTATGCGTTCAAATATTCATTCAAATGTGGTATGAAATTATAAAGATTGAAGTCCACTGGTGTAGAAGAGCATACCACCGATATACGAAATGCGCATTAATTCTGTTTATATTTATTAAATATTATTTAAAAGATGACCAGGGTTATGCCGATGGTACCGTAAACTGCTTTGCTATCGGACCAAGAATCAACAACAGTGAATTATGGCATCGGTGATGTTGTGACAATTAATCGACCGAAGGAATCTAAATTTTCGTCGTACGCGCTTTTTTCTATACTTTATCGTGGAGTTTAATTCTTAGTATCATATAATAGACTGCAGTATGACGTGGTTAATACATTACGCTTTTTATGAAACCGTGTTATAAAAAATTACGAAAGACAAGAAAACGGCAGCGATAGAGATCAAGCTATATCCTAATCAACTGAACCATTTTATTAGAAATATTTGCAATGTTTGCTGCATGTCATAGAAACTAGTGTTACACGGGATTCTTCTGTACATGGAAATAACTGTATGAGAGAGCGAATGGTCGGTTGAAAATAACCTGCGTCGGTCGCTTGTCGCTTGTCCTTATCAACATTTATGTTGATACCAGTGTACTGCGTGTTTATAAACTTAGGCATGTAAACATCACACTATTCTGCGGAAATCTATGGTAAATACGAATCTCAGACCTAATATCACGCGGAAAATATGTTCTTCAAACAAAGTGAAATTACTCGTTAATTAACACTTTGACATCCGCATATTTCAGCTAAATATTTATGTTTGGCGCCGGCGAAATTGCCATGGAATTTTTAATTCTCATAGACGTTTTTTAGAAATCAGATGCAATATAGGTTCTAAGTATAATAAGAAAACATTTAAACACCCAAGTTTTACATTATTACAAAAACGAAAGGCACGAAAGGTGTTTTTCATGGGGTTTAGGCCTTATAGACAGCATAGATTTGGTTCATCTTTTACTTTTCAATTGTAATAAAATGACACCAATGTGGTGTCACCGGACGGCAAAGTGTTAATTTAAAAATAGATTTACGACTCGTACAAATCAGTACTTCTTTTTATTAAAAATATCACACTCTTTCAGATCTTAATGTAAAAAATGTAGGGTTCCATTAAAAAAACGAAGCTGATCTTGACATCTGCAAAACGGCTCCACCAAAAAAAAAATAATGCATCTAATAATGATACCCTTGGAACCATACAAATAAAAAAAAAGTATTTTCATACGATGCGTACTTTAGAAATAAAACATAAATGACAATGCGCATATTACGTCTTTAGATGATTCTAAATTTCACGTTTTGGATCTTTCACCTAAAAAAGGGACACCCTGGATATGCGTCCATAGCAGTCAAAGGGTTAAGAAAAAGAAACCGTAATTAGGTTAATTGGTAAGACATCATGTCATTGCACATTACGTTTGTCGAACATCTATACTACGGTTTTAATCAGGCAGCTATTAAAACTGATCCGACATTACCCGTTCGCAATGAATTGCAGTGTATTATGACAGTCCGGCAGCACAGAGTCGTGTTAATTTTGAAGATTATTTTGTGACGCAACCGTTGTCGGGCTGATACAAATGCATTACAATTAGCGCGATAAACGCCGGGCGCGCGGTAATTACATTATCTATTCTGCGATTTAGGGTGAGCCGCGGTCCAAAAATATTTTCATAACCCTATTATCGCAGGGCAGCAATTTATTACGCTTAATTATGCTAATCGTACGGAATCGTGTAGCAGTGCATTGATATTTGCGAATCATTACCCATGATACCGAAAGGTCTCGGTGAAGCTTACCAAACGGCCTCGGAGGTCCACTCGGTTTTAAATAAATATCGTGATGTATGCCTAGTGTATAACCGCCCGCGGTTGTTATACGATCCGAGGCCTGATGCGTTATTGCCATAACAATTTGCTCGGGCATTGTTCGCGGTTTGCGTGCACCTAAACACTCATTAACTCAATTTTCGTCGGCCTGACCCTCTATCAATAAAGCCTCCCGTTAAAAGCGTCGCCGGACGTATAATTCAGCGCGTAATTAAATATACACACGGTCAAATAAAGAAACGGGGTCTTTGGCGAAATATTGACTCGCCAGTAGATAACGGGTGTCAGAACATTTTATACGCGCCTATCTTAGTAGTAAGTTTGTTGCGAAAAATATATATGGTGTGCTGAACAAAGAAATGGGGTCGTTGGTGACATGTTTGATCGACAGCGTATATTTGGCGCCGTATTTTATGTATTGCTGCTTTCACGGCAAAGTACGTTGCAAAGAAAATATGCACACTACTAAATAAAGAAATCGATCTTCGGCAAAACGTTTGCCCAACAGCAGAAAACGAAAATGGCGGAATTTGAAATAGTGTTGCTTTGGTAATAAACTTCATTCGTTCCGCGAAAATATGCACATTGCTAAATAAAGAAACCGATCTTCGGCAAAACATTTGCCCAATAGCAGCGAACGAAAATGATAGAATTTCAAATAATGCTGCTTTGGTAATAAAGTTCGTTCGTTCCGCGAAAAATGCACACTGCTAAATAAAGAACCTAATCTTCAGCAAAACGTTTGCCCAATAGCAGAAAAGGAAAATGGCAGAATTTGAAATAATGTTGCTTCGATAGTAAAGTTCGTTCGTCGCGCAAAAAGATGTAGATATCTCTAAATAAAAAGGGGGATATTTAGAGAAACGTTTTCTCGACTGCAAGTAACGAGTGTAAACAATTGAAAGGGCGCTACTTCGACAGCAAAGTTCGTCGTAGAAAAATATACATGCTTGAAAGTAAGAGAGGAAAATCAAAATATTTGGAGAAACGTTTGACCGACAGCATACAACGGATGTGACAAAATGTTATACATTGCTACCTCGGTAGCAAAGTTTCTTGCATAAAGTATGCATGTCACCAAATAAGAAAAATGAAACGTTTAGCAAAATGTTTGCTTTACGACGGATAACGGGTGTCAGAAAAAGTCAAACACTGCTACTTCGGTAGCGAAGTTTCTTGCATAAAGTATGCATGCCGCCAAATAAAAAAAATGAAACGTTCAGGCAAATGTTTTCTTTGCGGCGAATAACGGGTATCAGAAAAAGTCAAAAACTGCTACTTCAGCTACAAAGTTCGTTCTACAAAAATGTACACACCGCTAACTAAAGAAAGAAAGCCTCCGCCAAAACGTTTACTTGACAGTACATAAAGGGTGTCAGAAAATTAAGAAAATCGCCAAGTCCATAGCGAAGTTTCTTGCATAAAGTATGCATGCCGCCAAATAAAAAAAATGAAACGTTCAGGCAAATGTTTTCTTTGCGGCGAATAACGGGTATCAGAAAAAGTCAAAAACTGCTACTTCAGCTACAAAGTTCGTTCTGCAAAAAATGTACACACCGCTAACTAAAGAAAGAAAGCCTCCGCCAAAACGTTTACTTGACAGTACATAAAGGGTGTCAGAAAATTAAGAAAATCGCCAAGTCCATAGAGAAATTCGTTGCATAAAGTATACATGCGGCTAAATAAAAAAAAAATGAAACGTTTAGCAAAATGTTTGCTTTGCGGCGTATAACGAGTGTCAGAAAATATCAAACACTGCTACTTCAGTTACAAAGTTTGTTCCGCAAAAAATGTACACGCCGCCATACAAAGAAACAAGGCCTCCGCCAAAACGTTTGCTGAACAACACATAACAAGCGTCAAAAAATTTCAAACGTCGCCAGGTCCGTAGGGAAGTTCGTTGCGCAAAAATGTTGCGATCTGCGAAAGCGGTTAATGAGCAAGCACAAACGTGCGACGCGACGTGCAGCGTGACCCCGGCCAAATCATCCAAAAAGCAGCGTGCACGCTTGCACCGCCGAACTCCCGACTAAGGCGATAAATCGACAACGTGCCCCCGAACGCGGATCTACATATTTCGCGAGCATCCCGGAATATGTGCTTCGTACAGATGATATCTCCGCGATTTATCATAAAGGATGAGGCCATTTCCATAAAGGAAAGGAAAATCTCCGGAGACGTCGAACTGCTATAAAACTTTTACGAAAAGAATCCTCCTTTTCTCTGCTCCCCCCGCCCCTCCGCTTTTTATCTGCGCTGCTTAGGCGGGCTCGCATAAAATCTCGATTTCGATTATACAATACGTCAGTGCGTCCCGTTTCTCCGTTCGACATTCGTCCGCCGTGGATTTATGTCCCGCGACTCGAGTCCGGTCCGGTTAGCGTTAGCTGTATCTCCTGCGCGAGAATTCCCCCCAGAATGGACCCTCGTCATGCGCTTTATCATCGGGCGAGGCCCGATATATATCCGGAAGTTCGAATCTCCCAGCAGAGAACGTATCCAGGGGACGTGACACGACGCCCTGCCTCTATCTCGCTTCTCACTTGCCTGCAGACGAAACGTGCCAAGCCCCTCGCACGTACAGGCAAATTTGACGTGACGAGCGCCGTTCCGCGAGACGGAATTCGAGATTGCCGAACGCCGGATCACGCGTGTCTTCCTTCACTGCGGCCAGCTTGCTTCAGCTGCGACGCGGTATGCTGCACATGCTGATCAAGGGGCCGCGTGCTAATTTCATGGCGTTTTGGGGGAGTAGCAGTAGTAGTTAAAAGTAGCCTCCCATACCTGTATTATATTCGAATGAGCTCTAATTCTATTTCATTGGAACTATCATTTTCGCAGTCACATGCTGATCAAGGGGCCGCGTGCTAATTTCATGGCGTTCTGGGGGAGTAGCATTAGTACTTAAAAGTAGCCTCCCATACCTGTATTATATTCGAATCACTCTTATCATAGAGCTCTAATTCTATTTCATTGGAACTATCATTTTCGCAGTCACATGCTGATCAAGGGGCCGCGTGCTAATTTCATGGCGTTTTGGGGGAGTAGCAGTAGTAGTTAAAAGTAGCCTCCCATACCTGTATTATATTCGAATCACTCTTATCATAGAGCTCTAATTCTATTTCATTGGAACTATCATTTTCGCAGTCACATGCTGATCAAGGGGCCGCGTGCTAATTTCATGGCGTTTTGGGGGAGTAGCAGTAGTAGTTAAAAGTAGCCTCCCATACCTGTATTATATTCGAATCACTCTTATCATAGAGCTCTAATTCTATTTCATTGGAACTATCATTTTCGCAGTCACATGCTGATCAAGGCGTCGCGTGCTAATTTCATGGCGTTTTGGGGGAGTAGCAGTAGTAGTTAAAAGTAGCCTCCCATACCTGTATTATATTCGAATCACTCTTATCATAGAGCTCTAATTCTACAGGATGCGTCGCCAAAATCCGGACAAATCAAACATTTTCTTGGAACATAATTTTTATTGCAATAATAGAAAATTAAAAACATTTTTTTGTTACTATATTGTTTGTTGGGTCATAAAGAAAACATTCACACAATATAACCCCCTTCTGCTGCAATGACCGCCTTCATTCTCGGTCTAAATCTGTCGCAGGCCCGTTTTAACGAGCCTCGGTTCATATCGGCGTATGCCACTTCAATAGCGGCTCTTAATGATGAGACGTTGGGATGTCTGGACTTGTTGGTGACCCTTTCACACCATCAATGTCGCCAACAACCAGAACACATGAAGAAGTTTTCGCGAACAGGATTTAACAACTGGCTCGTAACTCAATGGGAGCTATTTAGTTTTATATCGTTCTAAGTTTCGAATGATCACGGAACGGAGAATAGGTTGTACGCGTCGGGTAATAATTTGCTGGTGTTTTGTAATTATGGACTAATGCTTTACCGAACTAAAACAATATCGTTAACTTCTACTTCCACGGTCTGTGTTTCAGGTGATAACAATGCGAATATGAAGTTAAATTATTTTTTATGTAACAACTACTAGTACAAGTACTAGTTACTCTTTAACAATTCAATCGTCATGCCATTCGCTTTACAAAATATTTAGAAAATTACCCAAAACTGTTTCAAAATTCTTTAAAATCTATTGTCAATTTAACCGATCGTACGAACCTTTTTATATCGGGTAATTTTGAGATTAAAAAGATGAAGCTTCTTTTTATATATTGCAACTTCTAATATCGAAATGCTTGCAGCTTATATTCAATGCAATTATTACTAACTTCATCCGCAAATACACATTACAAAAATTTGAAATCAAACAAAGATTAGATTCATTAGGCTAACGTTTTATTGCACGATATCGCTAGATAACGTTTATTACAAGATCACCGGATAATCGCTGCTAATCTGCCCCATAATCATTTTGTTCCGCCCACACTGCACTAATTACAATTGTACAGCTGAAAAGTAAAATGCCGTGGAATGGCGAATTTTATTTCGTCGCCGCGCGTAATCGTGTTTAGCGTCTGGATTTTAGACTAGAGAGAGGCCCTGATATTAAGTCGCACAAGGATCTCGCTGCAAATGCAAATGAGACGTGTCACGCCGGAATTAGCACGACGAAAACCCGGCGTCATCAGTAAGCGGAACGTCCATTTTCTCTGGCGTATACTTCCTCCAGTACGTAGACCCGCCAATTGACTTTATATTTTTCGACCCCATCTTTTCCCAGCCGTGAGATTCGTTCGGTAACAGCCTACTACTTTGTGATTGTATCAGTAATAGTGTTAAATCCTTTCGCAATTTATAAAGTGCTTAGTTAATTAGTAATGCTGCCCGATAGAAAAAATTCTAAGTAACAGTGCGCACAATTATTTCATCGCTTTCATTTTTCGGGCTCTCATCACTCTCATCAGAAGTCAGCTAAAGTTGCTAGAAAATAATAGTAAGAGTTTCTGTCATTTTACTCATGAAATCCGAAACCTGTCAAATTGGCGACTCCCACAAATCTGATATTAAAAAAATACCGAGCATTAGAATTTATTAGATTTAATAGAATTAATATAAATAGAATCAATAGAATCTAATAGTATTAACATAAATAGAATTAATAGAATCAAATGGAATTAATATAAATAGAAATAATAGAATCTAATAGTATTAGCATAAATAGAATTAATAGAATCTAATGGAATTAACATAAATAGAATTAATAGAATCTAATAGTATTAACATAAATAGAATTAATAGAATCTAATAGAATTAACATAAATAGAACTAATAAAATGTAATATAATTAATTTAGCGACACAACAAGTGTTATCAGCGTAAATTTCATCAACACATTCAACCTAAGGACGTCTTCTACTTTTCAGGTGGCATTTTTAACATTATACGTTATCAGTTATTTTCTAAGAAAACGTTATGAAACGCAAGTCTAAAGCGCAGTGCTCTGAATCGAGGCTCATTCTGCATTATTAAAAAAGGAGGAAAGTTGCGCTGAGTGGAAAACGACGGCGTTATCCAATTATCCGAAAAGACACCTCATTATAATTCGATAAGGAGCGAGCTCTCGTCAAACGGAGAGCGAAGAGTGCAGAATTGTAGGGATGGAGAGGACGCAAAAGACCGGCGAGCAAAGCGGTACGACTGATTTGAAAGTTTCAGTGCGCTACTTGATGGGGAAAAGTTCCCTCGCGTCGCCCACGGTTCCGATAATTAAGTCGGAAAAATGTGGTCTGCCATCAAACTCGAACTCGCATGAAACTTATTCTATCCCTACCATCCTCCTGCCGATCCGTCACACTCTATCTCCTTCTATTTATCTTCGTTTGTCGCAATATACACTGTCGGCTATAAGTTCGGGACTGATGCATTGCTCTGCTTTATGGTGTAATGAAGGGAGGATTGTTTATCGAATAGCATTCTTGTAACAGTAGTCGGAGGAAGAGTTTATTTATTGTTTTGAGATGAAAGAGTCATGTTAAGTTGTCGCATTTGGTTTAATGAGTTTTTGTACAAACATCTGCTGCGCTGTTAGTGCGTGGGGTGTATTGGTCTTTCAGCAAAACAAAGTTCTTTTTTTAATTCCAGTGTAGTTTAATGAGTTTGTAGCAACAACAATTTCTCTGAATTCCAGTGGAGTTTATTCAGTTTACACTGACGGCCGCGAGTATAGGATTAACTAATACGCTGGTACATTTTGTAATGATATAAAATTGTGATCTTCCTACATTTCTGTATTCGATAGTCAAGAAAGTGTTATATTTACTGCTTTACAGTGGTGTTAACATTTTTTGCAACAGGAAGAGCGTTTTACTGGTTAAAAAATTTGACATAACTTCATGTAGTCGCTCTACACATTTCAAGACCTCGTTACGAGTAAACTATGGTATTTTAACATAGGGTATGTTGCTGTTTTTCTCTTCAACGATTCTTCTGACACTTTCGTGATTACACTATTTCATAAATAGTAAATGTTGCTAAAGCATATTGAAACATGTTCAAACATATAGATATTCCTCAACTACTCCCAAAGAGGGTACCTGATGGTATTGAATCACGTAGAATGATTACATAGACTTACAAACAAAAATGTTCAGCTACAGAACGAGTATTTCTTCTGCGCAAAATGAAATAAGTTTAAAGCCACTGTCATCATCCACTCGCGCTCTCTTAAACAAACTTTCATGTAATCGTTTACTATCTCCTCTCCACCTGACAATACCAAACTTATGCCCAGCAGTGTATTTCTTCTTATCTACTCCATACGTTCATATGCCCACATTTCATTCCTTCCCAGCCCTTCCTCCTGCACCCTCCTCTCCCCTCTATTCATCCTCTTTCCTCTCGCTACCTTTATGTCCTCGTCAAATCCCGTAACTCCTCAAACTTTCAACTTAAATTTACTTCGCCGAAGTCGTACACCTCGTTGACCCTTTGAGTCCTCCGTGAGAATCTCGTCCCATTCCACGTTCTTTCTCTCTCTCTCTTTCTCCTTCTCTCTTGTTCCCTCTCATCCCTTTGCCCAGCACTCTCGTTTCTTCGCATTCGCTCCCCATCGCGCAACAATGCTCGGTCAGGTGACTCACTTTGTCGCCGTATCAGGCCACTATACTCAAACTGGCACAAATAACGCCATCGCTCCTCGCCTTTTTTTGCCTCCTCTTCCTTTTTCTTCGTTCATAGACTCCATTCCGCGCGAAGACGCAATAACGGCTTCTTCTCCTGCGTCCCTCCGCACTTCGTCTCTCGTCGGCGTGGTGTGACACAAATCCGCCGTTTCCATCGCGGGCTCGACGTGATCGACCGCGGAATCGCGTGGCCGATTAATCACGGCTGTGGAAACGTTTAACCGTTTGAGTGCCACGGGTCTTTCTCATTTCCCGGTCGAAACTTGCCAAGCGGCGCGATAGCGCTTGTTATATTCCGTGTCGAAACTTGCCAAGCGGCGCTATAGCGCTTGTTATATTACAGCAATTTTTATGTGAATAAAAGCATGTAGACCTATAAAGTGTAACATTACTCCAATTTTATCTTTTTTACCTAAGATTGAAAAGATACCGTAATGTTGTGCATCGAGAGAAACCGAGCCTGCTGTGATTACGCTGCAGTTTTGAGGACAGACAGAAGAAGCGCGATCGCGCCGCTTGGCACTCAAACGGTTAACCCTTGCGCTGCTGAATACTTGCGACGAATGGGTCGCCGGTTCCGCGGAATCCTTTGCTGCCTGTGGCACGCCATAGCGCTGAAGGCTTTTTTACCGGCGTCGTGTCAATCGAGGCCGTATGTGATATCTTAACACGTTGACTCCCAAGCGTATTTTGCTATGTTAGAACCGCGATGCGGTTAAATACTGCATAGTATAAGTAAATCGTACAAAATAAAAGTAGCGCAGAGTTGTTAAAAGCGGAAGTATTGAAGCACCGTTCCAATATCAATTGCTTTCACAAGATTGCAAATAGGCTTCATTGCAAATTTTTTGCATTTTTAGTAAAATATTTTGCGTATTTTCCTATGTTAGAACTGCGATGCGATTAAATACTGCAGAGTATAATTAAATCGTGCAAAATAAAGGTAACGCAGAGTTGTTAGAAGCTAAAGTATTGAAGCATCGTTCCAATATCAATTGCTTTCACGAAATTGCAAATAGGCTTCTTTGTGAATTTTTTGCATTTTTAGTAAAATGTTTTGCGTATTTTGCTATGTTAGAACCGCGATGCGATTGTCTGCGCTGTGTCATTCATTGGAAGAGATGTACCACCGAAACAAAAAAAAATACAATACTTTACAAAACTTATTCCACTACTTATAACATACCAAACTGTATAGCAGTTGCAAACCAAGGCGCCAGGTCGCTGTGAACCCACTAATGCTTAATGCGAAACTAAGCTAATGTTAAATTCCGTGGACGTGTATACACGTCTATGGCGTTCATAGTGTTAAATGGCCTGGACGTGTATACATGCCCATAGTGCTCATAATATTAAATGTCGTGGACGTGTATACACGTCTATAGCGCTTATAGTGCACCTAACGCAGCACACGTCTACACACGTACCCATAACATAGGGCCCTGCCATTCGCCAGGCTCGCGTACATGTCTGCAGCACCGAGAGGGTCAAGTTACGCTGTCGAAGAAAAAAGCCGTGGAGCATAAATTGATTTACCGTTCGCGGCGGCGGTTATGGCGAACCATTGAGAAATCCACGACGCAGAAACTTGCAGCGGGAGCCGTCCTCTTATGGAGCGCGGCGCTTTTTCATCACTGACGCCGGAATAAAGTTACGCGGCTGGTATGTCGTGCGACGAGTGTTGTTCGACGGAACCGGGACGGTAATTTGTCGATGGTAAGAAAGCGCGTGCCACTGACGTTGCGCGGATAGAATCCGAAGGAGGTTCGCAGATTTGCGCTGACGGCGTTCGGTAATATTGTTTTTCGCAGAAATACCTAAAACAAATTTATACGTGTTGCATCGCAGGCAAACAAAACATGGTGTCTATGGAAAGCCCACGACGAAACACCGTCATTGTCTGACACTTGAGGAGTTTCCATAGACACTGCAATAAAACTCGAAACTACCCAATAAGGGAGACCGAATATATGCATATGCATATGCGTGTAATATATGCATTTGTGTGTGAGTATGATCTCAATTCCAGGGTCCTCTAATTGGCGAGAGAAGATCACCTATGATCCTCAATTATTATATTGAGGTATTAATTCTATGACTATACCCTATCAAAAGATGCAAAATAATCGATTTTTTCGATCCGTTACATTGAAATACCCCCTAAATGCTTTAATTAGAATACTTGCAAGTATAAATAACTACCTGAATGTTGTATAAATAGTGTCTAATTACGTGATAGACGTCTCATTCAGGGATTAAAAAATGTACCAAGTAAGCTATTAAACGTATTTCAACCTTAATTACATATAATATGTGTGAAACGATAAACTTATTTCTTATCGAAGAGGAAATTACTGACTGGAAAATATGTACCGTGATTAACTCACACAATAAAGAACACACGCTACAAAGAATTACATCGATACTGTGGTTGTTACACGCTTGTCAATTTCTAAGAAAGTTACCACGCAGATAAAAAAGGCAAGATTCGCCAAGATTGAGGCTCCCCTATCCTTGGGTTATAAATGACAGGTTAGGTAAACTTCGCAACACAATTGGCGATACGATCGCCGTTCGTCCTTTTATGAAGCCCTAAATTTAACCCTGAAGCTGCGGCCGAATTGGCCGTGGAGCTGTACTACTGTACAGTTATTACCATATAAAAATATTTTATATACTTATATTACGATATAAAAAAATAAAAACCACCATGACTACATTATATGCACACTGCTGGATTAACAAGAGACTTACTACAATGACTTTCCACTAAAACATGCCACACAAAGCAAAGACCCTCCAGCGGAGTTTCTCAAAAACTACTTTAATAACAGTCACTACCATGGCGTGTAGTACCAAAAGCATTAAGTATTTTTATTATTTATCAAAAATGCTGCTGAGGATCGACCAAATAATGACAGCGTGCCTTTTTGGAAACTTGTATGCGATGTAACTACAATTTCACGCAAAAACCTTTGCGCCAGCAAAATTTTACTGTATTCGGCCGAAATTTAACTAATTCGTTTCAGATTTACTCCAGCAACAACATTCGTTATCACAAATTCTGCTGAGGATATTTAATTGAAAATATTATAAATATCTTGCAATCTGTAAGTCGGTTGCTTACGAAATTACAATAAGCAAATTTTGCCATATGAACACAATGTGTGTGTGTAAAACTTGTTTTCAAATGGCCGACTTTTTAATCAAGCGTTTCTTTTTTTTTTCAAAAGAACGAAGAGTAAAAAGTAATATAGCATTACTCAATTTTCCTTGCAAAGGAGTTGTTATCAAAAATACTAAATCAGCAAATTAGTATCTATGAATCAACCGCCACGGTAATTACATGTGGTTGACAGGCAATGTCAATGAATGTATTGAAAGTATTTTAGCATTATTCAATCTCCTGTAATTTCCGATGTACTTCAGCAACGACATTCGTCATCACAGTAACTTGAATGCGACGAAATTGCAATTTTGCGCAAAAACCTTTGCGTCAACAAAATTTACTGTATCCAGCTGTAATTTCACTAACTCATTTCCGATTTACTCAAGCAACGACATTCGTCATCACAGATGCTGTTCAAGATCGACCAAATAATGATAGCTTTTTTCCAAACTTGGATGCGACAGAACTACAACTTCGCGCAAAAACCTTTGCACCAACAAAATTTATTGTATCCAGCCGTAATTTAACTAAGTCATTGCCAATGTACTCCAGCAATGACATTCGTTTTCACAGATGCTGCTGACATTCAACCGAATAATGACAGCTTTTTTCGAAACCTGCATGTGATGGAACTACAATTTTGCGCAAAACACTTCGCACCAGGAAAACTCTGCGGTATCCAGCCGTAATTTAACTTAATAACTCATTTCCGATTTACTAGACATTCATTATCACAGATGCTGTTGAGGATCAACCAAATAATGATAGCTTTTTTTAAAACCTGTTTGCCACGGGATTACAATTAAGTGCAGAACCTTCGCGCCAGTAAAACTCTGCGGTATCCACCCGTAATTTAACTAACTCATTTCCGATCTACCCCGACAACATTCTCAACGTTCGCACCGCTTTTAGCGGCGCTCGCCTAAAAACTTGGCGTCGCAAATAAATTCGTCCGCCGCGTAATTTCTCGTACCGGCGACAAGTGGACAGCGGCCGGTCGATTTGAGTGGGAATAATTTTGCAGATGGCCGATGCGCCGAGCGCCAGACGTCGTTGTTGCCTTTGCAATTTTTCAATCGCACCCACCCGGCATCGGACGATGGACGACGCGAAAATTCGCGCCACACTCGAGTAATTGGATATCGTAATCTCGTTATAACACTCTGCCCCCGTGGCTTCGGCGCGCACGCGGTATAAAATTTCGCGGCGAGTTTGCTAAACGAGATTAGCCGGGCGGATTAGTTTCGGGGGAGTTCGATTAGCCGAGTTCGGAATGTTAAAATTACACACTTCGAATGAACTTCGCCGCTGGACCCCTCTTCGGAACTTTGCCGATCGATCGGCCGAGTTAATTGCAGATGAATATTAATATGGGATGTGCTAAGTTAAGGCAAGTTTCGGTTACTTTCGCGCTGGAACGATGGTAAGGCTGGTAACTGGCACTGTGGACCGATCGGCGGCGATATCTTTAGCCCTCAGAAAGGTGCGATTTGGGTAGAAGGTGCCGTACTCGAGCTTTCGGGGGAATATGGGGTGAAATTGATTTATTTGGAGGTATGTGAAACGCTGTAATATTCATATAATATAATAACGTCATGAAATTATAATAATACAATAATGTAATGTAATTATAATAATATAATAATGTAATCTTTATATAATGTAAGAACATGTGTAATGCATAATATTCATATAATGCAGTTGCAGGACATATCGTCACATACTCATTTAAAACGTTACATCGTTTCTGGGTGCTCATCATATCACTATTAAATAAAAATCTGTTCAAACTCGGTAACAATGGTTGGTGTGGTTTGGCTAGAAGGTATGTTACTCGAGTTTTCGGGGGAATATAGGGTGAACTTGGTTCATTTGGAGATATGTAAAATGTTGTAATATTCATATCATATAATTATATAATAACGTTATGTAATTATAATAATAGAATATTGTAATATTCATATAATGTAAGAATATGTGTAATGCATAATATTCATATAATGCTGTTGTAGGACATATCGTCACATAGGAGATTAAATATTTACATCGTTTCGGGTGCTCATCACATCACTATTAAAAAAAATCTATTCAAACTCGGTAACAATGAAGAAATACCCTACCGTTCTTACTGGTTCTAGTTATTGGTGAGACGATTTTTTGATTCATGTTTTTTTCATAAGAAATTTGTACTACTATAAATAGTCTAGTACTATTTTTTCGATATTATATCACTATGAGATTTTAATAGCATTGATAATTTGAGATATTTCTCCGAAGACTTCAATCCCTCGTGGTGTTTATTTAATAAGTGAAATACACGAAAAAGCAAATGTAATGAACAAAACTCAAATCATGTTTGGCTCTATCTGTATAGAGTGATTGGACCAAAATATTTGAATTCAAAGCGCAAATTTACTGCACACAAATAAACCACTTAAAAGGTATGTTTCACTTGTTCGGTGTCTGTCTTAAGGATTTAGAACTGAAAAATGGTCCTATCTTTGGTTGACTTTCGTTATTAGAAATCAATTATGTAATTAATTCCACATGTTCTGAGGCTATCTTTACAATAAGATATTATCTATAAGGAGTGAACGTCCGTATAATGCGGTATCCTACAATACGCTGAAAATATCGCGACGTGTTTTTTCATATAACATTGTAAAAACACATATTATATCAACACATATCATGATTTACAGACACGTAGTTTAAGGAATAAATCAATCTGCCAATCGAAACAAGGCACGTTCTTCTTATATAACATAGCCTGTTGTCTGCATCACTACTGATTTCTTCAGTTTCGTAATTTCCTGCAACACGATTCCATAAAATACTTAACGTGTTAACCGAGTTATTTGAGAGTCTATTGCATATTGTAAAAACAGATATAATATATATTATATACGTATATATATTCAGATCATAAATCGGAGATTGTTTTGTCGATGCAGGCCCATCAGTGACTATGGCGTTGCAAACATTTAGAAACTTAAAAATAAAATCAATACTGTCAAGTAAAAATATTGAATATCAAAGCTAACTAGAGAATGTGATGAAATGAAAATTGCAGTGTTCAACAATCAAAGATTTTAATCCGTACATTATATATTTTATTACAAAAATTAATGCGGCATTATAACAGTATACTTCTACAACAACATTATTGTAATATTATAACAATATACTACTACACAACAGTATTGTAACGTTATTACCCAGTATGTACGTTCCTCACTAAATATTCAATCCTAACCCCCGGAAACATGTTTTCAACGGAAACCCATCAGGCAACCATGATCAACGTTCACTTCTGGCTGAAACAATGTCTGTCAAATCAATCTTTGGGCGCAATCGGGTTGAAGTCAAGCGTTTCCATTTAGCCAAACAATTGAACCGATACCCTGTGCAGCACCTTTCGCCGGGTGTTCACCTTGTTAGAACGTCAGTCGCCATTCGATACGTCGAGAAACGAACGAGCATCGGATGTGTCGTGCGGAAAGAGGACGTGTTCTCGCGCAGAAAAGAGACTCGCCTTTCGTCAAGGCGCGCCGATAATTGGCCGCTCGAAGCCTCTCGCCAGAAGACGTTCCGGACATAATTGCTTCCCTTTGTACTCGACCCAAACGAAACGTTCCGACGTGCAGTCAGGCTTTTGATTGCTGCCGCGCCAGCCAGGAGATTCCTTTTCGATCAACCGCCGCGTCACTTTCGAAATGAACAGAGTCGGTGCCCATGTGCGTCCCATAAACCAGTCGTTTTGTCATAAAACAAAACGAACGGTGGAAAGAATGAACGGAAATGACATTTTGGATGTCAGGGGTTTCATGTATAATTAATTGATGCGTTTGTAATATGAAAATGTCATAAGATTATAAATGCAAAATAACGTGGTATGGCATTTTGAGATTGGGAAATTTCCTGTAAAGGTGTTAATGTTTTTGCAAATTGAAAATATTGTAGGTAAATAGCTAGATGATCGAATGGGGAAATTTCCGACTTTTTTCTTAACAACGTATTGCCTTTTATTAATTCGACTAAAGTTAATTGGAAACACTATCACGTTAGCTATATACTTAGACATGTTATATTGCTAATAGAAATTTCAATATATATTTGATATAATTTTCACATTATCACGCTTCAAAAAAATATTAAGTACGTCACATACTTTCAGTCTCATGTTTAAATCATCTAATTTATCGTTAAACTTACGTTTTGCGTAAACAACAAAAAATACTTTATCGCGCGATTTAAACTGCATTTCATATATTTTCGTTAACTACACCCAACACAGGATCATTACGAAATATAATGTAACCATCAAAAAGTACTTCATCACCTCATTTAAACTGCATTTCACACCTTTTCATTAACTGTACCTACCACAGGATTATTGCCATATACAATGTAATCGATTACTTACTATCACTCTGCGCTACTTGCTAAAAATGTGCGGCGGTAGGCAGACAGTTCGGAGCCACATGCTTGGTTGCCTAAGTCTTAACACGCATCTTCTAATTTAATTGTCATACAATCGCGCATTACCTAATGCGCACAACCGCGCCAAACACCTTACACAGTACGATTACGGGAACTTTTGTGTGCTCCCGCCTCCGAGGGCATATCTTGTCGCGCGGTGGATGGCAGGCGGTTGAAACGGGTAATCCCAGCCGGAACGTTAGCCCTGAGGATGAAGCATCGGTCGAGGTCGTCTTAGGTTACGTCCTATCTCCTGCGGAACGAGGCCAGTGAGGCAGACGGAGACAGACTGGAAGAGAGGGAAGCTCCTGTTGGACAGGACAGGAATTCCCACGCGGCTTGTCGCCACTGACGTACTTCCTTATAGAGCCGCGGCACGAAGAACTCGCCGGCGTGGGTTCCTTCGATGGATCAAAGACAATCTTAGCGCGAGCGTGCGAATCGAACGATCGGCATCCGGCACACACTGCCTTCGAGTGGAATTGCACGTGGCGACGGCAGTGAAGCGAGTCGCATGCTTTTCGGGGGTGAGTTTCGTGGCGGTTGATTCGTAGGTGCTGATTTGCTGTGACGGTGTTTGTGGTCACAGCGGTACTGCACAGAAAATTGAGGAATGTTAAACTTTCAACACACGACTGCGTCAGTGACGTCTGAACGTGTGGATGCTGATTTGAAGGTTCTAATTTGTTGATTTTGCGTATGTGCCTATGACAGCTTTGCTTGGGAGATTGAATAATGCTATAATAGTTTTCATTCATTGACTGTTATTGAGTATCAAACACATGTTATTACCGTAGCGATTGGTTCGTAGGTGCTGATTTGCTGAGTCGGCGTTTGTGGTCACAACGGTACTGCACAGAAAATTCAGGAATGTTAAACTTTCAACACACGACTGCGTCAGTGACGTCTGAACCTGTGGATGCTGATTTGAAGGTTCTAATTTGTTGATTTTGCGTATGTGACTATGACAGCTTTGCTTGGGAGATTGAATAATGCTACAATAGTTTTCATTCATTGACTGTTATTGAGTATCAAACACATGTTATTACCGTAGCGATTGATTCGTAGGTGCTGATTTGCTGAGGCGACGTTTGTGGTCACAGCGGTACTGCACAGAAAATTGAGGAATGTTAAATTTTCAACACACGACTGCGTCAGTGACATGTGATGGCGTAGATGGTGATTTGAAGGTTCTAATTTGTTGATTTTGCGTATGTGCCTATGACAGCTTTGCTTGGGAGATTGAATAATGCTATAATAGTTTTCATTCATTGACTGTTATTGAGTATCAAACACATGTTATTACCGTAGCGATTGGTTCGTAGGTGCTGATTTGCTGAGTCGGCGTTTGTGGTCACAACGGTACTGCACAGAAAATTGAGGAATGTTAAATGTGTGTGACGTCTGAACGTGTGGATGCTGATTTGAAGGTTCTAATTTGTTGATTTAGCGTATGTGCCTATGACAGCTTTGCTTGGGAGATTGAATAATGCTATAATACTTTTCATTCATTGACTGTTATTGAATGTCAAACACATGTTATTACCGTAGCGATTGATTCGTAGATGCTGATTTGCTGAGTCGGCGTTTGCGGTCACAACGGTACTGCACAGAAAATTCAGGAATGTTAAATGTGTGGGTGCTGATTTGATGGTGTTAATTTGTTGATTTTGTATATGTGACTATGACGCCTCTGCTTGGAAGATTAAGTAATGCTTTAATACTTTCAATACATTCATAACGCGTCTGCGTGGAAGATTGAGTAATGCTATAATATTTTCAATACATTCACTATCATTGAGTGTCAAACACCTGTAATTACCGTGGCGGTTGATTCATAGATGCTAATTTGCTGATTTGGTGCCTGTGGTGACAACACCTTTGCTTGGAACGTTGAGTAATGCTATATTACTTTTTACTCTTCGTTATTTTGTAAAAAAGAAGTAACTGCCTCATTTGAAAAGTTGGCCATTTGCGAAGAAGTCGTACAGATACATATTGTGTAGTTACGACAAATTTTCTTATTGCAATTTTGTAAGCAACCAACTTACCGAAGGCAAAATATATGTAATAGTTTCAATTAAATTCATTTTTAAAATTTCTCAGTTTCACGAAAATTCGCTGAGTGTTTCCTACAACGATACAGTATTTCCACAGAGACAGGACGCTAGCACATTGCGTGTTATGTAAATGAAAACGAATCGCAAAGCCGTTGAATCTCTCAATATCATAATTAGAAAATAATTACTGTTGCATCACCCAGTCAATGGATCCGTATCACGAAGATGCACTATTCAATAATGACTTAATCAAGCTGAGTGAACGTTAATTAATACTATGCCAAACGATGTACTATGTAAAAACAATTAATTCTACATTCAATAGTACACGCACTTCAAAACGGAGAGACCTTCTAATTCGGTCGTAAATGGACTTTGCATTCTTGCAACAATTATCACATAAAAATTATATTGTAAAATTCATGAAAACACTCGGTAGGAAATCATGGTACGTATTCCTATATTCAAGGAAAAAATCCCGCGTATCTTCATGAATGATCAAAAAATGTAAAACATAAGACGTTCTCAAGCGATGCTTCATAATAATTCTTTGTTATAACGTCGCTACTATGGTTAAGCTGCAAAAATAATGAAATAGGCATCAACGAAAAAGTTTACTTGTAAAAAGGGAATCATATGTAGCTTTGAAACATGTAAAGAAAAAGTGCTTTTTTTTTAAACAAACATCAAACATTATCATTAACATCGAACATTAGATCATTACAACAAACAAGTTATAAAGTAACTGCCGTCACTTACAACCACCCACCGAAAATTAAAACACACTTCAACTGAAGCCCAGTTTCCTTAGTCCAATATATTGAAAACGCCAAGTCCCAGTTTGGCTTGATGTACATCCATTGTATGATATGTATAATAATTCTTTGTTATAACATCGCCACTGTGGTTAAACTGTAAAAATAATTAAATACATATCAACGAATAAATTTACTTCTGAAAGCCCTGTGTAGTTTTGAAACGTATTTTTTTAATAAAGAAACATCGTCTATAATACACAATGACAAAAAAGGTTCTTTTTATCACAATTTACAAGTTATAAAGTAACTGCCGTCACTTACAACCACCCACTGAAAATTATAATAAAATACACTCTCATAAAGTACATTAGTAAAATATCCGCACCTTACGCTCTAGCCTCGCGTCTTAATTTAACATCCACGTATTTCGGGCATTTTCTGTGTATTTCCCACCCACGTCCCAATCTGTGCCCTCACACACACACGCACACAGGCGTGCGTAAACGTGAGCGTAGCCGCGAAACCGCCGACGACGAGTTCCGGACAGCAACGGATTAATTGCGCAACCTTCGTGCTCTTATACGTTACGTAAACCGAAGCAACCCCCGTTTCCCGTGATGGACGTGAAAGGAGGCCGCCAACGGAACGAAATTGGACTGACAGAAATGTAATAGTATCAGCTGCTACTGCCTGCCGTTACGACGGGGGATAGATACGAAGAGAGATGGATAATGCCGGATGGCTGCGGATCTTTCGATGGACTGACGATGAGTGAACGATAGGACACGATCGATAATGGGACTACACGAAGATGGGAGCTAAAAATTGTAAGGCCGGCTTAATGGTTTGTGGATTAACCCTTTGCAGTCGTGTGTCTAGTCTCAGTCACTAAAGCTTTTTTATCGTTCCCGTCGTATGTCTGCTCTCAGCCATCACAGCAAAGAACCATGACAATCTTATATTGTATTTCAAAACTAAGCTGCTATTCCACTGGTACTCTCACAATAAACAGAAATCTATACCAGCTGTGACTAAAAAATTGGTTGTAACAAAAAATAATATTGTTGCCACCTATCCATCAGGTGATATTCTATTATTAGCGTGGAAAGACAAGGAAATAGTCACCATACTAAGCAGGTACGATATCTCGGGCGCAAAACCTGTAAAAAGAAGGACGAAATAAGGTGGCCACGTCAACATTAGCAAACCAAATGTTATAAATTATAATATGTATATGGGAGGTGTCGATAAAACTGACCAATTAGCAAATTCATATTGTTTTACGAGGAAATTTTGCAAATGGTAAAGAACATTTTTTTTATGGGGGACAGAGGTCTGCACTGTCAATAGCTACATCTTATGTAAGGTGTCAGCAAAAATAGAAAACAAGACGCCAGTGTCATATTTAATGTTTGTCCGAAAATTGGTGGAACAACTTGTAGATGATTTTCGTGAAGGAGCATCTTCAGAACTACATATGGTTACTTAATCGTATACTACATATATTGCTGCACTGTCCAAACGTAAAGAGTAAAGATTGTTCTGTATGTTCAAATAGAAAAACCCAGGACGGAAGACGCCAAACTAATTATTTTTGCGACACATGTAATCAAAAAGCCGGACTTCATGTTGGTTTCAACTTTGAAGGATACCACACGATGGAGGATTATGATAAATAATTTTCACATAAAAACATTACATGAAAACACATTATTGTGTAAACATATATCTAAAGATCACAAAAGAATTAATAAATCTTGTTTATCCTTCATAATCTTGCATATTATATATCACTCCTGTAACATATACACTGTATTGCTTCATTTTAATTCCACACCCCGTGGCGAATTTCTAAAATGAAATTCAGCGCTTTACTGGTTAAATAGCAGATATTTGATACATTC
Source organism: Cryptocheilus praepositus (assembly GCA_033815515.1). Lineage (NCBI taxonomy): Eukaryota > Metazoa > Arthropoda > Insecta > Hymenoptera > Pompilidae > Cryptocheilus > Cryptocheilus praepositus. The sequence continues at coordinate 91,927 of JAWWQZ010000292.1, read as the reverse complement.
GGTGTAAAATAGGAAAGGAAGTAGAGAAAAACGGTACTTACTATGAAAACGGCCAGGGGGTTGTGTGTTTTCAAGCCTAGAACCCGCAGAAACAATCTAGATTATAAGAAATTAGATAAAGCCAACCGAAATCTTTATGAAACTGTGGGTAAATATGCATGTGGATGGGATAATGTATCGCAAGAAAAAACAATATTTGAATATTATTTTGAAGTGTTTGTTCAAAAGTATTTAAATACTTAAATGTTAAATATTTAATGGCTTGGCAAAATTTCGGATTCAATAATACGGATATTATATATACCAATTGGAAAAAAAAACGGAGCAGTTTCAGTAAAATGGATCCATCAAGAGACATGCTCCCTAAAAGTAAAAAGTAAAAATCGATACCATTATCATAATAATCTCCAATTGGCACTTCTGATGTTCACATTAGTTTCATATAATTTTCCGTCGAATGTAACATTTCAATAACAAACCATTATTAATGAGATGCTCTACATTAAATATCAGTTCTATTTACAAATTATTGCATGACTATTAATTTGGCGACACAACGATTGTTGGTAGTGTTTATCGACAAATAAAACATGGTTTATTATTGAAATACGATTAATATTCGAACTAATTCTTCGAATTCGGTGGCCAATCAATACCTGTGATGGTTTTGTTTGGAACTACGGATGTGAGTGGCATAATTAATATGCCAACGTGATATTGCATAGAAGTAAAACAACCACGGTAGATAATAGTATATATTGTGAACAGCTTAAATACATTAACAGGGACTGAATGAGAAGTATTGCTGTGTTTTAAGAATCATATTAATTGAAAGATGTACTGTTATAGAAACTTGCGTATGATCATCTATGTAATGTATATTGATAAAGTATCCTGTAGCCTATATTTTCTATTCATTTAACTGAATACGATGATCTGCACTTAAACATTTTACGTTTGTTACGTTTTTAGTTAAAGTTCAATCAATATTTTGTTCCTTTGACATCTGAAACTGACTGCGCTGTCGACATTTTCGCGTTAACAATTATTCGTGCACTTTGGGATTCCAATGTTTAATTTTATTTTTACACGATATTGAAAGCTTTGTTTTAATTCCGTTATGGTTTAGAAATACGTGACGATTTTTATGTCCAACGTGCTGAGCGAACGAGAGTTTTAATTTACAATCATTTTTCCGAGATTAAAAGGTTCGGATTCGCCGGCGCGTTATTAAAATAATCTACACGCGTTCCGAAAGAAAACCAAAGTTAATTACGTTAATCGTGAATCACCACCGAAGCAGTGGGTCAAATCTCTTAAAGTTACGATAGAAGTTAACCAGTTAACTGTTTCGACATCGTTGGAAAATGTATCCGCTACGTGCGTCGTACAAATTAAGCGATGACGAATATATTCGTCAAACACGGAGTATATTTGATACAAAGTTAGGTTACAATGAAATGACTTTAATATTTTTATTTTGTTGTTTATTTCATATATATTTATTCATTTCTGTATATTAACATAAGTAAGGACATCAAGAACAAATTTTTTACTTTAATTTTCAGTGACAGAATGGAATTCAGCAAAACATGACACGCAAAAAACTTGTACAATTTGAGCACGTCGTCGATTCCAAATTTCGTTTTGAAAACAATGTAAACATCTTCGTGTAAGTCTTTAACAGCTATATAGTCTAAATGTTGCGCGATTACGGTCTCAAGAAAATGCCCCGTGTCGAATTTACATTTTATCGCTCTTGAGCGAATATGACTCAGTTGTTTGTTCAATGCACTCCAATAAGAAATTTACTCGCGGCAATTTTCCTTTATTGCTCTTATATAACATAAATGAATTTACGCAAATGATATCTAAAAATGAAAGAACATTTTTTTATTTATTCAATTTTTTTTAATACATTTTTTAATACTAGGCGCACCACTGATTGCACAGTCTAAAATAATATATGAATCTGTACTTGCTTCAGTGATGACTAATGAAAGACAACGATATATTTACGAAAAATTATTCATTATATCTGTTTTATAATAATATAAATTTTTTTTTGACATGGCCTCAAAATATTCCAAACTTCTTGCAGTTTAGGAATATATTTCAGTTTTAACTAAAATTGCAAAATTAACCGTCAATGGTCACTACTGAAGACGCATGACGAATATATTCGTCAGAACACAAAATTTTGCAATTTTTTCATGACGAATATATTCGCCATGCACAGTTAACTGGTTAATGTTCCAAGAACGGCATTTACCCTTTTGAACACGACTCCAGCGTAATCTGGTAATCCTCAGGATATAACCGGAATATTACAGTCTACATATTATAGACACAGTCACTATGGAATCTCTATACCTGAGTCTATATATCACAGACTTAACTTAGTCGCCGTATATATCGCAGAATCCGTATATCACGCGTTATATAACGCAGACGCCTGATGATAACAGCTCGTAGTTTCCAGCAGCCAGTCTCTGGCAATCCGTTCTCCGCGGAAAATGAAAGTGCTTGCCTCTCGAATCGATAAAGGGTACGGCACAAAAACTAGAAAGTAAAAGATCCGCCGTTTCCTTAGCGAGCTCGATGCAAAGGCAATCCGCGTTTCGAATAGGAAAACGATTTCTCGTCTCGAAAAGGAGAGAATGTATGAGAAGATGTGAAAGGCTTGAGATTACTCTTTCCTGTTTCACGATAGGCGGCGAAGGAAGCGGAAGAGTGAAAGGTACGGGGCAATAGCGTGAAGGGTGATTTTACCGGGGGAAAAGGTAATAGGAGAAACTCGGATAATTTTGTGATACGTGCAAGACTGTGTTTCCGTGTTGATTGGCGTGTCATTCACGTGATTGGCGGTGTGAGTGTGTCAGGGTAGTGTGATGGAACACATATTTATTGTATGGCATAGTATAAGCAGACATCCTATGACAGTACCATAAGGTATATGAGTTGCTTAGGCTGATATAATTAGCAAATCTATGAAGATATCAGGGGGTATGGTGGAATGGATATTTATTGTACGACATTGTTTGAATATCAATACTATGAGTATGTCGGAGAAATATAAATATTATAATTGTATAGCATGGTATGATTGGTAATATTGTGATGTCAGAGGGTATGGTGGAATGCATATTATTGTACGACATGATATGATTATCAATACTATGAGTATGTCGGGGAAATATGGTGAAATGTATATTAATTGTATGACATAGTGCGATCAGCTGTACTATGAGAGTATCATAAGGTATGGTAGATTGTATATTAATTGTACGGTATAGTGTAATCAGCCGTACTATGAGAGTGTTATAAGGTATGGTACATGGTATACTATTTGCATAGACTGATATAATTAGCAAATCTATGAAGATATCAGGGGGTATGGTGGAATGGATATTTATTGTACGACATTGTTTGAATATCAATACTATGAGTATGTCGGAGAAATATAAATATTATAATTGTATAGCATTATATTGGTAATATTGTGATGTCAGAGCGTATGGTGGAATGCATATTATTGTACGACATGATATGATTATCAATACATGAGTATGTCACTGAATTAGGTGAAATGTATATTAATTGTATGACATAGTGTTTTAATACTATGAGAGTATCTAACAACTCTAGATTATATTAATTTTGGTACATGATTTAATCATACTATGAGAGTGTTATAAGGTATGGTACATGGTATACTATTTGCATAGACTGATATAATTAGCAAAACTATAAAGATGTCAGGGGGTATGGTGGAATGTATATTAATTGTATGGCATAGTGTGATAAGCCATACTATAAGAGCATCATAAGGTATGGTAGGTTTTATATTAACACGTTGACTACCATGGGTATTTTGCTGTATTAGAACCGCGATGCTATAAAATATTACAGAGTTTCACTGAATTAGTAGTAAAAGCAATTGATATTGGAACGGTGTTTTAATACTTTGGATTCTGACAACTCTACGTTATTTAATTTTGCATGATTTAATCATACTTTGCAGTATTTCATCGCATCGCAGTTCTAACATATCAAAATACGCGGTAACCGGCGCAGAAGATTTTACTAGAAATGCAAAAAATTCGCAATGAAAACTATTTGCAGTTTTGTAAAAGCAGTTGATATTGTAATGGGGCTTCAATACTTTGGCAGTCAAGGTGTTAGTATAAACCATTAACCCTTTGCGGACGGAGCGATTCGAAGCCGCTGACACCCATCAAAATTACCAACTCTCGTTTAACACATGCCATTTGCAAAATACATACATATATGCCCGCTCCTCTATTACTTATTTTTCTCGAACGCATATTTATGTCTCGGCTTTATCAGGTGTTTTTGCCGAACATAAGTATGCCTTCATCGGTTATAGGAATATCTTATGCTGAACGCACATATGCGTCGCTCGTCCGCAAAGGGTTAATATCATTCCTCACTCACACCGATTACATGGATTCTCCGAAACATAAATATTTTCAGCCATACTCCGATGCACGCGATTTCTCAGCATTCCAAAATTAGCCGCGTCCCTTCCCTAGCCAACATGCACAACGTCCAACACCCATTCCGCTGTTTTCCAAGTGAACTGTTGAGAACGCTCGACGGCGGAGACAAACGTGGGAAAAATGAGATCATTTGCAATTATGTCGCGTAATATATATAGCAGCTAATATAACACGTTTATATAGTGTGTATATATCGAACAACGCAGTAATATTCTTCCTTCTATATACCTCGTTCGTGTTCGTATACGCATTTTCTGTGCTATACATATATACCTTCGCCTATATATATATATATATATACGTGCCTCTCCATCTATCACTCTCCTTCCACCCGGCTGCCAACTCTGGAATACGGGTCACACGTTGTTTACCATTAAATTTCTATATGCGCTATCGGGTACGGCGAAATGATTGTCGTTGGCGAGAATGTATTGAAAAGTGGACGTACATAAAAACTGCGGCAATCGCTCTTTTAGCTGCCGACATTTTCTTCGAATGGAATTACGTATTGCGCGCTGCTAACATTTAGCGGTTTTAATGTCTGAATATATACTCAGTAGTCAACAAAGGAGCGATCTGTCTGGAAATGTTATGTCAAATTTTAACACGTATGAAGGTGTTCGTTTCAAAATAATAATAATCTTTGTATATATACTAATTATATAAATATATATATGTAATATAGAATATATATATGTACATTTTAGTGTGTATATATTGAAAATTGTTTATACATATATATATATGTATACGAATAAATTATAAATATAATATATATATATATATATATATATATATAATTCTGAAAGAAATTTTAAACACGTAAATATGTAGACACAAAAGTCAACGCACAGTAAGAATAAGTACAGAACGTCATAACAAAATGAATTAGTATTACATTAATATCTCATTGCACGTCATTTCGTTTTTTATAACGACCCGCGATCTTAATATACATTTCATAATATATAAAGATTTTCACTGTGCTTCGAATATGTGTCTAGTGGTGGAAATAGATGCTTGGGGTAAAGTCTATATTTAGGCTCGCGGTATAAATAAACAGGCAATGCTTAAAACGGAAGGTGTGGTCAAGTCTGCAATAGATATTTGTAAATATAGCTAATACATAAATAACTTTTATCTACAAACACACAAGCATCTGGCATAGATGGTTAAATATCTGGTTAAATATTAAATCAAAATCTGTACTTCATCACTTACATTTACACCGAAAACATAAATACACCAATCCACACTCTTTATCATCACAGATATTCACTTACTTACAATATACATAGAAATCTACTAAATTATTTTGATGCGTGTGTACATGATCACTTAGCGCTGTAGACACTAAAGTACTTACACACATGTCCGAATTTCTTTAAATTTAATCATTTATTCAGGAAACGGGGAAGCCGACATTTCAATTTAATTGCAAGACACTTCCAAGAGAAGTCACAAAGACCAACATTTAAGTAACATGCGAATGTGTATGAATGAGACTTAGGACTAGTGTATTTTATATGGCCCGTATTCTGCAACACGTCAAAAATAAATTTAATGTACTTTGAAACGAGAGGCGGACAGCAAATATTGTAAAAAGTGTTGAACGATCGATACATTGTCATTTGCATTTAGACCCCAACAATAAACAAACGAACTCACACTATTTATCACCAAATCCGCATTCTTTCGACGTCCACGTTCGCAAAATTTCCCAGCAATTCGCAAAACCACCAATCCTTGACGCACGATACCAATTCACAGGCGCCCTGACAAAATTCTCGACGCGCCTCCTGAAATTTCCTGCATACCGTCCCGATTTACGATCGCGCCGGGAGTTTCTTCCTCGGCGATCGGCATCAATAATTTCCCGCGCCACTTTATTTCGCCGCCTTTGTCAGCGCTGGAACTTCGCTCGCCGACGAGAATGGCCGTAATGGTCAAAGAGCAGCGGTCGGAGGGCGAAAGCCGAGGATACAATGGCCTTTTTTGCGACGACTCCTGCCACCGGACCGCGGAATTCCCGGCATAAATCATGCGCAAGCTCCAACGGCGACGCTTAAAAGCGTTCGTTGAATCGGCAGCGGCCGCGCGAGAATCATTTCGCGTCATTAAGTTCGCGGAATTGTTTACCGCGGCTGACAATCTTTGTTTTGCGCCGGCAATGGGCACGGCGTTTGTCGTCGCGGTCGCCAAGAATTTCAAGCAGTTCTGTCAAACTTCGGGCTGCCCGGATTTTCGGGCGCATTCGCAGACGTCGGAGCCAGAAGTCCAAGCATTTTCATAGAATTTTGAAGGCACGACTTCGAGAGGCTGCTGTAGACTTCAGATTTTTCGGATGTTACTTGAGTAAGTCTGTATAGAACAGCGTAACATATACAGGGTGTCCCACGTAACATGCTCATCTGTTTTATTTGTAGAGCATCGTATGAAAAAAATGTTTCTTATATTTGTATGGTTCCAAGGGCTGCATTATTAGAGTTTCGGAGATTTCAAGGTCAGCTTCATTTTTTTTAATGGAACCTTGTATTTTTTACATTAAGATCTGAAAGAACGTGATATTTTCAATTAAAAAGTACTGGTTTGTATGAGTCGTAAGTCTGTTAATTAACGAGTAATTTCACTTTGTCTCAAGAACATATTTTCTGTGTAATATTAGGTCAGAAATTGGTACTTACCACAGATTTCCTCACGGCAGCGTGATGTTTGCATGACTAAGTTTATCAACACGCAGTACACACTCTTTCAGATCTTAATGTAAAAAATATAGGGTTCCATTAAAAAATATAAAGTGGACTTTAAAATCTCCGAAACGCCTCCACTAAAAAAATAATACATTTAATAATGCAGCCCTTGGAACCATACAAGTATAAAAAAAAGTTTTTTCATACGATGCGTACTTTAAAAATAAAACAGGTGAGGATGTTACCTGGGACACTCTATATAAGACACTGTATAAATTGTATATACAGTTGGTGTGTCGCCAAATTCGTGGTCACGCAAATATTTATAAATGTGTTTGATAAGAAATGTGTATTTTTTTTAGTAATGGATTGCTGTTGAAATGTTACAATAATGAGAAAACTGACTGTTTCACGACAACATTAGAAATTACACTAATTCAATGGTAATGAAATTATTCGAAAATTCCAGGCAAATACTTAAACAATGATCATGTCCTAATTGTATACATTGCTTTGCTTGCAAGCAAGTGGTTCTTCAAGAAAGACTTGACGATTCGGACGTGTCTTATAGAAACTCGCGTTGCCGAATGCTATTCATTTTCTCCGAATCTCCAATACGAGATATTATATTGATCACATTCCACACATATGATATTCATGAAGTATTATCATAAGACCGTAGTTACGAAAGTGGTAATTCTATTTTCATAGAAACTATCATTGTTATTTCAAATGAATTAATTTTGACACACGTAACAATGACCACATTCCCCACAGAACATAAACTTAATATTAATGAAATATGACGATAGTAGTTGTGAAACCGGTGACGCTATTTTCGTCCAAATATGCCTATGAAAGTATCACATTTTGAACTGATGATTTCTTCAACAAAAAAAAAACATGGTACATTATGACGGTCCGATAAGTTACAAAAGAAAAACGAAAATTTTGGAAAAGTGACGATTTATTTTTCAACATAGTCTCCTTTTAACTCGATTTGATCCAGCGATGCTCCACTTCTTCAGTGAAAAATACGTTTTCTGGAGATCTGAAAGAAACTATCAAATTTCTGCCCAGCATTATTCAAAAATAAGTCAAAAATCTGAATTGGTAATACAAATTATGTGACATCGTGATGCAAGAGCACTTTTTTCTTCGCCACGCTTTATGATAACAAACCTGTGACTGTTTTGCCCTTCTCCAGATAGAATCATAAACTGAATTCTTCGCCTTCTTCGGAATGAAATATGTTCCTTGGTTTCTGGTGTGTAGTTACGACAAAACGACGGTGGCGCTAAACAGTTTTCGTTTAATGCGCTTGTTATCCGGAGTGAACAAATGCGCACCCATCGAGCAGAAAATATCACAATATTTCATGAACCGATGATTCCAAGTGTCAAAAAAAAAAAATATATCGTCAATTTTCCAAAATTTTCGTTTTTCTTTTGTACAACTACTTATCGATGCCCTAGACTAGATTCCGTATAAATCATACTTATAATATTTATGAAATATTATAATAGTTGCGAAAATGGCGATCCTATTTTGGTCAAAGTACGCACAAGCAAATTCTTCATTTTTGTTGCAACAATTTTATCGTTCTACGCGTACATCGACTTGTTAGCCAACGCGCGTCGCACTTGAAACTTGAAACGGGCCGGCACCGGCGAAAGGAAATTCGCTTGGCGACAAAATTGAAGAGTACCCACGCAGTGTTCTCGTTACATACCTCCTGCCGAGGAATTCCTTGCCCGTATTAAGCTTAAGGACACTCTCAGTGTATCCGAGCGATTTCAGCAATCCGTGGCCCATAAATTTCGCGCACCTCGCCGGATTAAGTAGCTTGCTTTATCGTCGTCTAGCGCGAGATCGCAGCCGATTCGAGATTAACCGGGAGCATTAAATCAGCAGGGGCCGGATTGGTCGCGTGTTCCGTTTCTATGAGCACGTAGAAACTGGCAGAAAATCGCCTTTTTCTTCGACGAGCCACTTCTGAGGCAGAATTCCTGCCAATTGCGGGCGGAAAAAAGAATCGGGAAGAGTACCGCTGGAAAATGATGGAGACGGAGTGCGCGCGTTCAAACTTTCAATTTGGGAGTGACTACTTAGAAGATTAACTGAAACGGCACTTACCTGAAGCGACGCGTTAATTGTCTAACGGAAAATTGATTTCTGCGAAATGACGGTTACCTGGTTTGTGCGAGTTTAACACTAGATTGCCCAAGGAAGTCATTTTGACTGCTTTTTAATTTCAATTAGAAAAAAAATTATGTAGTATATAATGATACGATTTTTTAGAACTTTGTGATTTTTTATACAACATATATATGCGTTTATTAATAATTATAGTTTCCTGCTCCTCCTTCGTTGCCGGTATATATATATGTGTGTTATACCTACATATATTGCCCAAAAGCAGTCGTTTTGACTGCTTGGGAAATTTAAAATAATCAAATGACTCTTATTATTGAATAGAATGATTTCTTATATGACCAGTTCGGCTCTGTATTGAAATAACATTTTTCTCGATTACCGTTACATGATAACATACAAGTATATGTACTTCTTGATTCCGTAGGTTAGGTGGAAGTTATTTTGATGCTAGCATCAAAGCTTGGTCTCTTTCATGAAAAAGTTCATCGTGTAAATAGGCCCGTTGCTCAATAAACTAAAGTAGTGCTTGATATTCGTATCTTTATGCGGTAATACTTGCTCTAATCAGTTGTTTATTTTATGTCATTTGCGTCTTAAATTTTTGAAGAAATTGTCGAGTAGAAGGGAGTTATTGGATAAGCTAACGAAAATAAGTGAAGAGTGCTCCGATTTAGAATTTCCAAATATAAATTTGCCCATTTTTATGTAATGCATGTCCACCGTTTTGGCAAAAATATATAACATCAGAATGATGTAGATGTAAGTTTTTCAGTTACAGTGACACAGTTCAAAAATACTTTGTAGATGAAAGCATCACCACACACCACATTTTTACACAATACAGATCATTATTAGACATCATTTTTGTACATAGTTCCTTTGTGGTTTCGAAACACCTATATCGTTCAAATTTATTTAGCTTTATTAATTAAAATTAAGCATCAATAGTACTAAACAACCACAAGAAAATATCTTGAATATATCTAATATTCACATATACAGTTATTTTAAACGAACGCGCAATTAATTTGTCTCCCCGGTCTGATTATCATCTACGAGCATCGATTTCATTTATCTTTCGTCGTCATCGCGGACGAACAACCCCGGCAAAAGTTCCGTCGCAGATATGTGACTGTACGATCCGAACATACAATCGGCGATTATTATCACCGGAATTTCGTAACTGGGCCGGGAAACTAGGAGAAGACGTTTCTACGCATCGAAATTCTCCGTAGCGCGGCGTCTTATGAGCAAACAACGGACAGGGACAACGTGGAATGGAAACTCGATTATAGAACAGCCCGGAGGAATTCAAGCGGATGTGCTCACCTATATATCTGCCACATCTATGGCGTCACGTCCGCGAAATGTAATTCTTACGTTCAAAGAAAATTGGCACCTGAACACACTTTACTGTGCACCGCCGTGTGTCGTTAACCTAGTTACTGTACCATACGAAATATAAATTAGACGTGGACAGAGGCCAAGGTTTACATTGTTTTGCTGCAAGTTCTAGCAATCGACTCATGCAAGCAACCCGTTATGACATCATTAAGCTCTTAAGAACGATGCACCACTATAGTGGCTTTCGTGGATGTCATCTTATATACAGTATGTCGGAAAAATAACGGAACTTTTTAAATTTACGGAAAATTACTAATGCCATCTGTTAAAACAATATATAATTTGAAAGCTGTATGTTTCCGCCACAGAAATGTTGTAATTCTTTATTGGGGTGACGTATAATTAATTAGATATGTAGTAATTTTATATCTGTATAGGGATGTTAGGGAAAATATGTTTTGATGGTACATTCGAGGGGTTTATGATAAATTAGATACACAGTAAGTCGGAAAGATAACTGAACTTTCTAAATTTTCGGAAAATTACTAAAGCTATCTCTTAAACCAATATATAATTTGAAAGCTGTATGTTTCCGTCACAGAACAAGCCTGCGATCATTGTTATCGATCGACGGATTGGTAGGCTATAGCGCTTAAAGTCAGAGTACCTTTTGCCACCTCGTCACAAAAACACGATGGAGCAAAGAGCTAATATTAAATTTTGTTTCAAACTCGATAAAAGTTTTATAGAAACATTTGAAATTATGGAAAAAGTTAATTGTGATGATTGCTTATCCCGTACAGGTGTGTTCGAGTAGTATAAGCGATTTTAGGACGGACGTGATGCTTTGGAAGACGACCCAAACCCAGGCCGACGAAGAAACAAAAATCGCGAAGAATTGGTAGAAAAAGTGCGTGAAATGATCGCCTACGATGCAAATTTGACTGTGAGATGGATAGCGGAGGGATTAAATACGATCAAAGACATGGTTCACGAAATTTTGACGAAGGATTTAAACAAACGGAAAGTCCGTGCTCGATTTCTTCCTCACGCCTTAACAGGTCCACGCTGTTCAAGAATTTTTGGCGGAAAAACAAGTCTGTGTTCTTCAACATCCTCCGTATTCCCCGCATTTGTCAACATGTGGCTATTTCCTGTTCTCGAAACTCAAATTGCCTATGAAAGAAACGTTTTATGTCGATGTTACACAAGTCCAAAACACCGTGATGAGGGTCATTGAGGCGATTCCGAAAAATGACCGAAAAAAATCTATGCAAGCATTGGTTGAACATGCCCAGCGTTGTATCGATCTATTGTCGTTATGCTTGTCCACTTTTCTCTCTTTTCCGCTAAACTAAATGTTATCAGATATATACCCAAACGGTAAATAACTTTCGCTCCTTGATTGTGATGAAATATATTAATTTCAATTTTAATTTTTTCTCTTCTGTTTTTGCATTTCTCGTTTATACACAGATACAAAAAGCTGTGTTTGTTTGTTATGACGTTATGTCTACTAACAAAGATTCCGTTAAACTAAATGTTCTGAGGCATATACCCAAACAATAGATGACTTTCGTTCCTTGCTTGTGATGAAATATATTAATTTCAATTGTTAACATACATTTTTTTCTCCCTTGTTTTTTGGCACTTTTTTCGCTTTTGTTTTTGCATTTCTGCATTCCTCATTTATTTTTGCACCTTGTCCCAGAATACTAAACAACACGTTGCGTATCTGTGTGCATGAGAGTAGCAATAATATAAAATATTTCTGGATCCATATACGGATCAACATGCGCCGATCGGATTAACTCCGCAGTAACTCCCCATTTTTCCTTACTTCCATTATGACGCTCGCGAAAGCCGTAAGGAATAATCATTCGGTCTGATCATATTCTTTCCACTTCCACTGCCTAAGCCGTCCTGCGCGATAATCGATTCCGTTCGAGAACCTGGGGTGCCGAGAAGATTGCGCCCGCGGCTTTAAAATTGGATTCTAAATGCGAAATCCGGTTGAATGAGGAAGTCCGATTCTCAATTTTGATTTGGACCTCCGCCGACGACGACGACTACGACAACGGCCGATTTAAATATCCTTCGCCGATGGTAGCGCGAACTGCGATGCGCTTATGAAATTCTAATTTCCGCTCACTCGCGAAGCCGGAACCTCTGAATGCGTCGACGTTATGGTATTTCATTCTGCCTCCTTCTCGGTTTCGAATCGCGGAATATCTTACGTCACGTTCCGCGCGTGGGAAATTACGCGGGAGGTGCGGCGAAAATAACGGCGAGATGAAGGTGTTTCGAGTTATCAGTGATAAGAGCAAACGCAGTTAAATGCTGGCTGTTAAAACCGGCTTGAAGAAGAATTTTAGAGTTCTTGATGAGACGGTAAGTGTTGAATCATTACGGTTCTATGTGATTACGGCAAAATTATTCAAATACTGACACTTAATGAATCTTTATGGTTACGGTAAAATTATTCGAATACTGACTGTTAAATGATTCTTTATGGTTACGGTAAAATTATTCGAATACTGACTGTTAAATTATTCTTTATGGTTACGGTAAAATTATTCGAATACTGACTGTCAAATGATTCTTTATGGTTACGGCAAAATTATTGGAACACTGGCTGTTAGATGATTCTTTATGGTTACGGTAAAATTATTCGAATACTGATTGCTAAATGATCTGTATCGAAAATATTCTGATTGTTGCCAAAACTTAAGTGCTTATTAAACCATCGTTAAAAACTACAATGATTTACTTTGACTTACATGGTTGAATGAATCATAAATGCTGATTTTAATAGTGAATGACTACAGTAAGCTTGTTTAAATAACAATCATTATAAAGCGCCAAATAAAAATCATTCAATTATCTCAAAACGGCACTTAGTAGATAACTATAAAAAAGTTATAGAAGCCGACTGTAGTTGACAAAGACTACGGTAACTCTATTTAAAAATACCATTTAAAATGATCCACAGAAAAGTGCACCTATTGTCAATTGTTAAGTACACCTGAGCCGGGGTCTATCCAAATGTCTCCGAACGCTTATAATTTGTCCTTGGAATCACATTTTTGTTGCCAAACGGAAAAGCCAGACGCAATTCTTCATCACACAAGCAAGCAATGTTTGTCTACCGGCACCTGGTCTGTAGTTCTTGTTGAGTTAGTATATCAGGACACTTTGCTCGGCACCCAACGCATTCAGCCCACAGCAAATCACAAACACATAGCAAGCATCTTATAACGTTGGGTTTGTTACGTATAAGTACGCCTAAAGACTCGTACGATAGTTTTTAAACGAAAACTAGATTCATTTCTTCATAGGACGTTGAGTGTATCGCTTATCGACAAATCATCAAAAGACGATACAATACAGTTGTAGTACCAAATTCAGAAAACATTATTCTCATTTACCTTATAATAATCATCAACTCCTACTATAACTGTCAATAGATGCGCTAAATTTATCGTAACAATAACCATTAAAATATCCCATATAAGATCCCACGTAACGGTCGAAATACATAACTACCATCTATTTTGTGATAATCACAGCAGCACTTTATAGCTATCACTAATTACCCTAAGTATTTACAATAACAAGTATTGAAGCTCCCACCATAAAATTTTCAATTATCAATTATCATTAAATCACCAATTAGACTTTGTAGCTACCACTAATTAGACTGAGTCTATACAACAACAAGTATTAAAGCCCCCAACATAAAATTTACTTATAACAATCATCAATGCCTACTATAACTGTTAATAAATGCGCCAAGTCTGTCATAACAATAACTATTAAAATATCCCATACAAGCATTTACTTTGTGCTAGTCACAATAGCATTTTGCAGTTGCCACTGATCACGTTGAGCCTCTACAACAAGTATTAAAGCCCCCAACCTAAAATCCCCCAATCAGCGCCAAACAAACGTATTTACCGCGTCCCGGAAAGAACCCGTCACGCACCGCTCTCCCAACAAAAGGTCAAACACGAAAACCTTTCGGACGTACTGACCGCGCGAAGTCGTCGAGGCGTCATCCACAAACGATTCGATTTTCAGGCCCGAGGGACCGTGGGGGCAGCGATTGATTCAAGGCGAGAAATTCGATTATCGCGCGGCAAAGCGACTCGATTCAGCTAGCCGACTGCCCCGCGATCGTCGGCACGCACAAACTTCGTGAGCACGTCCGATTCTGCGGGCCCGACTCCTAGTTTCGCACGCGCGCCTTCCATTTCATTTGACGCTTCTTCGTAATTACCCCCCATTATCACGTTGAGCACCACGTCAGACATCGGTGGTTGACACAGAACTTTCCGTTTAGGCCGGGTCAACCACCGGTGGGTGACAGTGTAAAATACGATATAAAACTAAAAAATTTACATTGTTTTAAGTAATCACTGAAAAGTTATTTAAAATTTACTTAAGTTTTATTTATTATAGGATTGTATCATTAATGCATTTATATGTTTCTTACCAAAAGGCTTAATGGATTTTATTGAAACACGGTAAACATAAAAAAAGGTCCTTCGCATGTATCACAAAATGTGGTAACAGGTTTAGTCATCTTTCTGGTCATTGCTCTACCAGATTGTGTTGCATTTCTAAAATGCATGTATTACATTATCATAACTTAAACACAACCCCGGCCGCAAGTCGATTTCGATGAAATCTTATCTAGCGGGCCAACGATGAGCAAGACAAAACAGACTTAGCGCATAATGCGTTGAATGAATGACAAAATATATTTACATATCGGTATCGAGTAAATTTCAATCTGTTAGTAGTGCATTGCCGTACCATAATACGAACGTTTCTAAACAGCGCGCGTGGCCTGACTGGGAGTTCCTTAAAAATACGCGTGGCGCTCAACGTGTTAACACTTTACAGGCCGCACATTTGAACGGTCGTATTTATGCAATCGTTCGTAACATAAGTAGTTGCAAATATAATTGTTATTAAAGAAGACATTAAGGTAACTGTTATACCATTTTTACTGTATAATCTTAAATTTGTTAATTAGTACTGTAGTATCAGGAAAACAGCCGTAGACGCGTCGGATAAAAGTGTCGCTAACTACCGGGTTAAGATAAAGCGGTAGAGGTCCGTATAAAAGCCGACGCGGTTTGCGACGCGAGTTCAGTATAGATGCGTTTTCTTGCCGTTTACCGAGTCGAAGGGTTCGGTTTAGTTTGTCCGTCAAAAGGAAATATATTTACTTAGCGTCAGTTGTATTCCGAATTGCCATAGTCTTACTTTCATTTCATTTTATATTTATATTTGTATATTAGTGCTTTAATTTATCTTCAAATAAATTTATTCAACTTAATATAATTTCGCATCCCGCTTCGACGACACCTAACATCTTATCCTACAGTGCTCAAACATTTTACTTAAAAAATTTAACCCTTAGGATCATCCGTTATTTTTTAATTGCCTCACAACGATATCACTCCCACTGTCCAAATCACTATCCCTATTGCTCTTAGAACTATTTTCCACGTCTGAAAACGGATCAGCATATATTTCCTCATTGTATGACATTTCGAAGGATATTTTATAATGTTTAATCAGTTTAACGTAATCTTCCGATATGCGAAGTCAGCGAAAGACAGTGTCAAACTAATCAAACAAGCAGCCGCTTTGATGCGATCGGCAGAGATTTCAATAAAATACAATCTGGTAAATTAGGAGGGTAAGACGGTTGAAATTACAGTTCGTGAAACATTGCTCTGCAACAATGTATCTCCCTGCACAAACATGGAAATGAACACGTTGATTGCCACGGGGGTCACCGGTGATCGGCGCAAAAGATTTTGCAAAAATGCAAAAAATTCGCAATGAAGCCTACTTGCAATCTTGTAAAAGCAATTGATATCGAAAACGATGCTTCAATACTTTGGCTTCCCAAAATTCTGTGTTACCTTCATTTTGCATGATTTAATCATACTCTGCAGTATTTCATCGCATTGCGGTTCTAATCTAGCAAAATACGCTTGCCAGTCAACGTGTTAAGCATCACCGCTATAGAAAACAAAGTCACGCATACGTAATAGCGGCCGATAACACTCTTCAAGAAGAAGTCACGTATACGTGACAGCGGCCGGCAAAGTGTTAACGCCATTAGGATTTCATTTGGGCGGCGCAAAGTGGTAACACAATTTAACCGGAATTCCTCGATGCACTGGAAGACTGTGTTTGTGGGCTGGAAAGAGCGAGGGGAGGCACGAAACAGACGTACAATGGCGCGAAATGGTGTATGGCAGAAATGGAAGGTATGCGGGGGTGGGAAAGAGACGGAGTTTCGAGCTGCTCGACACACCGTGACACGTCGGCGGCTTAATATAATGGAACCTCGAGAAACCAGTAATTACGAGGAAATCGAGGTCGTGGAACGATTTACGGCCGAAGGAACGACCGATGCGGTTCGTGGGAATGACCAGCGTCTGCTGGCTGCTGATATTTGGTCGAGACGTTTTTAGGGCGCGTCGGGCCCTACGAGTGCTCGAAAATCGATTCAAGAGTGGCGGCTCGGCGTGAGGACTTCGAGGTGGCTTGCGAACACGTTGCATAACGAGGTGGTTTTTGGTTGAGGAGCGTCGGAGACGGGTGAGAATAATGCAGTGGGCCGTTTAGTTGTGATATTGTTTTGCCGTATCAATGTCATTACGAATGTTGACCTTCGTGAAGAAATATTTAGAGGTAAATACATGTGTGATCTCAAATACAGGGTCCCCTAATTGGCAAGGATACGTCACCTTTCTATATTGATGTATCATTGGTGACGAGTTTGTTGAATTGTGTTATTTTGTTGCTTAGTAGTCAACTGACGATAAGACATAACCCTTTGAGTGTAGAATACTTTTGGCCAAAGCGCCCGCTGAGGACAAAACACTTTTCGCTAGTGTGAATTTTGTATTTACGGCAAATTAAGTAATGCAAGAAAATCATTTGATAAAGAACGCATCTGTATTCATCTCATACATTTATAATTGTGGCTACAGTAGGTGAGAAATCGAAACAATTGGGGACGCATATATGCGCCCATAGTCGACACCGACAGATTTCGGCGGACGCATATATGCGTCCATAGCACTCAAAGGGGTAAAAACGACACGGCGAAACGATGAAACGACGGAAGATTAGAAAATAAGGCAAAAGTGTCCTGATTGTGTTGTTATTGTTTATAAATATTATACTCTCCAGTTTCACATATTTAAATACTATATACATACCTGCGTAATAGCGAATGATGAACGTGCGATATATTGAAAGCATACGTGGTTTAATAGACGGTCGGAGGATGATTTGTGATGAAATGGAAGTAAGCATAAAATTGAGGGGTGGCTCTGTAGTCTTTAGGGTGTAAATACGTGTTTTCAACGTTCAATGTATTAATCACTTTAAACTGTACTCATAGTGTACCTTTCTTAAAGAGTATCATAATTTTACGTTTACTTACGCTTCAATATAAACTATTCTTACATATCCTAATTTTATGTTTACTTACGCTTTAATATAAATTACTCTTAAATATCTTAATTTTATTATAACGTACGCTTTAATATGAACTATTTTTACATATCCTAACTTTATGTTTACTTACGCTTTCATATAAATTATTCTTACATATCTTAATTTTATGTTTATTTACTCTTTAATATAAACTATTCTTAAATAGTTTATATTAAAGCGTAGATGGACATAAAGTTACGATATAATATAAACTATTCTTAAATAATTTGTATTAACGCCTAAGTAAGCATAAAATTAGAATGTAGCTTAATACTGCACAGGGTAAGAACTTGTGCTTTCAGTGCTTAATGAATTAATCACTCAACACTATACACATAGTACATTCTCTAAGAACGATCTGGGCTGAAGCGTAAGTAAGCGTAAAATTACGGTGCAGCACCAAGCTACCTTAGGATCCGAATTTGTGTTTTTAGCACTCGATCCAAAATTCAATAATCACTCAAAAGTACGCGGATGGGTTCTAGTAACGTTAAGCAATGCTCTATGCTGATGTATTTAATATATAATTTATTATATATTTGTATATATTATAATTTAATTTTTAAAGGTAAATACATACCTGAATAATAGCTAATAATGGACGCATGATATATTGAAAGAGTACGTGGTTTAGTAGAAGGTCGGAGGATGATTTGTGTTGAAATGGAAGTAAGCATAAAACTGGGGAGTATCTCTGTAATCTTTAACGTGTAAATACATGTTTTTAACGGCAATGCATGAATCCCGTTAAATTATACTCATAGTATACTCTTCTTAAAGAGTATCTTAATAGTTAAAGTTAATCCAATAGTTTGTATTAATGCGTAAGCAAACATAAACTTAGGATATAGCTTGATTCCGCGCACGCAACGAATTTGTGCTTTCAACGCTCAATATATTAATCACTCAACACTGTATACATAGTATATTCTCTAAGAACGATCTGCGCTGAAACATAAGCAAATTAAAAATTAGGGCGCAACACCAAACTGCCTTAGAACACTAATTTGTGTTTTCAACACGTGATCCAAAATAATTATTATGCAGCCCTTTACTGCACCAGAACGCGAGATTGTGATTTTAGCACCCACTACATGATTCACTGAAAAGTGTAACCCTTCGCACAACGAAACGATGATTTCATTGAAACTCATTAACCCGGAAATTTAAGCGTTACAATAATCGAACCCGTTTTAATCGTTTCTCTAGCGTGCGATGTTGCAGGCGGATGAAAATCGGTGGGCGATTTCTCTGGAGACGCTCGAAAAGCAAACGCGCACGGAGAAAACCAGCTTGCAGTCGGCGCCAGAAATAAGCTAACAAAAATTGATGCTGCCTCGGTGCGCCGAATGAAAAATAGAAGATCGTGGGTGTGACTGTGGAACGAGACGAAACGAAAAGAAACAACGCGGCGGCGAAGAAAAAGGAAGGGAGAGAGAAAAACTGAAAGCGGGAAGGCTTAAGTGACGCAGCAAAACGAACGTTAAAAGCGGAAAAGAGGGACGGAAGTCAAAGGAAGAATACACGTGCGAAAGTAGAAGTTGACGAGGACGCGGATGAAACAGGAAAGGGGACAGGAAAGTAAACGGTACGAGAATAAAGCGAAGGTAGCAAAGAGTAAAACGTGCGACGTTAGGACAAAATTGAAACTGCGGGAGGACGAGAAGTGAAGTAAAGAGACGAGTCGGCGGAAGGGGGATAAAACGAAAAACACGGAGGACGGAAAGAACGAAGGAACGGAGGGAAAGGCGACGTGAAAGAATTCAGCGAACCAATAACTTCGCCTATCGAGCAAATGGACGCGCATATACGTGCGAAGACACGGATTCTGCGTCGAGTTCGAATTTCAGAATTTACGGCTGAGCTCCGCAGTCGGCCAGATCGAATTTTGATAGACTATGAAATCGCAATTTGCCCACCTCGGCCCATGCTGCTCGATACTTCGGCGAGAAAAGAACTTTCAAGGACAGGAAAAGTTTTATTGCGTTCGGGCGTTCGCGCTTAAAAATTCTTCTTCGGGCCTGTTTATAAATCCGAGCGGGTGGCCATCAAATTGATATAAGATCAAGTTGATATATCACGGACCTTCCACTTATAAAGTTCGGATTTCTGTTGAAAGTTTTTAAATGTTCGTGAATCCGTGTATTCGGTGGATTACGGACGGTTTCTTAAATGAGGTAATCAAGTTGACATACACATATACTCGATACATCATCATATTGCTGTTGTCCTGAAGTAATGAAAAATAGATAAGTATTCCAATTATGTTCAATTCGTCCAAATTTTACTTTAAGCATCCAGCGCATAATTTACTTACATAATAACTTACCTTACTTGCTACCCGAAAAGTATACTCATGAAACGAAGAAATTCCACCGCTCCATACCCATGCTCAACACAACATCATACTACTGTTGCCCCAAAGTATTCTAAAATTCATAAGTATTGCAATTATTTTCAATTCAGTCAAACTTTACTTTAAGCGTCCAACGCACAATTTCTTTACAACCCCAAAAGCATACTCACAAAATAAAGAAATTCCATTTCTCCATACCCAACATGCTGGACACAACATTATATTGCTATTAACCCGAAGTATTCTAAAATGTATAAGTATCCGATTACTTAAAACTCATCAAATTTTTACTTGAAGCCTCCAACGCATAATTTGTTTACTACCCCAAAAGTATATTCACGAAACAACGAAATTCCATCTTTCCATGCCTAATGTACCCGAAACAAAATCATATTGCTATTACCCCAAATTATTCCGATTACTTTCATTTCATTCAAATTTTACTTTAAGTATCTAACGCATAATCTGTTTACCACCCCAAAAGAATACTCACAAAACAAAACGATTCCATCTCTCTACGCCTAGTATACTCGATACAACATCATATTGCTATTGCCCCGAAGTCTTCTAAAATTCATACGTATTCCAATTACATTCAATTCAGCCAAATTTTTACTTCGAGCGTCCAACGCACAATTTCTTTACAACCCGAAAAGTATACTCACGAAACAAAGAACTTAATTTTACTTTAAGCGTCCAACGCATAATTTCTTTACAACCCCAAAAGTATACTCACGAAACAAAGAACTTAATTTTACTTTAAGCGTCCAACGCATAATTTCTTTACAACCCCGAAAGTATACTCATGAAACAAAGAAATTCCATCTCCACGCCTCTGCTTGACACACACATCGCCAAGCTAAGGGTCCCAAACGCACCCATCCGTGTCCTTATACATTGTGAATCCATCGCATTATGTCGTCTTCATCCAGCCAGCATTTCCTTTTCATCGGCGCGCGTGGCTTTTCGCGGTCGTTGTTCCGTCTGCACCCTCCCTCCCCCCACGAGGTTCCTCGGAGTTTCTCCAGCCTCTTCCGCCCCCGATCAGCCGCCACGTACGCGGCAGTCATTATTCCCTTAGCCATTGTTTCGCCGTTCATTATTGTCCGCCCCGATCGATCCGGCCAACACACCGCGACAATAAGCTTTTGTGCCCCGTATTTGTTGCCTTCATAACGCCGCCCGTTTATTTGCGCCTTTCCGCGTGTGCGTGTTTTGAGAGCGCGCGCGCGGGCGGAAGTGCATTAAAATGGTCGCGAAATAAAATTGCCGACAAATAACGCGGCGCGGATTATTATTTCGATGCCGGCTTGGAACGGGCGACGCTTTATGCGCGACGCTTCGATTGTCGCTGCCGGCTGAAGTCACGGCGTGGGTGGATGATGCGCGAGGAGGAAGGAGAAAGATGCGGCGCAAATGACGGGCGCATTGTATTAGCGGGACCATTTGTCAGGATCTGTTGATACAAAGAGGCGCGCGCGTTGTTGCGCGAAGCAAGTGAGCGGAAACGGAAGGGAAGGAAGGGCGAAGACGAAGGGAATGGCTTTTGACGGGGATTTACAGTTGTAGGGATTCGCGAGGTCTTTGTACGGAGAACTTCGACGCGTGGCTTCGGCGGATGGAACGAAGGGTGTTTATTTCGCAAGATGTGAGACGCGGGTGAGACGGAAGATTCGCGGCGGTCCTGTCAAGCGGATGCTTTTTTACGGTAGTCGATAAGGGTGAGAATAATGCAGCAAATATTTGCTGCACGGAAATCTATTCCTGGCGGCGTCATTCAATTGAATGCGAAGAGTAGATCGCTTTGTTAAGTAATATATGTTTAGAGAACTAGTGTAATATTATTTTTTTAAATTCCTCGACCGTGGGTAATACTATTTTTTTTTAAATTTGTTTGCCTTGTAGCCTAAAGTTGAACTATGATGTAACTAAGAATAATCAGATTCATTCAACCTATTCATTATCATAACACGAAGATTCAATATCGTATCATTCTGGAAAAGCAACACACGTACTTATAAACAGGGACAAAAAACTGTATTAGAGTTAAAAATAAAATAATCAAACTTTTTGTCTACTAACATTTTAAACTAAATGACGGTACAAAGCATCAGATAATTAGTTTCCTAGATAAGTTTAATTATTAACAATATAAATGTTTTTAGTCTACTATTTTCTCCGTTATTTTTACATTTCTGTGTTTCCCCTCTATTTTTGAACCTTGTTATGCCCATCTAAACAATTTTTCGACCATTTTGGAAAAGCAATAATTTGGTACAGTCTGTATTATTATAAACATTCCACTAAGCTAAAGTTTGGTAGTTGAAATTAGGTACCTCTACATTAATTATTAACCTAAGTACATCTACTCTCGTGTTTTTAGTCTACATTCTTCTCCTTTATTTTTGCATTTCTGTGTTTCCCCTCTATTTTAGCATCTTTCTATGCCCATCTCCCAATCTGCCTCTCAACCCCCACCTCTTCGGCTTCCTTCTCCCACACTTTCCACTACCGCCTCGGCGATAATCGTCAGCCAAAGATCGGCGAGCGTCAAGCGATAACACCCGCCCGCCGGTCACCAATCACCGGGTCATATCGGCGGCCGTAGAACGTGGCCGATGATCAGATTGCGGCAAGCAGGTAGAGAAGGTTCCGCGTTACGTAGGTCCGTAGGCCACGGCGCCGACCCAGATGCGGTTCATTGCGGAATTTATGATTCGTAAGTGCATAACTCTGCCATTAGCCGTGAAATAGTTTCCGGCTATCTGCGCCCGTGCAGATCGGCCGCTTGCACATCCTCGTCCCAAAAGCAGAGACCCCACCGCTTTCCATCTACTGGTTCCACTTATCGCGCGGCCCAACGAATTATGGGGACCAAAAAGGTTTGAAATTTCGTAAGAACCGATTTTTGGTTTTTTACATAATCGGTCAGTGCAATTTTTTGAAACTTTGCCGGCCGCTGT
Organism: Cryptocheilus praepositus; assembly: GCA_033815515.1. Classification (NCBI taxonomy): domain Eukaryota; kingdom Metazoa; phylum Arthropoda; class Insecta; order Hymenoptera; family Pompilidae; genus Cryptocheilus; species Cryptocheilus praepositus. Next base: position 68,361 of record JAWWQZ010000292.1, on the reverse strand, counting down.
TACGTATACGTGACTTCTTCTTGCCAACCGTTATCGGCTGCTATCACGTACGCATGACTTTCTTTTCTCCAGCTTCTCTTCCCCTTTTAAATAAGTTATAGTCATTTGGAAAATTATTATTGAAAATGAAATAATAAGGGCATAATCTAGCTCTTTAAAAGGAAAGCGCAACGAAACAAGATGTATGTGCAAAACCTCTTGTCTACATCTACGCGTAAATGACTGCTGTACAGTTAATTATACGAAAAAATATTAAAAGTCACATAAAATTTATGTCCAAAGTTCAATTTGAATTCATTATACACGAACAAACTTTATTGAAGGTTATTTACATCGTTCCACTTCCATGTTCAATTGCGAAATAGCCGGTGACTTGAGACAGTTTTTGCCGAAAATTGCCGGTCAGCAATGTGTTAAGAATGCATAAAAAACCTGCGAAAAAAGAAAATTTGGGCATGTTTATTCGCTCGTCCACAATTGTTTTTCGAACTTCACGTAGTTTTCGGTCGTTGAAAGCTTTCTGGTCCCTTTATGGCCGCGAATTATGGCGGCCAGTTGGGCAGTCGCGATTATCGGACCACCCGATGCATTTCGAGTGCCGGAGGAACGCGACCAGTCGTATTTCCAGCTGCGCTGTCTTGAGATGAGATTATCGTGAGCTCGAGTAGGAAGTAAACTTCGCGGTTGCCGTTATTGGTCTTGCTCCGGGCGCGCTGCGATGTTCGGCGGGAGTGTAATATCGTTGGAGAGGCGTGCGGGAGTTTACTCGTTGCGGCTGATATTCGTCGGGAGAATCGATAGACTGGCGCGGCGGTGTGCGGATTTATTCGGCGAAAAAGCAGAAAATTAGGAGAGCGCCGCCGAACAAGTTTCGGCGCGCCGAAACTTTGTTGCTGCGGAATTTTTGCGAGGCCGCTGTTCGAACGGGGCCTTCGAAGTTGCTAGTTAGCGAAGGGCTTGTGTACGCTAATTATGTTGTTCGGTATCGGCGAGCGGCGCAAGAAGTCTCGAGTATTAAAGACTGAAGGCTGATCGGAATTCTCACAACGCGCCGAGTGCAAATTAGTCAGTAAACTAAGAATCAGCGTTTCAGGACGCACGATAATTTGAAGCGATCGACTCAGATATTTTCTTTTCGAGAAATGAGTGGAGACAATCATTTCTTGTTATGTTATGAAACTTTTAATTACAGCTATTAATACCCTCGATTTTAGGGTCAGAAATGAAAATGTTGTGAAAAATCATATTTTTGTTTTGCTAAAGTTGACATTTAGAAAATAAATAATCGAATTTTACATTTTCGTATATTTTACACGTAATCCACTTTTCCGCTGTCCTGCGGAAATCTGTGACAAGTGCGAATCTGCGACCTAATGTACGCAGAGAATATGTTCTTCAAACAAAGGGAACTTACTCGTTAATTAATAGACTTGCGACACATACAAATCATGCGACTTTGAAATCTCCGAAACGCCTCCCCCCAAAAAATAATGCATCTAATAGTGTAGCCCTTGGAACCATAGAAACATAAAAAAAGATATCTCGTTTTCAGGTTTCTTCGACTCAATCGGCGATTTAAGGCGAAAAAAAATTAATGTCGATATTCTGAGAGCGTAAAAATCAGTCGGTCAGTAAAGCCATTACATCAGTGTACCATATCTTATAAAGTGTTTTATTGTTGCACAGCATTTTGTTATATCAAAGTTCGCGTTTTAATTTATACGGAAACAGCTTTCTGAAAATCATTTATATTTTCAGTTTTTTCATGATAATTTATAATAAGACTTATTTTTTAATCAACTGAACCGATGTTTGCATATAAAAATTATTTTTTTAATTACGGTTTTAACAACAAATAACTTAAATGTGTCAACCTTTTGGATTTTTGGTCGCCATTGCTCCAATTGTGATGTTTTGTCACAGATTTTAGGTTCAGTCTACAGAGAGAAACCTCAACAACCAAATGGCGCTGAGAAAGTCGGAAAACTCCAACTCGTTCACCCGGAATCCCGGCAAAAAGAAAACAGCGCACGATTCACGCGGTCACCTTCAGATATAAATATTTCCTTTAATTATTAATATTTTTAAAGTTCCTAAAGCTTGATTTGTTTGTTAAGAATGCACGAAAAATCTCCAAGAAGGAAGATTTGTGTATGTTTATTCATTCGTCCACAATCATTATTCGAATTTCACCCAGTTTTCGGTTGTTGAAAGCTTTCTTGTTCCCTTAGCCCCTTGCCGTACCATTTAACTAGGAAGAATTCGGGTCCAAGCGATGCGAAAAAAATGTTCGCAAAAGAAGCCAAAGCGGCTGAGATGTATTGTGGGAACTCGAAACAAATTATATCCTGCGACTGCCTCTGAAGTAGGCGTGCGCTTATTATCTTCATCCGATGATGCTCTTGTGGAATTCAAATGACCTTAGACTAAAAACTTTTAAAAAATATTTTAATTCTTTTAATTCATTTTTTTATTAATATACTTCTGATACAATATGTAAATTTTCATCGCGAAACAGACTCGTGAGGTTCACCGTTGGCCCGAAATTCTCATCACGAGTCAGACTCGTGATATTCACCTTTCATCCGAAATTCTCATCACGAGTCAGACTCGTCAAAGTACGGAAAGGGGTTAACAGCGGAGAGTAGAACGAAAGCAGGAGACAACGTACGTGAAAAAAGACGACGCATTCGTGTCCGACAAGTTTGCCAGGTGACCATCTGCCTGATTAAATGAATTAGACTCCGCCGGTCGTCCGAAACGAAGTACGTCGATTTCACGCTCTCCATCGACTCCCATTTCAGGTTGGCACGTCGATGGGACACCAATCGGCCGACGTTATCCACCCGGAATGGGGCCGTCCGTGATTTTCGTAGGAATAAACGGCTAATAGCCAGCGACAGGAAGCCGTTCCAATTTGCCGATCCTTCTGCTGCTTCGTTGTTGCCGAAACAATACGCCCGCCGACGATTGTTGAGCAAGAATTAATTGTCTCGCTTCCTCATAAATTGCGGCAATTCGCGACGACGTGAATCGCTCCGCTCGTTGAATTTTTGCGGCCAACTAATTGTTTCGTGAGGAGGGTGTGCGCCGATTGATTTTAGTAACGGGAGGACATGTTCGTCGTTTGGATGCAATGATTTCGTCAGTGAATGAGGGTGCAAATTTTCGAAAATGCGCCAGATAGAAGGAAAAATGACAGAGAAAATTAAAATCTTTGCATGTGTTGTAAGGAACGAGAATAAAAATGCTTGAAAAAAAAATATATTCATATATATATATATATATTTCAATAATTTCTATTCTCATTCCTTACATTATTCATGTATATACATATATATATATATAGATAGATAGATAGATAGATAGATAGATAGATAATGAAATATATATATAAATCGATATATAATGAGATCTTCATAATAGTTGAATTTTTGAAACTGTATTTAGTATCAAATGTTTTGAATGGGTCTCAGGTATATGGGTCTGCAATTATACGTTCAGCAAAATGTGTTCAAAATATTAAATATCATTTTTTAAATTCTACCAGCAAGTAGGGTATACCTCTTATTCAATAAAAAATGGTTATTTTATTATGATGAATTGTTAACATGTGTTCCTTGTATCTTGGAAACCAGTTGTTCATCAGTTCATCATATGTATACATACTTTCGCATACTATAGTTGTCATATTGTCACCTACAATTTGCCATTTCTCAATCCCGCTGTCCATTATTCCGCAAAATCATTGTACATAAAATAGTTAACCCCTAAATAATCTCAAAGCAGCCACTTTTTGACAACGCCATCCGTTCTGTCGTTGTATTGTTGCAGAAAAAATATTTTTCATACGGCAAGTAGTTCCAAATTGATTACTTCTCGAGACTATCATCATCAGATAAAGTTATAAATTACCATTTTTCCGAAATTTTCCGTATATCTCACGTACTGCACGGTTCATCAACCAGCGGTCTGTGGAAATTCTATTTCTTTATTCTAAAATCGGTGTCTCATACAGTTAAAGTACATAAATTCTATTAATGAAGTTTCTATAAAAAACTATTGATATTTTTACACTACAAACGAGAGAACTTGCATATTCTCTACTATATTAACAATCACATGTAATAATAATAATAATATAAATAAATTAAATATCATCCACAATGATTTTTATTTCTCTCACTGCTATTAGCCAATCTGCAAAATATTTCTCCAAGTTTTGGCGGTCAGCTTAAAAAGATCGAAGAAAACTGGCCTGGTGAACGCCCTCATCCAACGTCTCAAAGATTATATTACAGTCATCTTCTCCAATTTAAAAACAATTACCTGCCTTGCAATTTTCGTGGTACAGAAGAATCGATATCTATAATGATTGGATCCGGCGCTTTCTGCGTTCGCATGAAAGTATGGTATTAGCCCAAATATAACGCGATAATTTTCGACCATTTATTTTCCGTTAAAGAATCAATTCACGTTAAATTCAGGATTTGAGTAATGGAATGTAATATAAACAAGGACATTTTCTTACAGAGGTTGAAACGATAGTTATAGATTTCAAGAAATGCTGCATTTCCAATTATTTAAATGGGACGAAAGATGACATTTTGTGGGAGGCTGAAAGCGTGAATGAAAATACTGATGATACCGATGTGACATCAATGAGTTCTCATTCTGAAAACAGTCCAGATTCTGAGTAAACATTTCCGTTTTTGTTGTTACTTACGAATATTAATTTTGTTTTACATTACTTAATTTTATTGACATAAATGTAACCTGTGTTATTAGCTATAATTACCTAAATAAATGCGTATCCGATTGAATTTTACTTTCTGTGAATTATTTTATGAGTATTATTTTTTTTCCAAATATCTTTATGAAAATTTCGGAGTGGCGTTAAACTCGGGGTTGCGTTATATTCGGGCTAATACGGTAATAGTTTCGTTAGCACACATCCATGTGTTCTGAGCAACCATCGATGGCCATCACCGGTGGCAGTCTGTAGTTTCGTACATATGCAGGAGCCCATCCATTGGATTTTCGAGCATCGAGGCAAAGCCGAAGGAAGTGGGGTTGCAGTAACATAATCGGTAGTACTCGAGGATCGATAGCGACGATATCGATCGCACCCTTTGGCCTCAGGAGTTTCGCTCTCCTCCTTCATCCTGAAGCGCACTCCAAGCAAGCTGCAATCTCCCAACGTTCGGAGCTCGAATTTGAAATTCGAGTGGCTTTTCAAAGATCCCGGACGCCGAAACTGTTTGGCTTCTTGCACGCTGTCAGGTTTTTGGTATAGAGGAAATACGGTTAATACGAAGATAGTAAGGAATCGACCGTAACAAAGAATTAAATGAGGAATATCTGGATGTCGTATATGATAGAGATTACTATCTACATCTATCTATCTATCTATGTATATGTATATTATATATACAAGGTATCCCATTTTTTTCGGCTAAACTTTGCCAGTGTATTCTACACGCAAAAGTAAGAAAAAAATGTTATACAATTAACATATACAATATGTGTAAAAAATAAGTATGCAGGTATGTAAAAAATATTTTACCATATACGTGTGTACTTCTCTAGCAAATTTAATGTAGATTAAGAAAAAATGTTGCTTTTTGTGCTTAATGAAAGTATACGGCACCTCTGCTGCAAGCCGCGGAGGCCATTTCCAAAAAATGCACTTCTACTTCGAGAGCTCCAGCGCAACCATTTTGAAACAAAAACATAAAAGAAGATGTTTTTTTTTTATACGTTAATGTATGCACATTAAACGCCTTTATACCAAATTTCGATATGTTATATCATGTAATTAAAAAAAATTCCTAAATTTACCCTATGTTTTAGGCGTTAAGCAAGACGTTACCCCTTAAAGTGGGGGGACCGTCAACGTTTCAGGCGTTTTTGATCTCAAAATGTATCAGAGCTTTCCAATCTGCAGCAGCTGCGCGCCTAATTAACGCTACGCACTCGCGTCGTCTACGCACAGTATTGTCTTTCTCTCTAAATTCCTGTCGGTCCTCTTCGTCTCTTCATCCGCTCGTCCCGGGTCCTTCAGGACCCGTTGTCCTCCGTTCGCTCCTGGTAATCTCTGTATCTGCTACTGCCTCGCTTGCACCTCCCTGTCGTATAGCAGGAAACCAATTATAAGTGTCCCGGAAGTTGGAACGAACTGTGGAAGTTGTGTAGGAAATTGCGAGCCGGGAGTTGTCCGCTCTGTCTCTTTCCCTTCTCTCACTCCATGTGTTTCTGTTCAGCCAACTCGTGTCCCTATGCGCGTGGAGACCCGTTTGGTCGGTCTTTCCACTTGCGAGCTCTGCTACGCCAGCCTTTGGGCTTGTTCCATACTTGTTTGATGACTAGCGGTGGGGCTAATCGATAGACAGCTAAACGAGTACGAGGCAAGTATTGACGGAAGTGTTGAAAAAGGCACATCGTGTAATTGAGTGTCTTGCTTGCTGTTTCCACTTGGGACCTCTGCTCTGCGAGCCTTTAAGCTTGTTTCGTGATTATTTGATGTCTAGTGTTAGAGATAAGCGGTAGTCAGGTAAACAGATACAGGGGAAGTATTGAAAAAGGCACATCGTGTAATTGAGTGTCTTGCTTGCTGTTTTCACTTGGGACTTCTGGTCTGCGAGCCTTTAAGTTTGTTTTGTGATTATTTGATGTCTAGTGTTAGAGATAAGCGGTAGTCAGTTAAACAGATACTGGGGAAGTATTGATGGAAGTGTTGAAAAAGGGTCATCGTCTAATTGAGTGTTTTGATTGCTGTTTTCACTTGGGGTGTTTGTTACACCAGCTTTTGGATTTGTTTCGTGATTATTTGATATTTGATGATAGGGCTAATCGATGGACAGCTAAACAAATACGTGGCAAGTATTGACGGAAGTGTTGAAAAAGGCACATCGTGTAACTGAGTGTCCTTGCTTGCTGTTTTCACTTGAAACCTTTGGTGTGCGAGCCTTTGCATTTGTTTCGTGATTATTTAATGTCCAAACCTTCAGATAAACAGATACCGGTGTGCGAGCCTGCTTGCGTTTGTCTCTGTTACAGTGATTATTTAATGTCTCTAGTGATAGAGATAAGCGGTAGTCAGGTAAACTGGTTCACAAGAAATATTATTTGAATGTTATCCATCGTTTGCGTGAAGCTATTCGCAAAAAGAGGCCGGAATTCTGGGGAAACAATTGATGCTTTTGCACCACGATGATGTGGGCAAAAATTCGACCGATATCGTTCCACACCACCGTATTCGCCAGATTTAGCTCCATATGACTTCTTCCTATATTTTCGCCTTAAAAAATCACTTTGGGGTCACCGTTTTGATTCCATTGAAGAGATTCAACAAGAATCGCTGCGCGTCTTGAAGACCATTCCGGAAATCGAATTTAACCGTTGTTTTGAAGATTGGAAAAAACGTTGGCAAAAGTGTATCGTCTCCAATGGTGACTACAGTACTTTGAACGGGATGAAATAAATTTCTAAATTAAATAAGCCGTTTGTGTTTTATTTGAAGAGCCTTCCTTTTCTTTGTTTACAGTAGTGTATTGTCAACAAACAAATTATTTGCGTCAAGATAACGTTCGCAACCACCTGATGTTTTCCATGAAAATCTTGATACCGTTTGCGAGGGCTTCCTGTCGCTATTTCCACTTTCCATCCCTTTTACTCGAGGCGGAAAGACTGGATGAGGACACGGAGGAGCCGCAAAGGTCCGAACAAACTCTGACACTTTGGGACCGGCGCCGTAATTTGCACGCCGCACGAGAAACCGCACGCGCCCTGGCGAGATTACGTACCTCTTCCGTTTTAGGTCCTCGTTTGGGGCCTAAATTACCATGTTGCACGCTCGTTTTTCTCGCTCCGTTGGTCGCTCGGCGCCGAAACTAATTTTCTTCGGTGATTGGACCGAAGTTTAGTGGTTTGACGCGTCTTTGAATGCTTTCAAATTCATTGGCGTCCAAAGTGTTGAATACCTATTCAATGGGCTTTTAGATTACGGCAGTATGACATCAGATATTTTAGAAGCGTCGGTGAGATTCTTTTTAGGTAAAATTAAATCGCAAGCAATATGATGGAAATTGTGTTACTGTCTAGGTATTGTTGAACAACAATATCTATATTCATATATAAACATTAATTAATATCATATATAATCAATACCATGTATCCGTATATTAATTCAACATGCTTTTACATTACGGTAGCATGGCATTGTAAATTTTTGGAGGGTTGGTTAGGTTTTTTCTAAATAACACAACTTTGCTGATACAGTAAGATTGGTATTGCCGTAATCATGACATCGATCATTGCTTTAATCCGTTTGTATGTTATTACACTTCCTTCTGACCAGTCCGTTTTTGTCTCTGTTCTTATCCCACTAGTATCGCATTAATATGGCAATTTACTTCATGCTATATTTTAATCAAACAAAACAAGTTAGATGAATCGTCTGTATCAAAAAATTTTTCACGAGAATTATGTTATGGTAAGTTAATGTTTACAGTGAAGAATACACATTTAACTCAACCCATCGCAGTCAAAACTATAATTTCCATGCACCGGCTTTAAAGTTTTCGCGTTTATTCTGGTGTTATTGTTTAAGCATTTTTCATTTGTTGTTGTTCCCAATCATTACATTTTCAAATTAACGAGTCATATTTTCAAATAGAAATGGAGAAGATGCGAACATTTTCTGAGCCTTGGAGCATCGCTTTCAAGTTGCAAGAACAATTCGTCGCCTTCTTCATAATTTTACTTTTAATCCATCACATTTCCAATATCTCTGTTAACAATTTTATACATGCCGTTTTCATTTTCTTGGGTTTCCTATTATTATTCGGCTGTTAAGCGATGCATCATGAATCTAGCCCCGCATATCCACATAAAGATAAAGCAAGGTGTGAATATTTTCTACGCCTTCCAAAATTACTTTCAAATTATTCGACGATTATTTATTCCGACACTGACTTCTCCAGTGCTTCACTTTTCATAAATTAATAATAAGTCTTTCACAATTACTTCTAAGTTCTTCCACGATTATTTATTCCGACACTTTCAATTCTTCTTAATTTCTTTCATAAAATCTTATCATTAAAATCTCTTTCATAAATTCCAACTTCGATACATGTTTTGACATTTTTGGAGTCCACCACTCCTAGTCTCCATGGTTCCGCGTAACCTGCACATGCATCGCTCACATTTATTACACGACACACGTCCACATTCGGCTGTTCAGCGATGCATCGTGCATTTAGTAACATACGTCGCCATGAACGTAAGGAGGAGGAGGAAGAGGCGAAAATTGTCTTGCCGACAATCGCCGGAAATGGTCGATTAACTGCACCGTGATGACGTGCATGTCGTTTTCGTCGAGCGACGGGGTACCAGTCCCACGAGTCGGCCCGGAAGTGCCTCTGATGGGAAACGTTGACGAGGTTTCAAGCGGGAGACAAAGAGGAGAGACGTGTTGAGAATGAAAGGTGAGAGAGTCGCGGCAGAAAAATGAGCAGGAGGGCAGAGAGAGAAAGAGTGAGAGTGCATCTGAGAAAAAGAAAAGGTGTAAAGAGAGCAAAAACCTGGACCGACGGCTACGTGAAAAAAATGGAACGAAGGAAAGTTAAGAGGGACTTGATTTTTGGGAGCAAAACTGGTGAACGTGGAGTTTTTCAATAATGTCACTTCATAATTAATTTAAAGAGAAAGTAAAAGGAATGTGGTTTTTGGAAACAAAATTGGTGAACGTTGGGTTTTTCAATAATATCACTTCATAATTAATTGAAAGAGAAAGTAAAAGGAATGTGGTTTTTAGAAACAAAACTGGAAACCATTGAATTATTTTACAGTACCTTGGGGTAATTAATTACAAAAGTAGTAAGAAAATTTCATTTGCATATTGCTAAATAAAAATGCGCATAATGCATATAAAAATGTATACAGTTTAAGCAATCGTATGACAATGTTTGATATTCGACCTTATGTACTTCGAATTTCATGAAACGTCGTTCACAGTAAACATGCGTCGACCCACCAATTAATTTATGTCATAAACTAAAAAATCTGCAATTAGTACAATATCGAAGCCTGTCAAACGCCTCAAGCTTTTTTCGTTAATATTTTACCGGTTATTAAAAGAGAAATTTGAGGAAGAAAAACATGTTGGCATGTATTTTTGTATGCTAGGGGGTCCATAAAATTTGATCGTATGTATTGGTGAGTGTTGAAATATTCAATAAGACCAATTCCGGGGAAAATGAAGTGTGTGAAAAAGTTACAGAAGAGAAAAGCGATAAAAATTACGTTCCAGAATTCTGATGAGAAGAACTGAGGATGCTAAATAGAGAAAACAAAATAAAAATAAAACTCGTCAGATTATGACAATATTACCACACGGTACGTAATCGAAAATAAAAAAAAAAGCATCCTTACCAAATTCTTAAATTCTTTTTACATTCCAACACAAATAAAAATACCCGACCGCGTACTAACATCTCAATCATTTTAGTCAATCATATTACAATATTCGACATTCGACTTTCTACATCCGGCACTTCACCAAACATAATTTCATTCGCAATAAACAACATTCATCGATCCGGCAACGAACTTATGTCGTCAAATAAAAGAATCTCGCAATTAGTACTATACACAAGCCCGCGTAACGCCCCGAGCTTTTTTCGTTAACAATTCTCGGGCGATTGTAAGGGAAATTTGAGGAAGAAAAACACGTTGAAAGGTGTTCCCGTACAATAGAGAGGTTCATCAAATCTGCGCGTGTACGTTGGCGAGTGCCGGAACTCTATTCCGGCAACAATAATTCCACTGACGACCGCTCTTGTTTCCGACGAGCGAGCGAAATGAACGTTTGTTTTCGGAAAAGTGGAAGTGAGGGAAGAGGAGGGGGCGTAAACTTGTAGAATTGTCAAGGAGGCCCTCGCTTTGCTTCCTACGCGTCTGCGTCCCTGAAATTTCGTGTTATGCTCTATGCCGGCGTGAATAATTCTAAACTCACCGGCGGGAAAAAGTGGCGCTAAGATAATTTCGCAGCGACCGTACGCGCGGAGGTGAGAAATTAAAATCTTCTCCGCCGGAGCATCGGCGGCAATTCAATAACGCGCAATGCGCGCAAAAATAATGTCAAGGTAAATTTCTGCTGGGAGAACCTGAGGACAAAGGAACGCGAATGTCCTTAGCGTGAGTGGAAGAAAAGATTTTTAATAATCTAAGGCACGGGGCAGGTGTTTATTAAAAAGGCATTTCGAATATCTTCTGCAGTGTTAAATAAAGATGTTTGTGTATAAGACTGTCTGCGAATATTTGATCCGTATTTATAGATGAAAAGTGCGAAACATTTATAATCGCCTAAACCAACGCAAATAAGTAGTCATGAATATTTTTGGACAATTATTATTTGACGATAAAATTAAATGCTAAATAAATATGTGTAAATGTGTCACTAGAAAAAGGTTTAACTTACCCGTATCGTCATACGCAAAAAGAAATTAATTCCTCGGTGGACAATATATTATATACTGAATTCTCTAGCAAATTAATTCAATCGGCCCTAATTAATTCAATCTAGGCTGAATCAATTCTACCTAGCTTGACTACATACAACCCAACACAGGTCATTATTCATAATTATTGAACATCGCAGTGACGGTAAAGGTGAGTCCCTAATAAAACATGCAAATGTGTTGCTAAAATATATTCACTTACAGATATCGTCATATCGTATAAATTAATTACACGTAATCTAAACCAACATAAGTAGTTATTTGTAATCACTTCATATACAATATATTAAACATTAGAACAATCATAAAAGAAAACCCGAACAAAATACGAAAACATATCACCAAGAGAATGTTAACTCACACGTCGCCAAATGCATGAAGAAATTAATTCCGTCGTTGACAGGATATTCTTTCTTAATTTTATGCTAAATTAATTCAGTCTACCCTAAATAAATTACGTGTACTCTAAACCAAGGCACGGCATTATTTGAATTACTACAGCTACACTCTATTCAACGTTACAGCGATAATAAGACAAAACCTCAAGACACTCTAAAAAGTAAAAACATACATTAAATTAATTTACGTTAACCAACACAACCTAGCCTCAGTCACTTGCACTATAGAATCCATCGCCACATATTTCCCATACGCCTGCCTATTACAATAATTCCTTCAATCTCGTGCTTCCAAGTTCCTAATTATTTATAATTATTGCAAGTAAATTCCGTTCAACATCACAAAGACGATAAGGCTAATCCTCAAGACACCCGAAAACGTAAAAACGTACATCATTGTAGTTCTACGTTAATCAATACAATCTAGCCTCAGTCACTTATACTATAGAATCCATCGCCACAATTCTCTTATACGCCTGATCCATTACAATAATTCCTTCAACCCCTCGTTTCGAAGTTCCCAATTATTTCTAATTATTTCAGTTAACACATCACAACGGTGATGAGGCTAATGCTCAAGACACTCGAAAACATAAAAACATAATAATTTTTTCAGTTAACACCTCACAGCGATGATATGACTAATCCTCAACACCCTCGGAAACGTAAATACGTAAAGACGTACATTAAATTAATTCTACGTTAACCAATACCACCTAGCTTTAGTCACTTGCCCCATCTAAGCCACCGTCACATAACTCCCACAGGCCTATCCATTACAATAATTCCTTCAATCCCCCGTTTCCAAGTTCCTACACTCTTCGCACTCTGCTTCCGGCAGTCTGGGCAATGGCGCCCTGCGGTGTGTAGATCGATTCAAGTGCAATCCGATGGTCTTTGCTGACGCACTTAATTAGGCGTTGATTAACGGACATCCGTGATGCAACAGAATGGCGAACGGCTTGAGGGGGCGGAGAGGTGTTCAGAGTCGATTGATCGGTGCGACAGAGCGCGGAAAGGGCAAGTAGAAACGGAGAGAGAGACCGTTACTAGCTGTACGCGCATTGCAGAGAGAGGCAGAGCGAGATCACAGTGATTGCTCGATCGGATTAGGATGTCCGCTAAATCGACTGACCGTTATCGATCCTCGAGCGATTAATTTCCGCTTAGCCTATGGTCTCAGGTGTATAACGGTTCGTTATGGATGCCAAATGTTGACGGACCTTACGCACGCGAAAGAGGTGTCGGTGTGCGCCTGTATTTGTGAACGGAGTAGTTCGGAGGAGTGCGACTGAGAACGATGGCGAATCGAGTGGCGCCGGAGACATGAGGGATTGAGGAAACTTGGGTGACTGAGTAAGTGGGATAAGTGTAATAAAGCGGAGAGATAGTGCGGGTGGGTGCAAATTAATGTTTTGTCGATCATTGTTTTAAGACATAGACTGCAAAGCGTATTTTGTTATGTTAGAGCTGCGATGCGATAAAATACTGCTGAGTGTGATTAAATTGTCCAAAATGAAGGTAACGCAGAGTTGTTAAAAGCCAAAATATTGAAGCACCCTTCCAATATTAATTGCTTTTACAAGATTGCAAATAGGCTTCGTTGCGAATTTTTTGCATTTCTGGTAAAATCCTTTTGCGTATTTTGTTCAAGCGTATTTTGCTATGTTAGAACCGTGATGAGATGAAATACTGCAGAGTATGATTAAATTGTGCAAAATTAAGGTAACGCAGAGTTGTTAGAAGCCGAAGTATTGAAGCCCGTTCCAATATTAATTGCTTTTACAAGATTGCAAATGGGCTTCATTGCAAATTTTTTGCATTTTTAGTAAAATCTTTTGCATCTTTTGCTCAAGCGTATTTTGGTATGTTAGAACCTCCATGCGATGAATTACTGCAGCGTATGAATAAATCGTGCAAAATAAAGGTAACGCAGAGTTTTTAGAATCCAAAATATTGAAGCACCGTTTCAATATTAATTGCTTTTACAAGATGGCAAATAGGCTTCATTCTGAATTTTTCCATTTTTAGTCAAATCTTTTGCACCGGTCACCGGTTACCACCGTGGCAGTCAACGCTTTAATTGTAGCGAAATTATCGTAAGGGTTGTCAGTCCATCGGAGAAATGTGTAAAAAGTGTGGGATATGAGATTTTTGAGGCCAGTCCGAACTCTATACAATTCTCCGGTGGAATGCCGAGGTGCCAAAGAATGTGACAATCTACCACCCCTTCATTTCCCTTCCTCTTTCCAAACAAAAATCCGGAGCGAAGGAGACCTCTCGTGACAGGTGCGTATCACAGGTATTTAGATTATGACTCATCGTATTCCGTACAACAATGTTGACTTCAGTGCCGGACATCACCTAAAACCCCTTTGAATTTCGCCGCAAATTTATTTTCCGCTAACACACGCGTCGCACGGCGTATAGAAATGCGAAACATGTGACTTTAGACGTAACATCGTAACTATCGCCCAATAATAACCGCTTTATCAATTACCCTAAATACTTTCCCATGAATTCTTCTTACACAAATATATTTGCCGAGACGACCGAACAACTTTGTCTCACTTGGGAGCGTCATCGATTCCGATCGGGAGGCAGTTCACCCTTTGAGGTTCGATATTAAAAAATAAACGTAACGTTTTCATATCGCGGATCAAAAGACGCAGTTCTGCGAGCGCGTGTCTCGCGTTTGCCGGGGACGCTGGAATTTTATGAGTTTCCGCCTTTACCATCAAATATTTGCCGTGACGCGTGTGTGCGGCCTCTTACTTGACCGATCAAAAGGAGAACGCAGTCTGCCCGTGGTTTTTCCTCCGCGGAATATGATGCCGGCCATCGTTCGGGATCTCGAGAACACAAGTCGCCGGACCGTCCGACGAAACACGTAAACGTCGGCAAAACAAAGGGTGGGTATCAAAGAGAATGATCGAGCTGGAAAATGGAACATACAGGAAATCCCGAATTCCCTCTGAGGTCAAAGGTTCCACGCGAAAAAATCGACAGTAACGTGGCCGGTTTGTACTACAGACGCATCATCAGTTTTTAGGTGCGCTGGTCTAGTGAATAATACCGCATAACATTAAAGAACAATCGGCTGATATTAGGAAATTAAGAGTAAAATCGTAGAATAGGGGTACTGTTTTATGTGATAGTAGTACTGTTGGTAGTACTGTTTTATATATACCGATAGTAGAACTGTTTTATTTTGTGTGCTTGAAATATGTATGCGGCTACTGGAAATTATTTCAATTCTCACTAGAATGCCTTTTAGGAAAAACTCCCTTCTACGAAATCAACTATGTAAAATGAACCGAATTCCAAGTTTTCTTATTGCACTTACCCATCCATTCAGACGAATTGTAGAATATATCAAATGAATCACATTACACACTTTCAGTGCACATCCGTCCATTTATACAAATGAACTAAAAAACTCTGTCACGACAACTTTGTTAAATGAACCACTCACATCAGTTGTAACAACTTTGTTAATAAACAAACCAAACAATTTTCCTACATCCATCCACTTGTACAATCAAAAAAAAATTCTCAAAATCAACCTTATCACATAAACGCATTGCACTTTCTCCTTATGCAACCAATTCCCAATTACGTAAAGTCCATCCATAGACAACATTTTTTCCTTACCCTGAAGCATCATTTACCTAACACCCCACCCGTCTTACTTCCTGCCTTTGTTCAAAATGTCCTCTCCTTATTCATATTGTATAAACAAACTAAACAATTGTCCTACATCCATCCACTTGTACAATCAAACTAAAAAAACTCCGTCTCAAATTCAATCGTATCACACAAACTCATTGCACTTTTTCCTCGTACACCCAATTTCCAATTATACAAAGTCCATCCATAGACAAAATTTTTTCCTTACCCTCAAGCGTCATTCACCTAACACTCCACCAGTCTTACTTCCTGCCACTGTTCGAAATTTCCTTGGCCCGCGTTGTCGGGTCGGCCGGGTAGAGATTTCGTTCCTCCGGAGGCTCTCGGCAATGGGTTGTGTTATTACCGCGATTACCCGCTGTTGCCTCGCACTTCTGCCCGAACACGAATCGTCGAACGGCGGCGACTTCAACCGAGGCTGGCGAGGCGAACCGTCGGACCATCGTCATAATAATCGTGTGCTTAGAGAGTTTCCGGCATTAGAGTAAATTACCGCGAAACCGGGTCGGGACTAAGGGATATTTGCATTCACGAGGCAGCAGTCAGCTTAGAACAAGTTCCCGTCCCTCCGCTTCACCTGCTGCACCCTGATCCCAGCCTCCGCTGTTACTATCCTGCGCGCACTATCTTCTTCTCTGCACTTGACCCGAAGCAACCGGGGATTAATACTCTCTATGGCCTTGTACGACCATTCGGTGCCGGCGGTCGGTAAACAACGCTGCTTAAGTATACATTGATTCGCCGCGGAACGTTTCCTTCGAGATCTGGGTGCAAGTGTTGCATGAAATCGGAACCTGATTATGCGACAATGAAGATGGACGACTGCTGGTGATGCGGTTGGGCTTGAAAGCTGGCAGGGGTGGTATTCGTTGGTCAGGTGGTGGTATGTGGATACGGTAATGAGACGTAGTGATCGAAACGCTGTTGCGAATCGGGATGCCGGTGGTTTTGGGTAGTTAGTTTGGGGCGTAAAAGAAAGCGAATTCCGAAAATACTGATATGAAGCCGTCGAAATGCGGTTGTGGTGGTATGGCGGAATAATATCCGTAAATATTCTGGGAAAGATAGTCAACGGAAACGTGATCCATATATTGAGATATTGTATGAGGGAAACGTACTTTTATGTTTTTTTGTTACCGGACGTGTCGACTTCATTTGTCGAAATGTATCAATCAGGGTGGCCAAGGGGCTGTTTTCATTCTCCCTCAACAAATGTAAATAAAGTACAGGTTACGGTTATGTTAAGTTTGTTGGAGGATTCAGTGTCCATCAGTGTATAGAAATACTAATTCGTAAGTACACGGTTGTCAAATGGATGTCAAATTGCGGTAAGAAATGTTTCAAAACACCGTTAGTAAACATACTGTCTCGGTATTAAAAAGGTTTATCAAATGCCGGTTATGTTATTAGAGGTCCTAAAAAAATACCAGTATAATACCGATGTAATACCGAAACCTCAAAAAATATTAATATTTGCTCTCTATATGAAAGTACTTGAACGCTTTAAATTCAAATATCTGATGCCGTAAAAATGAATTTACATCACGATTTCAAGAATACTTTTATTCTCGTAATAAGGAATAGTGCAATTATTGGCAATATAATCCTGCGATTATTTTCTGTCCGGTCGTAAACCGTAACCAAACTTTTTTTCAAATATGCCTGAAGTACCGTCCTTTAGAATATGTACACACGTCATCTGTTTTAAAAAAAGATGATATATTCAGGTCTGTTCTCATGCTACCTACCGAAAATCGGCACCAACTTTCCGGACAATCTAATATTTACCTTGCAACTTCAAATTCTAAGACAAAAGAGACTTTACTGTCATCTAACAATATCAGCGTTGATTTGTGGCTCCTGAATGCCTGTCGTATCTATTTCCAGACGTTTCGCAGACGTTCCAGGCTAAACTAGAATTAGAGAACTTCGACACTCAAGTCCCTTCATTTCAAGGTGTCTTACATACCCGTGATTATTGTCAGCGTCAATGTCTGATGATGTAGACTGAAACGTCGGCGAAACGTCGGCCACATGCAGAATCTAGACGCGGCAACCAATTAGAAACCAGAAACCCACGCGGGGCGCGTATTTGTGTATGACAATGGACCATAGGATTGTTTGTGTTCGGTTGTTAGCAGTAGTTTCAAATCAGCGGAACGGTGAATCGTAAATACTGATGTCTATTGCTATTGATTAAATAACACTGTGCACTAACTATGGATGCAAGCTTGACTCCATGACCGGTCCAATCGAAACTGCTACATGGAGAATGAGTGCTGTGACTGTTCGATGTACTACTGTAATCAAAACAAAGTAAGACTCTTCAAATAAAACACAAACGGCTTATTTAACGAGATAAGCGTTCGACGTGTATACACGTCGGACAAAATCTTTGTTGCGGTGCGTATGACGTGTATACTCGTCATGTAAAAGAAAAAATTACCATTGACTATTAAAACTCGAAATTTCAATAAAATACAATAAGAATTTTATTTTATGGTATGGTATTTTATTATATACTTGAAAATCATGTAATTTTGCCGATTCCAAGCAGGTATAACCCCTTAACTCTTTTCGGACGTATTTAATTTGGACATGGGTATCGTACTGGTCAGAATTAACCCTTTCGCTACGGCAGCCCCGTCCGCCGAAGTACTGTCACTGAACGGAAACTCGCGCCGGAAATATGCACAGTGCGCGTGGTTTCTGTATATATGTTGTTCTAAGTCTTAAATCGGAACTGTGCCGAAATACATCGGAAAGTCTCAAAAGTTTTAAGAAATTATTAATCCAATATGTCAATAACATCAACGGGAAATGCTCTGCCGATAACGAAAAATGTTGCCATCGGCTATAGATGACACTTATACAGATTATTTCGATGCCGTATATATGCGGCGCTCGTACCCAGAAGTCGTGGCGTGGATGCCGCGTATATGCGGCGCTCGTACTACTGGTCGTCGAGTGGATGCCGCATATATGCGGCGCTCGGCGCGAAAGGGTTAATTTCCGTTGAAAGCGCCGTGATACGTAACATGCAGAATTATGAAGAATAAATAAGATTTATTAATTCTTATGATAGCTTTATTTATATATTTATAGAATAATATGTTTTAATGTTTTTCTTTGTAAAAATTATATTTTATAGTTCTGCAATGTGTGGAATTTTGTAAAACAGTTTCCAATGTGCAATCATGGTTTTCGACTGCAAGTACAGGTAACCCTCCTATAACACGGTATATTATAACACGGTTTCGCTATAACACGATTCGTAAATTGCGGGAACACTCCTACAACACGGCATCCTATAACACGGTTGTTCCTCTTATCGGGGCCTGTGTCCCCCGTAGGACATTGGGGACATATCCTTGTCGCTGAAAGAAATAAAAACATCAACCTTAAATGCGTGTTGGAAGAAGATACGGCCCTCTTCAGTTGAAACAGAAAACATGCGTGAAACATCAGAAAATGAAATTGGTGCCATATTAGAAGTCGCTAAATCAATCGGAGGCGAAGATTTTGTGGATATGGCTACCAAAGACATTCAAGATTTATTAGTGGAAGAAGAAGTTGACGAAGCGGATTTGATGGAAATGGCATCCCTAGATGCAAATCAAATCGATTTTGAGGACGCTAGCTTTGATGAAGATTGTGCAGTTAAGAATTTAACATTAAAAAAATACAAAAAGGCCTATGCTTAGTGGAAAATCTCGAGTCATTTTTCTTGAATACAGACCCTTCCACGGAAAGAAGTCGAAAATTCAAAAGGGAGCTGCAAAACTGTTTAGCTCCATACCGCGAAATTTACAATGACCTAGTTAGAACCAGCATGCAAAGTTCGATTACAGATTTTTTTAAGAGGGGAAAACATACAAAACTTTAAATAGAGAAAAAAGTTCTGAAAGTGAAGGCAATATCGTTCCACCGAAAAAACATTCTCGGTTGATTATACTGAGCAGTGACGACCAATAAATTCATTAAATTATGGTGGCGTTAGATTAAATTTTTTTGTTTACTTTGTGTTGTACATACATTTATATTTTTAATAAAAATTAAGTTGTTTATGTCGAATTAAAAAAAATATTTGTTTTTAATAAGTTTTTGGAACGTAACCCCCCTTTTTGTATTAGCTCAGGGTCTCATGCAACACGGTTTCACACAACACGGCGTTTTCTAGGAACCTAACTACCGTGTTATAGGAGGGTTACCTGTACTGCAAAAATAATTTGTTTGACGTCTGGCGGCCCTTAATTTTTCTATTAGAACATACAGCACAATCTTTACTTCTTACATCTTCGCAATGGCGTATTATGTGCAGTTTTCCAACTTACTTCAGCGTATTGCATGTCGAGCGAGACAAAACAGCTTTTGTTCGCACTGGATTTCGTTATCTCCAAATGATAAGAATTCTTGAATAGGTCGCATGAGTTCGTGAATAGTTCCATTAGATATTTATATTTGTGCAGATAAATTGTAAACTGATACATGGATGAATACAGTATATGATTAGTACGGTTTTATGTTTTGGTGTCTGAGAGCAGACATACGACCGGAACAATAAAAAGGCTACGGTGTCTGAGAGTAGACATGCGTCCGAAACGAGTTAATCATAGTCTGCAGTATTTTGTCGCATCGCGGTTCTTACATAGCAAAATACGCTTGGCAGTCAACGTGTTAATGTTGTTCTTTTACCGGAGAGGCAAAGTGCCACCCAACCGGATGGAATTTTCAAGTCTCACTATTTTTTTATCACAGTAGTAGACTTCAGCGCGCACTAACGAAGTCCTTAGTTTAGCTGCGTAAGAATCTCAGTCTGCCCTTTCGTTCAAGACGCACCTCACGTACCGGACTCCACAAAACTCGGGTACTGAACTTGGTCGTGAACATACTTATTCAGGCGTCCTCTCGCACGCGTACAATAGCGTAACAGCCCGTGGCATATTAGGCGCCTCGGGCGGCTTGGAGATCAATTTGAACCCTTACGGTCCATCTGTAATTAGGGTGTGTATGGAGGGCGGAGATGCTGGTTTAGAGATATGCGGGTTTACACGGGGACGACCATGTTAACGCAGGTGTGTACGTTACAATTTACCTTGCAATAGCGATGAACGATGGGAAAAGGTGAGAGGCAATCTCGACGCGTTATGAGCCGCAGTTATGCAAATGATCTTCGTGCTCGATATACGCCCGTTTTATATGTCCTATGTGTGTGTGCTTGGAAAATATTGATTCGATTTAATGTGACGCGTATTTCTGCCTAGGGAAACTTAGGTAACGCTGTGACACGTTCAATTTCGTAATTTAGTCTGTAGCGGGAATATGGTTTCATTAGCATTGGCATATGTAGACTGTTGCATATTCTTTTGCATGGTCGTTATGCGCATTTTTTAGGACTGAAGATGTTTGAAAGATAGGAAGGTCTGTGTATCTTAAGATCATTAGTTTGTTTTGCAGGCTTGGTGTAGTGAAATTATTGTAGGTTGGCAGGGATTTTTGTTAACGTTTCAGTGGTTGTCTAAAAAAAAATATTTACTTTGTATAAAAAACATTGCAATGTCTCTGAGACAAATGTGAGGTCACCGAGCAAACGCTGATTTATTTTCAACGTGGATTGCGCTCTGTCGCATGGTATACATTCAGAGCAAATAAAAATGTTGAAATTTTAAACCATTTTTTGGCGATAAATTTGGGGTTTACTCTAATTTCGGAAATACTGATTCAATGTGGAAATTGTGCGATTAAGCCTTTTTCAAGATATACAAATCAATTCTATTTAATTAGATTTATTCGCAGAAAAAGATATAATCATCAAAGTCTAGTAATCTAGCAGGCAGTTAGTTTATGAAAATCTATTAATATATGTAGTAAACGATTACATTATACATCTAGTAGTCAGTGTACCAGATAAACAACTGAATCATTAAGTGCCTCATTATAAATATTTCATACACATGCCGCACTCGCACGGTAAATAAATTTTGTGGTAATCCAGTTATGATTGATTGTATAAGATGGAAAATGTTTACATTAATTTTAATCACTTTAATCCAGGCATTGAATTGTTAGTACTGCGGGATTAGTTTGCATGTTTCCTGTCGAAATGTCAGATAACCATAATCATAATCAGATAACCATTTAAATATAAAATACGCCTACTTTATAAAAAAGATTTTGATAATTTACTTACTGTTTGAGATTATACTCAACATTTTACTCTGTTATATAGCTCAGTACATACTCAACATTTTACTTTGTTACATAGCTCAGTATATGCTACAAAAATATTTCTTATAGTCAAAACGTACAAAATTGGATGTATCAGGCGGAACAAGATTAGTAAACTGTCAACCTAATTTTTTCCGGCTAAATATTACCTGAATCGGTGTACAAGATCAGATATTTGGCAAAGTTTAAATACGAAAACCTCATATAAATTTCTTATAAAACAGCATAATATTACGAAAACTAAAATTGCCCCGTTTTGCTCATAACACAATTCGGCTGCAATTATCTTTTCGACAAATACCGCTTTACGAATTACGTATACGCTTTGCCAATTACGAAAACCTATTACAAATTTCTTCTAAATCCGCAGGAATTACAAAAACTTAAATTGCCTCCATTTTACTCACAGTAGAATTCGTCTACAATCATCATTTTGGCAAATACCGCTTTACGAATTACGTACACACTTTACCAACTACGAAAGCCTATTACAAATTTCTTCTAAACCCGCATAAATCATAAAAACTTGAATTGCCTCCGTTTTGATCACAGTAGAACTCGTCTGCAATCATAATTTCGACAAATACCACCTTACGAATTACGAAAGCCTAATACAAATTTCTTATAAACCCGCATAATATTACAAAAACTTGACTTGCCGTCGTTTTGCTTATAGTACAATTCGTCTAAAATCATAATTTTGACAAATACCACTTTACGAATTGCGTATATACTTTATCAATTACCTATTATAAATTTCTGCTAAACCCGTATAATATCACAAAAACAAGTATTGCTTCCGTTGTTCTCATAGTACAATTCGCCTGCAATCACCATTTTGATAAATACCACTTTACGAATTACATATACACTTTACCAATTATGAAAATCTATTACAGATTCTTTCAAAACCCGCATAATATTACAAAAACTTAAATTGCCTCCCTTTTGCTCACAGTACAATTCGTCTGCAATAATTATTTCGACAGAAGCCACTTTACAATTTATGTATACACTTTACTAATTACGAAAATCTAGTACAAATTTCTTCTAAATCCGCATAATACCACAAAAACTAATATTGCCCCCCTTTTGCAATCATCACTCCGACAAATACCACTTTTCTCGGCAAAATTCTTGCATCCCTTCCATTCACACGCACGCTTCGCAGCTCTCTTCACAGGTTTCCCTATTATTGTTTCTCAACGTCGCTTGCGCAGCAGCGTTTCAGCGTGCCTCCACAATAGCAGTCTTCACCATCATCGCGCCCATACCCGGTGATTTTCGTTTAACAGCAAGTTTTTCAAAGGCACACGCCTCTCCAATCCATCCGGAACAGCGATCAGTCAGTTTCGCGCTTGTTCCCGGGGAATACGACGATGAAGCTGCGATATCTCACCCCTCCGCCACCCTTCTGCTTCCCATGGCTGGCTTTTGCCGCGAGTGAGGCGAGATAGGACGTGGCAGTTGCGAAAAGAACGCAGACACGGCGGAAACGATATGCAAATTTAAAGCTTGGCAGCTTTCGGGACGAAACTCAGTCTCGCGGGATAGATCCATCGTAGCGTGCGAGGGAAACATGTTCCAAGGAAACGGGGGGATGGGTAACCGGCTGTGGAGAGAATTCGCTGAACAAACGAAGGTGACGAATTAAAGAACCCGACTACCGATATTTGACGGCAAGAACGTCAAATTTATGAGAACGAATTTCAAATGTGCGGTATTGGGAGGTTTGTGAGGATGCTGATGCGAGTAAATGGTGGTGGGTTAATTTGATGGTAGGGGTATGGGAGTCGGCATTTTTACGGGTTTTTGATTTTACGAGAAAAATTATCGAAAGTGTTAGAGTTATTTTCTAGCAATTTTTGCTGGTTCTCATTCATGGTATGATGAAATGTGTAATTTTGCAAAACTTTATATCGTATTACGGCGTGCCTGCCGGACTCCGACTCTGTTTTGGATATCGCGCAGGAATTGTATATGTGCCTATTTGTAAAGCTTTATAACTGAAAAATACTGAATATGCTGTTGAGAATCCTTTGGCTTCAAAGCAGTGTAATTTCATTGTCATTTACAATTGTCATAATATCATCTGATATTTATTTTATCTAATATAACCGTTGACCACTGAAAAGCCGATTAATCGGCTGCCGGTAAATAGCAGTTGAAACCTAAAAATCGATTAATCGGTTAGCGGTCGTTAAAGTGTTAAGAATGCATAAAAAACCTGCAAAAAGAAAATTTGTGTATATTTATTCGTTCGTCCACAATCATTATTCGAATTTCATCCAGTTTTCGGTCGTTGAAAGCTTTCTAGTCCCCTTAAATAACGATATTCTGCAACAACACAGAATTCACCATTAACACCCCGTGATTAAATGACCAAAACCCACATTTTCGCCACGGCCACTTACTTCCCGTCCGAAGACATGCACCACAATTGTCTGCAGCCTCGTATAAACGACTTAACTGCGTGTTTTCCGAAAAATCGTCGACTCGTGCTTCGCGCGGCGCGAAATCGCGCGACAAGCGATGTTCTAAACGGCGAGGTGGAGTGAAACAGTGTTCGGGGGTTGGCAATGGGGATGTTGCGGGGGAGTCGGCGGAAGCGACGGCGAATGTAGCGTGAAATCGTAACGGAGGAACCGCAATAATTCTTCCAAAGCGGTTTAAAGCCGCTCCCGCAGGCCGAGCGAGTCCAGGCACGTTGCATCTTTTTTTCCCTCTATTCTCTTGTTTCTCGCACCCTCTCCATGCCGAGTTATGTCATTCCCGTTTCGCCGCGGAAAGGAATAAACGGCACTTGAACTTGCCGCGGCAAAGTCAAATGAAAATGGAACGGCAAAAAGCAGCGTGCAGGTTTGCGGGAGTTTGCACAATTTTGCGGAGGAGACGATCCATGAGCGCGGTGGACAAAATGCAAGCGGGAGAGGGTAATAACGATTTGGAAGTACTGCCGCGGGTTTGTTGAATGTAATAGTCGACAGTATTACAAAGGCCGTGTTATGACATCAAGCCGAATTGGCGGATTTCGCGGCGGCTGAATGGAAATCCGAATTTTACGAAGGCGGAATCTGCACAATGGAATTTGAGAACTTACGTGACGGGCGAACATTTCCAGGCGTGGCGACTAACCGCGTTAAATTGAGGACAAATTCGTGATACGAGGGCATACGAGTTGATTTATTGGGTAGAGGTCATTTGAAAATGTAGAATCGTTTCTTCCTTGTTCCACGATTCGTTTTCAAGAAAGTTAATTTTAATATCATTTTTTCTCATAGATGGAAAATCTTATTATTTAACGCGTATAAACGTAATGTAATTTTACGACGTTATTATTTATTATAATTATCAAATACATCATTACAAACTATTTTCCTAGTATATAAATGCTTCCTTATATTTCATTGTTTAACCTGTATAAATGTAATGTAAATTCATGACGCTATTGTTTATTATAATTATCAAATTCACCACTACACACTTTCTTGTTGGTATATAAATGCTTCTTTATATGTCATTATTTAACGTGTATAAATGTAATATAATTTAATGACATTATTACTTATTATAATAATCAAATACACCATTACATGCTTTCTTTTTGGTATATAAATGTTTCCTTTTATTACCTTATTTAACCTGTATAAATGTAATATAATTTAACAACACTTCATTGAAACTGAAGCTCTGAAAAATATATACAGGAACATTATTACTTATTATAATTATCAAATACACCATTACATAATAATTTACAATGAATAATCACTTTCCGCACATATTTTTACAGACCGCCTAAATTAATCTTCAAACCCCGATGGATATATTCAACACAGTTTTATTTTATTTCAAATTGTCCAATGCTCACGTACATAATTTCATGAATAATCTTCAAACGCCAATGAAAATCTTTCAATTAACTTTAAGTTGTAACAGACATATTTTAATTAGCAAAAATCTTTCTTTACGGTGTAACGTCCAACACCTCCAATTTTGACATTATTCGAACCAAGGTTCGTACTGGCCAGCCATGAGGAGAATTAAACGCTGTACAGAAGAGGCCGGTTAAGAGGTACAGCAAGAGGATGAACCATTACTGTCTGACCACTGAAAACCCCGATCACGTAGAACATCTCGTCGCTCGGAAGGGCGATCATAAATCCCGGACGAAGATTACTCGGCTTCGCGACTGACGAGACTCGGCCGCAGCTGATCCGCGAAATTTTCCATCCTAAATGCGAATGTCACGAAAACGTCGCAAATTGGAGTCTGGGCTATGTGATCGTGTTGGAAGTTTGCAATTTTAGACTGATACGTGACAATTTTCGTCACATGCGTAATAATGGATGAAAACATAAGACTTGGATAATTTGTGATTCTAGGAATTTTTTTTTCGTCAGTTGATTCTTGACAATTTCATTTTGTATTGCGGAGAGTAGTGAATTATTTTTGTACGTCGATGCTTGAAAAAACGTATGTTGAACAGGCATGAAGATATTCTGAAAAAAATACAGTGCAATAATACGTTATTTATAATATATATTAATAAATAAACATATTAACACACATATCAACACATTAAACAATATATGTATATATACGTTATATAATAAACGTTATACGAAATGATTTACATACTTTTTTAACTGAAATATTAGCAATAGTTTTATATACGCATTGGCTTTAAAACACACTATTCGAGACGCTTAAAACTGACAATGTTTTCTAAGTATTTTGTCAAACAGTTTCTACTTGTTATTCTTTCGCAATAAACGTAAAACACAGAAACATATTACACATTCATTCTATTACGCATTCTTATCCTAAATGTAACGTAACTAGTATTAGAAAATTAACTTTATTCTGCGACAACGACGCAGGTCTTTACATCTTCTAGTTGGCCGTAAGTTTCTCATTAATAGTATTTATATTTTTGTAAACGCAGTTAATATTAAATAGTGATTATATTATTTGGTCTTCGATACCATCGCATTATTTTCATTTTGCACAATTAATTCATATTTTGTAGTACTTCATCGCGTTGCGGTTCAGTATAGTAAAATACGCACGGCAGGCAACATGTTAATGTAGCTTATTGAAGAAAAGGGGTCGGATGCAAAAGTGAAATGTACCTACGATATGCATACCGCCACACTGCTGAAGTTAGATCTAAACATTCATATTTTTACGAACAACCTACAATAAACAACATTCATTCAGAACCCGCAAATAGTACATTCTCACCAGTTACCTTCGTTATGACAAAATGAACTACATCCCACAAAGCAACGCCGCGCTTAAAATTTTCTGCACAAACCGTCCACACATCACGTCCCACACCCACACTTCCACACTTTTCCGCCACCGCGTACGTGCAATCGCAGTCGTCGAAGACGGTGGACCGAAATCGACAGTGTCGACGTCGAAATCAGTGATTTGCCGGCGCCGCGGGAGGCAGTTTTCACAGCAAACGGGCACCTCGAAGTTGACAGTTTTCGTTCTACCGCCGGTTCCTATTCGGAAGCAATTTCCGGCGCGACTCGTGCGATAGAAGGCGTGCTGCGCGTGTCATAAGCGTTATAACGGGCGAGAACACCGCATAAGCCCGCTCTCTCCTCATCAGCCGTGGGCGCGAACGGCAAGAAATAAGGGAGTGTATAAAATCCCGGGCATTCAAGGGCCAATAAATTAGAGGGAAGATTGCCGTCCTGGAACAAGCAATTTCCTACAGCCCCGGCCTTGCCCCTCCGTCTTGCACCTTTGCATACGTCCTTCCGACGTTCCTTGTAAAGTTGTTAACGCCAAGGCACGCCTCTCTCTCTCTCTCTCTCTCTCTCTCCTGCTTGCTTTGCCAGTGCTATGGAGGACCGTAAAGTCCGGTTATTGCGAAGCGCGGTGTGGATTATAACTATTGAGTGCAGTCGGCAGGCGGCCGTTACTAAGATTACATCGGTTTGCTCAACTACCGAATCCCTGGATATTAATTTAGCCCAACGACCGACGTCGGATGAAATCCGCCCTGCGCAGACGGCATCACCTGTCCGGGAAAGCTGTACAGCTTTCTTTTCTGCTTAACCTTTTGAGCGCTGGGTTGTCGGATATTAACACGTTGACTGCCACGGTGGTCACCGGTGACCGGCGCAAAAATGTTACTAAAAACGCAAAAAGTTCGTAATGAAGCCTATTTGCAGTTTTGTAAAAGTAATTGATATTGGAAAGGTGCTTCAATACATTGGCTTCTAACAACTCTGTGTTACCTTCATTTTGCACGATTTAATCATTCTCTGCAGTATTTTATCGCATCGCGGTTCTAACATATCAAAATACGCGGTGACCGGCGCAGAAGATTTTACTAGAAATGTAAAAAATTCGCAATGAAGCCTATTTGAAGTTTTCTTCTTCTTTCTTCTTTATATCTTTTTTATATATGTAGCAAAGATAATTGTAGGAATTTATTTATTTCAAACCAGAAAGCGAACTCAAACATTTATGTGTATATATATAGAATAATTTACCTTGTACACACCCAACAATAATATATACACATAATAATAATGTGTTGCATATTATGCTTATCGTAACACAATATCGAGTGTTAAAAAAGCCTTAGAGAACATAAATCAAACTGTCCGCCATTCTTGTCATAAAATCTTTTGTATGTTAGTATCGTGATTGACATACTACTGTCTTTTCGATATTTACGAAAAGTACTCCACGTCTCCTTTTTCGATTTCCATACACATTTGAAATCTTGCACAGTCATAATCTCTCTCAATAATTCCATATATAATGCTCTTTTCAATTATATTATATCATTCATACACATCTTAGTACTACATTATACTCTCTTAGACTACATTTCGTACAGTTTCTTAAACCCACATTTATATCACTTCAACTGTCAATTCACATGTCGTCAAACGCAATTTAGACCTCGCACAACTATTACTTAACTTTTCACCAAATGATCTGGTCGTCGCGAATAATTCGTCCGACAGCCTTCGCAGCGTTAACAAAATGCAACCGCGGAATATCTCACCGTCTGACCAACCAATCGGAAGCGCAGGCCGCAATTAAAAATGCGCGTGTCGCTGGGGTTCGCTATCAACGTCACGTGAATCGACGAGGAACGCACGCAATTGACCGACAATATACATACGTATCCGCGAACGGAACACTCGCTGCAAGCGGTGACGTTATGAGGCTAATTACTTTGGTGGCTCTGCGGCTTTGGTAATCACGAGCCAAAAGGGAAATAGTGCAGGTTGCAGAATACGCTCCTCTGTTCTGACGGGTGCGAAAGACAAACCGGCCGTGTGGCAGGCGGCTCAATCTGCCGGATCGTTTAGCAGTGCGCGACAGACTCGCCTCAAACC
The DNA here is from genome assembly GCA_033815515.1 of Cryptocheilus praepositus. Classification (NCBI taxonomy): domain Eukaryota; kingdom Metazoa; phylum Arthropoda; class Insecta; order Hymenoptera; family Pompilidae; genus Cryptocheilus; species Cryptocheilus praepositus. Next base: position 39,144 of record JAWWQZ010000292.1, on the reverse strand, counting down.
AAACTCTCGAGCTTTTCCCATTGTTTTTCTTCGTTAGAGACCGTCGAGGCACACGGCAAATAAACGGATTGCGTGCGCTAGAAAACTGCTTGTGCGTTGTCGGAGCAACTCTCGGTGGCGATTAGCGAACAGGCGGGGAGATTTTGTAGGCGTGGAAATCGAGTGATTTTATGTTATAATGCTCTTAACACTAAATTTAGCGGTACTTTAGACCTACCTATTCTTACTATGAGGGATCAATTTACCCGTTATGAAATAAACGTTGATTTTCAGAAAGAAATTCCTAATTTATGAAAGTTGAATAATCAGATGATATGAGAATTTGCAGAAAGTCAAATGAGCGAAAGAAATAACAATGAATGTACGAGTTTAAAGTAAATTTTGAAAGGGGTCATTTGAACCTGCATGGTACATTTAGTATTAAAATTGCGGCTTGATAATCGACAATGCCTAAATTTATGGAAACACATTCACAAAAATATAAAATTTCCGTTTAAAAATGGACAATATTTAAATTTATCGGATTTAACTGTACTGCTTAAAAATTAGGAATATTCAAGTGAAGATAATTTAAAATTGCCACTTGATAATCGATAGTGCCAAATAGCATGAATATACATTCACAAAAATATAAAATTCTCGTTTAAAAATTGACAATATTTAAATTTATCGGATTTAATCATAGTGCTTGAAAATTAGTAATATTTAAGTGAAGATCATTGAACCGTTTGAGTCTCAGAGGTAGTTGAGAAAATCTTGTCGAGAAATACCAAGCGACGCGATAGCGCTTGCTTGAATTTATGTCGAAAAATATCAAACACGGCAACAGCACTTGTGTTTATCAAATAAAATAGTTTAAAGTAATGGCAATTAGAGAGCAAATGTATTGCTCACACGGTTCACATCAAAAAGTAACTATGCGGAGAGTAATTATCAGTCAAAATTAGCGCGTATCGCGATAAAATTAGTGCGACTTTTCGACATGAAATCTGAAGAGCGCGATCGTACTGCATGGAACATAAACGATTAAGTAATGTTTTGTGATGCTCTTAAGCAGAATACGGAATTAAATAAATGGATAGCACATAGGTGGTTTTATGTAGAAAATATTTATATTGGGCAAATCTTACTGGGATAAGAATATGTATATGGGTGCTGAACTCAGGTATTTTTTCTTTCGGGAATTAACAAAATTGATCAGACACAGACAGTTTTACATAGAGAGTACTTTTGTTGGACAGATGGTATTACTTAACAATAAGCCAAAGTCAGTGTCACTTCAGTTGTATTTTTTGACGGCCACTGGTAGAAAGCATAAATTACTGAATACGTAAAGAAAAGAATTTCGTAGGTGTAAAAATTGGAACATGACAAATAAGCCAGGATTCTGACCACACAACTTACACATTTAAGAAATTGTGAATTAAAGGCATGAACTAAACACAAGGTATAATTTACCCCACAAACATGGACTGACGATGATATGGCTCAAGACAACCATCTTTAGAGCTGATTTTTAGATAAATTTCTTTAGATCAACTCGTGTTGACTGTCTATGCCAATAAAACTTGAATTATATGGTGTTGAAATAAACTAGAGTGATTATGTTATTATTATTTCAATCAATAATGAGTTACATATCAACAACTACTGATGTAATGTCTTAATAAACAACTGTTACAGATATTAAATATTTACGTTTTTTTGAACTAGTTACTGCAGCGCGTTAAATTTTTTATTATAATGAAACGAGTATTGTCCATTGATGAAGAAAACGAATCCAGAAGTTTTTTAAACGGGACACATTGTGCCGTATGTTTCCGGTCGATCTTCCTGATCGATTCGTCTCGATGTCGAAACGATGTCATGTAGTCGCATGCGACTCACGTATTTATCCGAATGGAATACACGGCCACGGTAAAATTATACGGTAGCCGAGTCACCGGTTAAGCGAATCTCGTGACTTTGAGTAAACTGCGGTTGGAGAAATTGGGGGAGAGAGAACAGTGGAGAAAGCACAAAAAGAGAAAACACGAAGGTCAAAATGGATAGAGATCAAATTCGCGCTCTTTTCGTTGAACGCTGCGTAGAAAAGTGCATCGTAACATTATACTTGTTACTCTGCATTTACGAACTTTCAATTTCGACGGTAGATGGTTCGATACCAAATTTATACTCTTCTTACAGTATACTGAATAGAATATTCCATAACTCATGCATGTTTTTCTTCATTTAACAGTTTTGGATATCGCACAGAAATTGTGTATGTGCCTATTCGTAAAGCTTCATAACTAAAAAATACTGAATGTGTTGTTGAGAATCCTTTGGTTTCAAAGCAGTGTAGTTTTATTGTCATTTAGAATTGTCATAATATTATCTGATATTTATTTTATCTAGTATAACCGTTGACTACTGAAAAACCGATTAATCGGCTACCGGTAAATACCAGTTGGAACCCAAAAAGTCGATTAATCGGCTAGCGGTCGTTAAAGTGTTAATAAATGTGTGTTATGTGTGAATATAATAAACATTGACAATATAATAATCAAAACGATACGACCCTTTATTTTCGAAAAATACCAATTTAAAAAATTTACAATTCAAAATTTTTAAATCATCAAAAATTTACAATTTTATAAATGCTACCAATTCGGTATTTTTTTAATTTTTTGTGAGACCTTTTGCGCCGGTCACCGATGACCACCACGGCCGTCAACGTGTTAAAAGGAATCACTCGCTAACAAACCCATCTTCCCTCTGTCAACATTACATCAGCTCTCCATTACCAAACTTCCAATCCCGTCACCCTCTGAACCCGCCGCATGCAGAAGTCCGCGGCACGTTTCCATCATCGGCAAAAGCGATAACTCCGCGCCGATTGATCATCGCGACCGTTCTACTTTCCGAACACAGCCTTCAGCGCGAGTCACGAAGAATGTCGGACATTCGTTCGAATCTTCGAAGCGATTTCCCACGGAGCCCGGCACGTTGAATGGATGAAACTACCGTGCCTTCGGGGAGGGTCTCCTTCGAGGAAGAAAATCGCAGGCGGAACGACGTATACGTCAAAAGGCGGCCACCGGTGGCATTCGAAAATGAAAAATCAAGTCGCGGGGCCGTCTGCGTCATGAATGCCGCAGCTTTTCTGTTCAATAGCGCCATTTGGCCACGCGAGCGCGCGCCACTCGACACAAAAACGAAAAGTTCCGGATGACGGCGGCCTCCCTTCGCACATCCACCCTTCGAACCCGCCCACCTGCACGTCAAACTCGTCCAGTGGCCCCGAAAAGCCTCGTTCGTCCCTGATTGCGCGACCCATATTTTGCCATCGACGTTTTGACAGGCGAGCGTAGCCTGCGAAATAACTCCGGGGTGCTTTTCAGCGGACGGCCGATGGCGGATGCGGGATTGGGCCGACGACCATTATTTCGCTCCTACTTACCTCCACGTATACACGCCGGGCTGCAAGCCGCGGGAGGAAATGGGCGAAAGTGGGCAGCGGGAAGGTCTGCATGGGGAGAGAATGTAGCTGTATTACATCCGAGCTAAATTGCGTCGGCGTCCTGGCTTTCATTCGAACCGGCACGGACGGCGCACATTTTTTCGGGGCGCCGCGCAAAATTGCGCGATGGTGAGGTGCACGTGTGCTAGGGAGAATATAAGGGTGTGTGGGTAAGAATGTGCGGTAGGTACATCATTGTAGGATTGTAGGAGATGGTTAACATATTGACTGCCGTAATTTGCTATGTTAGAACTGCGATGCGATGAAATACTGTAGAGTATAATTAAATTGTGCAAACTGAAGGTAATGCAGAGTTGTTAGAAGCCAAAGTATTGGAGCACCGTTACAATATCAATTGCTTTGACAAGATTGCAAATAGGCTTTATTGCGAATTTTTTGCATTTTTAATAAAATCATTTGCGCCGGTCACCGCGTATTTTGCTATGTTAAAACCGCGATGCGATGAAATACCACAGAATATGATTGAATTGGGCAATAAATAATGCGAAGGTATCGGTAATCAAAGAATTGTATCACTATTTAATATTAATTGCCTTTACAAAAATATAAATATTATTAATTGAGTATTTTGACTGCCATGCGTATTTTACTATATTAAAACAGCAACGCGATGAAGTACCACAGAATATGATTGAATTGTGCAAAAAATTATGCGAAGGTATCGGGGATCAGAGAATTGAATCACTACTTAATATTAATTGCATTTACAAAAATGTAAATACTATTGATTTAGTATTTTGGCTGCCATGCGTATTTTACTATATTAAAACCGCAACGCGATGAAGTACCACAGAATATGATTGAATTGTGCAAAAAATAATGCGAAGGCATCGAAGATCAAAGAATTCAATCACTACTTTATATTAATTGCATTTAAAAAAATATAAATACTATTGATTGAGTATTTTGGCTGCCATGCGTATTTTACTATATTAAAACAGCAACGCGATGAAGTACCACAGAATATGATTGAATTGTGCAAAAAATAATGCGAAGGTATCAGAGATCAACGAATTGCATCACTATTTAACATTAATTGCATTTACAAAATTATAAATGCTACCGATTAGCTATTTTTTTAATTTTTCCTGAGACCTTTTGCGCCGGTCACCCATGACCACCATGGCAGTCAACGTGTAAAGAGCGAAATCTGCCGACCGCAAAGGTTTAGCTGTCATTTGACCACGAATACCCGAAAAATGACGTAAAAATGTGAGACTATTGACCGCCAGTGATGAAATATCCAGATCGCAACGGAACGACGAAATATTCGGCGAAGCAAAATACACAAGCAGAGGGATCTTCGGGCCAATCTATCGACACGTAACTCTATAACTTCCTATGCTTCCTCCTCATGGCACGCTTTTGTATCAGACAACATCTCGAGAGGACAGGAGATAAATTAGCCGACGTCGGAAGTATCAATTTTCCTGTCAGTCCTCCCTTTGATAGGGCGTCTTTTGTCTCGCGCGGACAATATTTGCTCGCATTGTCGAGGAAATGCGTGTACACCGATCTATTCAGTCAGCTAGATACCAACGGACGTTTTGTGCGTCGCTATCGCAGTTTGTCCCGCTCTACAATTAGATATGTATCAAAGCCGGGCAACGAATTTTTCATTCTTTTTTTTTTTATTTCTTCGTGCTTTTTTTTCATAAAGCACTCCGCGCAAAAATCGTTTGCCGGGGCGGGAATTTCGTTTTGGGGACACGACGCGTTTCGAGCCGGATATCAGATTTCTCCATCGAGCGAAAAACCAGACGTTATCGGCCGACGGTGTTTAAAATGGACGCATATTGTACGGTGCGGCATTCGGCGAGTCAGTTTACCGATTTTCCACTCTTTTTTTTCGCCCGTCCCTCTTTCCGCCCCACCCGTCACCAATGATTCTGAATTCTTGATGGCAGAAAATGGAACAATTTGTAGTCGGCGCGAAGTGCAGAAGTGTTCAGCGAATTCACTGAGGAGGGACGTAGGAACAGAGCAATCTTGTTGTTAGACGCATAGAAGAATGACTGGGAAAATGCAATTTTTGTTAGAACGTTCACGTGTCGCATTAAACAACAGTCAATCCAGAAGATCCATTCATTGATCCTTCTGGGATCCTTCACCGTCTTTATTAACACTTTAAGGACCACCAAGGAATCTGTAAGAAATATTCCTGGGATCGCATGTTTTTGGAAAACTTGTGCGTAACAAAAAATTATAAGTTTGTTATTTATGAAGCAATTTTTGTGAAACTTTCAGAAATTGTATAATTGGAAGTTAGGTTTAGGTGTTATTAAAAAATATGTTTTCTTAATCATTATCATAAGTTTTCTATTAAAAAATGAAAATACGAAAAAAAACATGAAGGTAATCGAATTTAATGCATTGAATATTGATGTAAAGCTCAAATAGACAAAACAGATACAATGGATCAAAATAAGTGACATCTAAAGACAGCGTGCAGAAAACACGAGAAAACTCGTGAGCGGTCCTTAAAATGTTAATATGCGGCGGCATTGTCTTCATATTGGAACATTAAAATCATATTTTTATTAAGTTCCTACAATTATACCGATACAAAAAATACTTTTTTCCGAAAAGCTGTTTTTATATGGAAACTCTATTGTAAACATTCAATTTAACTTGCATAATTTACCTGTGTAGCAAAATATTTTCAGTTTAGAAAAACTAAATTAAGAACAAATACTAAAGACAATATATAGTACTACTTATAGTACAGATTAATCTATCCTGTATAATGCCCCGTTCTGTTTAATCTTACACTAATAACAACACTGACGTACGAATGAATCGTTGAAAGAAAAGTTCTTCCCATCCGTAGGAAATTATTTCATCTTTTTTTTTGTCAGCCTTATTTTCTTTTTTTGGGTTTATTTACAAATTTAGTATATATTTGCATTTCTCTGTAATATTGTGTACCTCTTTCGAAGTCATTTGGTTTCTCCTTCAAGAGTAATTTGGATAATTCTTTTGCCGGTGTCGTGGAATAATGTAAGACGTCTTCCCTCTTTTCCGCTATGCGTCCTTAGTTCTACACTTTAGACTTTTATTTTAATTGAAACCATGAGTTCTCTTCACATAAAAAAGAGGATCTTTGCTGATTTGGTAAATAATAAAATGAATCTCAACCAAATATATGGGCAATCCTTTCATTAACAAAACAAAATATTAAAAATAAATAAATGAATTCTTCTCATGGGACGAAAAAAATCATGTGTCCGAAACAGGTAGAATATAAAAGCTAGTTTGGTAAACAATAAAATTAATTTCAATCAAAAAGAAGAGCAATCGTTTATGCGAACAAAATAATATATAAAAAAAAATTAAATTCGGCCGGCCTGATCGATAAAAGACCAAAATCTGTACAGGGCCCTGCCCACCGTTTAATTTCTCTCCATCATTCATTACTACCCCCAACACAATCACATCATTTTCTCTAAAACCCCTTCCGAAAAATCGCCATCATCACCAACTCGATCGGTTATTTTTATATGTAAATGTATGAGGATGCACGATGTTAAAGAGTGGACAGCACAGAAACATGCGTAGTTGTCAAAATTGAGACGCAGGGAAAAATGTAGGTTCGACCCAGTTGAACGAGAAGAATGTTTCAATAAACATTCTGTGCTGTACACAATTGAAAGAATATAGACAACATTGTTATACACAGACTTGATGAACATTCCTTGGAGCTATAGGCGTGTAAAATATTTCGTCCAATCTGATACAACCGTTCTCAGCGGAAAGCAGCTCACCCCCGCCACATAAACTCGCAATTTATTAGCGTCGCCAGCCGCGACATTCCACTCGACCGTCGCGCATTAACAAAGCAATTACTTGCAGCCGATCGGGTCTGTGCGAATTCTTCGACCGTTTATCGTGCGGCAGTTTTCGTGCAATTCTCGGGCATGAAGTCCTTAACCCTTTCGAGACGGATTTTTTGTAAGAAAATAAAAGAGGCAGGTTACATTTGTAATACCTTAAGTAAAGCAGTTATTCGTTATAATTGGGGTAAAAGAAAAAAAATATTTTTTTGCATTATTGCAAAGGTAATGTCCAACGTCGTTGATGTTCCTTGTACATATGTCTAAGACACAACAGGGTTTAAAGATAGAACACATCAGCACGGAAATTAGGAACTGCACGCGAAAAAACGTGCGTCAATTGTATCTAACAAAAGTGCTAATATATGTCATGCGTTGACTAATATCACGATATAGTCAGGTGGTATCAAAGAACAAAACTACAGGTAAAGAGTTCTAATACTACAAGTGAATAATTCATTCATTATAATAGGGTATAAGAAAAAAAAATGATTTTTTTTACATCAGTGCAAAGTTAAAGCCTAGGACATATATGTCCCACTCGACATGTGCACTAGTGCATATATGTCCCATTAGTCTTATAAAGAGTATGACAAAATTTATTCTCAATTGATACACATGTAGTGTATTATACGTAATAGCAAAAAAAGGAATATGAAAACAGCTTTTGAAACCTATAAGACTATATATATAAGTAATTTGAATTGGTCATATAAAAATATTCAAAAGGCTTATAAGCTCAGTTTATCTATATACCGTAATCTCTTTTTGAAAACTATCTGCGCACGATGTTGCCACGCTGATATTTTACGCTTAACGGACTTTTTCACTGCAAAAAATTATGGTATTAGAGTTTAAGGAATGTAACGATAGAGACCCATTCACAATGAAGCAATGTGCGAGAAATTTTAGTAGATTGATAGTTAGAATCTACGATTAAACTTGACTGAAACTTGTCTCGAAAGGGTTAAGTGCCGCGAAATAGATCGCACCGAGTGGGATGCGATCGGCTGGGTGCGAGTCTACGGGAAATCAACGGCGTGCAATGGGGGTGGGCAGGGTGACAGAGGCATACTACGGGACAGAGTAGGTAGCATGGGAGTGTGGGAGTTCATTAGCCGGCGATACTCGATCGCGGTGCTTTCGATCGTACGTTTTCAATGCCGGCGCAATAAGGACCATCGACGCACGGTTCCACGCCCAACGCGTGTAAACCGGGCTTAACGATCGTCGTAAATCCGCCTACGAAATGTACACGGAGAGTCAGGATTGCGCGATACAGGACGGTTTCGTCGCACAATTCGCTGCGCGGCGGCCTTTTTCTGCGGGACTTATGAAATTTGCGGAGGGTGCGTCTTCAGGGGTGATGGGAGGGAGAATGTTTGCTTAACACTTTGCGGACCAGGCATTCTATTGCTAACTGTACCCAGTGGCCGGATATTTTTTTGCGTCAAATATCTTTAAATTAGTGATGATTTGTTAGTAGTTAACAGGTTGACTGCCACGGTGGTCACCGGTGACCGGTGCAAAACATTTGACTAAAAATGCAAAAAATTCGCAATGAAGCCTGTTTGGAATCTTGTAAAAGCAATTTCTATTGGAACGGTGCATTCTAATAGAGCAAAATACGTTTGGCAGTCAACGTGTTAAAAATCATTGTCCCGTGAAATATTTATTTTTAACAACTTTAAAAATAAATGTTTTTTTAATATTTTTGAATAGGTAAAAGTGTGTTAAAACTAAACATTTTTTAAAGTATGATATTTCGTAAAACATGACACTAAGTGAAGTGGAACACGACAAAGTCCTCACAAATATTCATATTCTCGTCATCACTTGATGTATCCGTTAAACTGTCCGCAAATATTTCTGTAACATTGCTAATCGTTTTGTCGTTATCCATATTTCAGAGCTTCAAATAATTAATTCGCAACACAAATTACGAAAACTGCGGCTGACAATCACGTAGCAACTGTGTGATATCTCGTCACCTGCCTCAAACGACAGAATATGCAAGACGATATATCTCGTCAATGGCCCCGAACGACGAAATAGCAATGACGAGATATCTCGTCATCCGTCCGCAATGTGTTAACACGTTGAGCGCCACGTCAGCCATCAGTGGTTGACACTGAACTTTCCGTTTAGGTCGCGTCAGCCACTGGTGACTGAGAGTGTAAAATATGATATAAAACTAAAAAACTTACATTGTTTTAAGAAATTACTAAAAACTTATTCAATATTTACTTAAGTTTAACTATACGCCGTTCTTGGGAGAAATTCGATCGGTATTATGATTACCGGGAAAATTGAATTGAAAAGTGAAGTGTAAAACTGACAAGCGATTGGGGTGATGTATAGAACTAAAATGAAAGCAAAGAGTAGTGTCAAAATATACGCAGTAGTTTAGTTAAATAGAAAAGAAACACTGTATACGCGATTCTCTGGAGTAATTCAATCGGGATTATAAATACCGGGAAAATTTGGTATTTTTAGGTAATTATTCTGATCCCTCATCAGATATATATATATATATGAAATATATTCATATAATATAATTGTGCGATCAAACGATCTTGCCTATAGGCGACCGAAATTCGATCGTGATTATATGTAGACGTTTCGTTCTCAATGATTACTGGTAAAAAGGCGCTAAAAAATTTTTAAATTCAAAATTCGAATACTCTAAACGTTGTGGATTTGAGCATTGCTGACGCTACTACCAGTAATCATTGAGAACGAGACGTCACAAAATAATAGCTGACGTATGAAAACCTGCGTCGTCAACATTTGTCCCCTGCTACACGCGTCATTGCATTAATCGCACGACGATCGACGACGCAAATTCTGTTGCTGCGGCTAAAATCACGATCGGTGTATGGGGACGGTGACTTTCTTGGGGCCACCCTCCGTTCACAGATTAATTGCCCTCCACCCTCGAATCGGGAGCACCCCCTGGAAATTCCGTAGCGTAATCGAATTAAAGCGTGGCCAGCGTCGGGCAAGAAATAAATTGCGAGTCTCCGCAGGCATTCTTGCCCTTATCAAACCCTTTTTTACCTCACCAGGCAGCTGGTCCTAGTGGTTTCGTGCTCTCATTATCCCAACTTTCTCTTCTGGCATTTTTCTCTCTGCCGCCTCCACGCGTTTCGCTGCTTTTCTCTCGTTCTCGTTCGCTGGGGTTTCCGATCGGGCTTTTTGCGTTGTTGTACATGCCTTTGCGAGATTTATTAGCTTTCCCTCTCTTTTAATCTCCGACATTTGTCACTGCGATCACACTGTTTTGCTTTCTGTCTTTTCTGTTTACTTGCGCGTTGGCATACTTTCGTATGTATTCCGAGCGGGGAAAAGATCGTACCGGAAATTCGGTAAGCTTGCGTTTGCAGTGGAATAATGTTTGATTGGTATTTTGATATTGGGTACGATGTCGGTAGTGTATTTTACAGAAACGAAGATAAAGTGAACAGTTAGGTATTTTAGATTAAGTGTATCAAGACTTTCAACTTACATAGCGTCTGTAAGGTGTTCAAATTTTCGACCAATAACATATGTATCGTCTTATGTCCTTTCGAATTTTTAGCATCGCAATTCAATATAGACATTCTTTGATTATTATTATAGCATTGCATTATATGTTCATGCGCAGTTTATTTTTGGTAGCCTAATGCCATATTTACCTATACACTACGATCAACTTGAGTTCACAGGAAACTTTATCTAAACTTTATTTAAAGCTTATGAAATAATACTATGATATGTCAACGTATTTTTAAATAAACGAATTTCGAATGATCACATTTTTATTTTACCGGTACAGCGCTCCGAACTTTTAACCGTTAGTGTATTTGATCACTCGTTCTATGCGGAATTTTGGATGATGTGTATCAAGAGTTTAAACTTACATAGAGTCTGTAAGGTTTTCACAATTTTCGACCGATAACATATTTATCGTCTTACATTCTTTCGAGGTCTAAACATTGCAATTCGATATAAACATTTTTTGATTATTATTATAAGTATTATTATATATTGATTATTATTATTATTATAAGTACATGAACAGTTTATTTTTAGTAGCCTAATGCAATATCTGCCTTTGCGGTACGAACAACTTGATTTTACAGGAAACTTTATTTAAACTTTGTTTAAAGCTTATGAAATAATACTATGCGATGTGAAAGTATTTTTTAATAAACCAATATCGAATGATCACATTTTTATTTTAGCAGTACAGCGCTCCGAACTTTTAAGCGTCAACTACTTGTAGTAGATCACTTGTTCTCTACGTTTTGTTCTCTTCCTTTCTCTCGTCACGCACTTTCTCCTCGGCCACTTGTCATTGAATCGCCGTGAAATTAATCGACCCTCCGATGGCTCCCAGCCTTTTTTGCCCTCACTCGCCACTCCGGTCCTTCAGGAAGGAACTGACGCTCGACTCTCGATCGAACGCCACTGTAAACCAAGTTACATCACCGCGAACAGCCGCCGTTACGAGCTCGGGGGTGGATGATTAAATGGAACTTCGTTTAATGGAACCCTTCCAAGACATAACGTGGAGAGTAAATGTAGAAGAGTAAATGTAGAAATTTTGATGAAACGTGAGGATGCTTCGGAAGTTAAAACGCCTGGAAATCCATGAGTTTTACAATTCACGGCGGAAGTCGTGGCAAGTATGATGGTAGGATAGACGATTCGGGTAAGTCTTATAGTCAAATGTTTTATTGATCTTCGTGCCCGATTAACCCCTTGCACTATTTTCACGAGTCTGACTCGTGATGAAAATTTTAGGCCAAACTTGAATATCACGAGTCAGACTCGTTGTTTAATTTCATGTCAAACGTGAATATCACGAGTCTGGCTCGTAATTGACATTTCGGGCCAAACATGAATATCATGAGCCGTACTCGTGGTCTTAATCAGGGGCCAAACAAAAACGTCTAAATGGTCTTATCTCTTCTTTTCTCTTCTATATATGAATAGGTATTTTATATCTTGTGACCCAATGCAGTGTACGTGCTACTTAGGATACATTGTCGTAGTCCAGATAACATTTGAAAACTAAGTAGTAAACATATCGATTCATATTTTCACAAACAGTAATATTCTTGATTATTTTAATTTTGTCAAACCCTTAAAAGTTAACAGCACTCTTTTTCTGATCCACGCAAATTTTAACGTGTCGGCTAAATTCGATCGTTCAAAAAATAGCGACGTGCTGAAAACCAAACAACGAAGATCCGCGTTTTGTAATTAGACCATCGCTTTCCAAGTTTGCCCGTTGGCGCGGGAAAGGGATTTTCTTACGGTCCCGGTAATATTTCACGGTGCCCTTTCGTCGCGGAAATTAGGTCAAGCCGCTTAGACGTCACTCACTTTAGGTCCCAGGATTATCATCGCCTTAATGCACCGCTTTTATTCTGCGTCTCGCGCTACCTTTCCGTACTTCCCACTGCGGTTGTCTTATTAATGCCGTTATGAATCGATACGTTCCGGAAAATGTCGGGAATCGTGACATTATATAGAACATCGGAATGTTAGAAGTACGAAGTGATACAAATAAGATTTAAAATTTTTCTCTAGGTACGAAATTATCAGGATAGAACCATAGACTACAATGTGAGTAATGGTAATCTTAGTTTAGGTGAGCTCGTACGAATTGTGCTTGCAAAAAATAAATGGTACATTACAATTATTGTTTTCTTAGAGCATTGGCCTCAAATAATTTTCATTCATCCGTATATTATCATGAGGTAAAAATCAAATTTTTAACCCTTTGGCTGCTATGGACGCATATAGGCGGCCCCAATCATTTCGATTTATTACCTATTGCAGCTACAATTATGAATGTACGAGATGAATAGAGATGCGTTCTTTACCAAATAATTTCCTTGCATTGTTTAATTCGGCACAAATGAAGAATTACTATCATAACTTATTTGCACCTTATATAATCAATCAATAGGGTTCAAACTAACGAAAAGTATTTTGTCTTCAGCGAGCGCTTCGGCCGAGAGTATTCAGCAGTCAAAGCGTTAATAATATAATATTGACTGTGATATTATTATACGTATTGCAAGATCGAATTATTCAATTCCTGAAGCTTCACATTTTTCTGTGAAATCTGCTGAAAAACAAAGCACCTAATAACCAAACTCTGTGTCACCCCGCGCATTTTCTTATGAATGCCGTTATTTCTTGTGAATAATAACATAACAATGAGAATTATAATAATCCAATATCGACTATATAACTACGGAATTTATTACAACACTGTGCAATTTAACTTCTGAAGCTTCAATTACTTCTACGAAATCTACAGTGAGATAAAGCACGCAATAACCAGGCCATTTGGCTTTCTGTACTTTTCGCTCTGGTTGCATAATTAATGCCGTCATTTTTTTTAATGGTTAGTTTAACGTTGCAACAACTGCTATAAGGTTATTAGCGACGACCCTTCACAACAAGGTGAACACCTGTATAATTTTTCCAACAACGAGAAATTTTTTTGAAAAGCGCAACAGACGTTGGATACATGTGTCGTTATTAAGATTATATCTTAAACCTAAACGTACCAAGCGGGGTCAAATGACTCCTTTCAAAATTTACTTTAAAATCGTACATTCATTGTTATTTCTATCGCTTATTTCACGTTCTGTAAATTCTTATATTATATGATTATTCAAATTCGCACTTTAATAAAAAAGGAATTTCATTTTGAAAATCAATGTTTATTTCATAAGGGGTCAAATGACTCCTCATGGTAAGAATAGGTAGGTGTAAAGTACAGGTGCGTTTAATGTTAAGATGAGTTCTAGTCTTGACCTTATCGAGGCATCTGAATTTTGGTTGACATCTCTTTCCGACAGCCCGAACAACTTTCCAATGAGGCGACGTATTTGTTTAGACGACCCTCTTAAGTGTTATGTACTTTATTATAATGTGAGAATCCTATCGCAGAAATCAATGGTATGTCCTATATTATTTTACATCTTACATCATTCGTTTCACATCCCCATGATAGTATGGCTCTTAAAGTCGCCTACCCTAAAGAATGGTTTTGGTAGTTTTCCAAGAAGGTTGTTTATTACCGTTTCATTAAAGAGACCGCTATTACGAATGTATATATCACAAATGTACAATGGTAATGGGGTGAGAATTTTTCTTGTTATGGCTTCAAATTTCGTGTCAATTGGAATAATTTACTATAAATACTGTTTTTTTTTCAATTTAATAAGTCACTCATCTACTGGAAATCAATGATCCACGATTTTTGGTAAACAAGGCACATTCTCCAATTTTTCGAATATTGTATTTTTCGAAGTGGTTTCCTGTATTGATACTTATGTCCAGTCAGTATATGTTGATCAGGACTTGCAGTTGTGCGAATTGTTTATAGTAGTCATTAAAATTTCCGTGGAGGATTGTTACGATAACAATATAAAGAGTAAAGTAAGAATAAATTAATTCAGGTAAAGACTTAAGCAGACACTATTTCACTCAGTTGCAGTCGATCAATTTATTAATCATGTCATTAGATTTTGGTACCGCTTGGTAACTTTTCCACCTCTGGATTCGATTGTTTATAATGCCTTCATTAAGTAGGGGGTATATTTTTCTTAATATTTCAACAATTTCATGTATGTTGTTGGTTTTTCTCTTCAAATTTCGGTTGGATTATCAGTCGCAAACGCATTTTGAAGAAAGTCATTTAGTTGGCCGATTGTATATACTTTTCTTTCTTTTCAGTTTTACAGTACGCGTTCTTTCTTCGTTAGCTGACAAACATTTCTGGACCGGTAATACAGGTGTATCAAATTTTCTGAAAATACTGGAATATCCTTCCGTAGATAATGAATGTGGTCTTTTCATACTGACATGTGTGTCAGTGCAAATATTTAGTTCGGTGGACTTTGTTCACATGGTATCAGTTATTTGTGGTATTTCTGACAGATTATATGTGGACGAGCTGTCATACTGTTCCGATTATAGAAGGGTCATTATTATTTGGACACATTCTGGTAGTGTTGCCTTCAGATTTTCACAGGAAACAGCTTAGTTTATCTGCAGAAGCAAATATTCTACTTTGAGTTTTTCGTGACTAACAATGACAGGGTTAATAACTAGGTTTTAATAACGTCTTCAAGGTTAATTAAAGGGCTTTCCATCCGAGGCTGTTAATTAGATTAATTCAAGGCCAGTCCTAAGAAATTATAATTTGCAAGTGATTCAAACATTGTTTTTTATCATTCCGGATTCCGGTGTAAGAAGCCAATTTAATTTAATCATATTATGTAAAATTATTGCATTATGTATTGTATCGATATACTATGAATTTCGTCCGTAAGTCGTGGCCATCTGTTATTCACAATCCTGCGTTAAAAACCATACTCACAAGGACTGGCTCTATAGCACTTAACAAAATTATTTACCTAGAAATGCTAACCGGCACAAAATTTCCATCGGATTCTCTGTATTATGTAAAGTAGTTATAATATGGACAACTCGATCGGTATAAATGAATAATGGGTGTACAGCTTTCGATATATCGAGGTTACCTCTTGTTTATTAATGCAATTATATATAACATATATAATGTAATACATATAATATTATATATATATATATATAATTCAATTATATATAATATACATTCATTAAAATTATCTGTACTAAAAATAATAGACGCCGGAAAATTGTAACCAAACCTCAATATTTAGGAAAGTTGTTACAATATCGATGACTCGATCCATATAGATTACTGCCTACCTTTTTCTGTATCTCCCGGCCATCTTTCTTTAACGACCCTACGCTAAAAATGAAACTCTCAAGTAGACTGTATAGCACTCACCGAAATTATATTCACCGGAAAATCTTCTAACGCGCTGTCCGCCATGAAGGGTTTTCAGTTTAATAGAGCGTCCACTCGCGTTTCTACTTATGGCAGCGCATAAAGGTGAAAATTTTGCGCCGCGGATAGAAATCTGTAGCAGAAACGTTGCCGTCTAAGCCGGACATTGTATGAACGAGCACGGCGTAACGGCTGTATAGGAAGTCGAGTGAAATAAAGTTGAAAGCACGGTGATTATATGGAGGAAGCGCATTTTTACGTTTATCCACGTCGTGAGATATGCTCGTTAGTCGACACGAGAGCTCGTTGTAACACTAATTTCGTTTTAGAGACGCGACTGAGTGCGTATGAAGATGGCTCGTGTTAATTCCAACGCTGTATCATTCAGAACAGTGCGACTAACTATGCTATCACCTGCACTCACAACTGATATGGGTCCGGTATCTTCAAGAATTGTAATGAATCTTAAATAAAGGGAGTAATGCGCTTCGTTGAGAGGTCGACCGTTGTCAAAAATTTATTTTCACACTCAATCTGTTTCGATGTGATGTTTCGTCAAAGGCTAATGGATACCTACATCTATGCTTCAAATACTATTGATTATAACATCAGAATTTGGTAACTTTAGAATGTACGTAATGCGGTAAAACCGATAATTTAGAGATAATGCGAACGCAATATGAAAAATAAGCGGAAGTGATCATGTGAGTATTTTTTGTTATCAATGTTTATGGACAAAGTTAAACACGTTTAATACTCTTCAAAGTATATTATCTTATTTATTGTGTTATATTTTGCCCGTGTTATAATTTCTATTATAATCAATTATGTAATTGTATTACAAACTAATTTGATTTAATTTTGTTTAACTTGATAACTTATATTGGCATATTGTTATTTTATCATTGTACAAATTCCTGACGAACTAAATTTAAGTGACCCACTTCTGTTGCTTCAAAAATTATTTGTTTCTCTGTTATATAGTTCAAGTACGATTCTTAGAGAAAGTACAAAAGTACTACACGTGTTATTAAGGTTATTTGTTCTACTGAACGAGTATATCGACTTTCTAGAGTCGAATATCGAGTGTCGAGAGAAAAATACGTGTATTATTATTAACAATTTGCTCGATATTTCTGTTTCAAAAATTAAACATTATCGATTCTTTTTAAATAAAACCAAGAAGAAATTGATTCATATTCACAGTATTTCGATTAAATTTCACAATTCATTTGAAGTACATTTTCCTATTACGACGCGTTTGCCCATGTAGATTGCCCATTGAATAAAAAATACGTATAGAAAGCATCTGCAACGCATCGAATTTCGAAGTTTGGAGTAATAGTGCTACTGCTTGCGTGGGGTCTTTATGATCATCCATGCTGCAACGTTTAGGTACAATCCTATAATATAAATAAACGAAAAGCACCTTCAGTTATTCTGTGACTAATGCATTCCAACATTTATTGAATAACATCGTACATTTTACGTTGAAATTTATTTTTATCACAATAGATGTATATATACATAAGTAATAGGTACACAACTTTGCTCCCGCCGTTTTTCCCTTTCGTCCAATGCAAAAAACGGCGGGAGCAAAGTTGTACACCTAATAATAATAATAGTTTACAGGGTGCAGTTTTATGTGTTTCCTCACATCACGACATGCATTTGTTCATTGTTGCTTTGTCTTCTTGCTTCATATTAGTAGGGTCGGTATGATGCACATTACCATAAATCTGTTAGGTAGCTTTTTCTACGTCCAATAAGAATTTCCAGATACCCAGAGTTCATTCTCTGACCTCTTCAACTCGTGACCGATCAACAATGTGTTAACATTTCAACGGTGACCATCACGGCAGTCAAAGTGTTAAAAAACCCTCATATCACCCTTCCAAATAACGAATACCTAATATTACTCTTCGTTCAACACACTTTCCACGCATGCCACCAACAAAAGCGTCCGACCAGCAAGACGCCCCAAGATGTCGCAGATAATTGCGCGGTTCCGCGGGGACAGTTGTTAAATTATTCGCAACGTCGGGTATATCCGTTTGCAGCATCAAGCGCGCCCGTAAAATTACGATAACATTCACCGCCGGGCCGCAAAAGCAGACGCGGAATTTCTGACAACGTTTTGCCGCCGGTTAGCGCGACGAAAGAGACAACATCTGCGTTCGTTTGTGCGCCGTGATTATGGCAGAGCAGAAGTGCGCGTTTTAACGTCCATCCGCGAGCAGTGGAATCCGTTACTGCCGGTAGTCGTTTGCTCGCGATACGAATCTCGTTTAGAGCTGATGCAGTTACGCCGAGTGAATCGCTCGGAATTATTAAGAGTCGGCTGACTTCAGCCGGAATTGGCGGATTATCGGATAAGCTACGGTTCTGTCGCGGGATCCTTGCTTAGAAGCTGCAGGAAGCGGGCTAAACGATTGGGTAATCGCGGCGACGATGCTAATTGGCTGAGATCATAGGTTATGGGTGGCTGTGATGTGCTGTGGTCGCTTTGAAAGTCGCGGAGGTGTGTATTGTTGGAAAGAAGATAAGCGCTTGGTGACTGACACTTTCCGGCAATTTGATTTGGAACGGAGATACGTCAAGTAATTTATGTGACAGATACGACTTTTTATGGAAGTTTCGTCACTCACGTCTCTTGAATTTTCAATGTTGGTTATTTACCCTTTGCACTCCTATGTCGAGTGTGACTTGACATCAGTTTTTGTCTTAGGAGCTTCGTTGTCGAGACCCACTCGACATTTTTTTATGTCCAAATAAATAGATGTCGTGCACACGTTATTGACGCTCTCACGACGTCACTAAAATGGCTAGATATTCAGGTAATCGAAGAGAAATAAAAGAACCGGATGTGATCACAGATTATAATAAAAATATAAGTGGTGTCGATGTAGCGAACCAATACACGACATCTTATTGTTTTTTACGTCGAGCACTCAAGTGGTGGAGGAAATATTTATTTTGGGGATTAGGAATCCTCATAGTAAATGCGAATATTTTATACAAAGAAAAAACAATAAACCAGAAACAAAACTTATAGCTAACAAAAAATTTCCGCGAAAAGATTTTGTTGATGCTTACTCGTGATTGTCGTGCTACAAATATGAAATTGGGGAGGCTTGGAACATATGATAAACACGATCGCTTAGATGGAAAGTCTCATTTCATCTTCGTACATCCCGAGGGAAAACGCAAAAACTGTGCAGTTTCCTCAAATATAAAAATACCTGGAGGAAGAAGAGAAAGTACATATTTTTGTGAAATGTGCGAAAGAAAACCAGGGTTGCAACTTGGAAGTTGTTTTAAAAGATATCATACGCTTGAAAATTTTAAAATACGACAGTTGTGTAAATTAAACTGGTATTTAAGTGAATTTGTTTCTTCCTTTTTTTATTTAAATTGCCTTATTTTTCAGTTAAAGTAAATTTCAAATAAAACACTTAAAAGCGTTGGGAGCTGCTGGTAACGAAATTGAAATAAAATTCGGAGAGCAAAGGGTTAACCCTTTGATAATGAATTCTTCTGAGCGAAGCGCTCGCTGAAGACGATATACTTTTCGGTAGTTTGAAGTCTACTGACTGATTACGTAAGGCGCAACGAAATTTTAATGGTAATTCTTCATTTACGACGCATTAAATAATGCGAAAAAATTGTTTGATAAGGGACGCATATGTATTTATTTCTTACGTTGATCATTTTGGCTGCAGTAGGTAAGAAATCGGAACGATTGGGAAGCGCATACAAGCACCTAAAGTCGACACCGATAGATTTTGGCGGAAGCATATATGCGTCCATAGCAATTAAAGGGTTAATATTCCTGCGGGGTTTTGCGTGGATGCTTTGAGAATATTGTCTGTATTGACATAAGAGTCTGGCACGGAAATTTCTGTAGTCATTTTTGAGGTGTCTACTACTTTGGACGCATTGTGTTCTGTTCAAATGGTTTTTTTTATAATCTTAAACAATGTATAAATGTATAAATTTTACGTTTTGAATTACTGATATACCTCATAATTTCGACACTTATTATCATTTTTACTGTACAAACGCATTCATTTCTATTCGTGACATTATTCATATATGCAATTTTTACGAGGATTCTTTGAGTCAAATACATTTAAAACAGGGAGATACTACTATACAACATATCGTTAAAGGTAAATCTGGTAAGTCACTTAAGTCCAAGATGTTTCCCAAGCAAACATAAATATGTTATTGATCGATATGATCGTCGGCAAAATGCTGAGAAAAGACGCGATAACCATTCGGAATCCAATAATATAAACATATCGGTGCTTAACACCTATCTGGTCTTACTATGAGGATTCATTTCACCCCTTATAAAATAAACGTTGATTTTGAGAAAGAAATTCCTAATTTATTAAAGCGATAAATTGAATAATCAGATGATGCAAGAATTTACAGAAGTCAAATGAGCAAAAGAAATAAGAATGAACGTACCGCTTAAAGTAAATTTTGAAACGGATAATTTGACCCCGCTTGGTACGTTTAGTGTTAAATACAAAGTGTCACGAAAGCACCCTCTAATAAACTGCAAACAGAAAACAACAAAACACGCACAATTACCCCGCAAACAACAAACGCCTCTTCTTCCCAGCCACTTTCGATCCTCCAACTACAATCATTCCTCCGCTTATCCGCCGGCATCGCCCTCTCGTACCTCCAACTCCCACCTCCGCAAACCCGTGTCACCGCACACTCACACCAGCTCCCCAAATCCCGCACAACGTCCCGCCTACAATATCGCCAACCCCGGAATTAAACGACACACTGACAACATCTGGCCAGAAGAAATTAGCGTCGAAAATTGCCAGCGAAAAAGCCGAAGACGGTGGAAGAAAGACCGTGGAAAATGGCCGAAAGACGCTCTACTCCGGGGCTTTGTTCCCAGCAACACGGATGAAAGCCGGGTCCCCGTTCGCAAATGTGCCACGGCGACGGGTGCCAATAGATTTTTATCCGGGCCGGATATGTAGGACGCACTCTTCACCGGCGATGGAATTGTTTCGCTGGCAAGGTAAGGACAGGCCGTCCGCCGTCTTGAAAACTGCTCCGGGCGTCTTGCGTTCACTCGAACTCCTGCTGCAGTGGAGACGGCCGTCGTGCGCAAACGATCGTGTGCATCTCGTTTCGAAGATGGCTAGGACAGTTTCGGATGACAGTGGGAGCGGCGTAAGACAAGCAAGTCGGATCGGAGAATCTATGGACCTGCGGTTCGGTTGCATTAATCAGTTAACTGTTTATGACGAATATATGAAGGATGTAGTGTGTGAATGTAAATGAGTTTGTCCGGCACTGAAGCAAATATTGTTGTGCGGAATGCGAGGAATCAATCGAAATGTTTGTTTGGAAAAGGGAAGAGGAATAAAGGGGTGAGAAGGTGTTGCATTCCTTGACACCTGAGCGGTCCACCGGATAATTGTAAAAGGACAGACATTTCATATCATCCTCACTAAAGAATGGGGAAATATTGATTGATTATGTAAGGCGCAATTAAATTCTAAGAAGAAAAGGAAACACACATTCATACACAAAAAATAGGAAAGTACTAAAATGATACTGAACCGCAACAAAACATAAACTACAAAAGGAACTAAATTAATCCTTTGACTGCTGAATACTCCCGGACGAGATACTTTTCGATAGTTTCAACTCTATTGATTGATTATGTAAGGCGCAAGTAAGTTCTACCGGTAATTTTTCATTTACGCCAAGTTAAATAATGCAAGAAAATTATTTGATAAAGACCGCACCTGTATTAATCTCATGCATTGATAATTGTGGCGGCAATAGGTAAGAAATCGAAACGATTAGGAAACGCATATATGTGCCCATAGTCTACACCGATAGATTTCGACGGTCGTATATACGTGTCCATAGCAGTCAAAGGATTAAACCTTTCAAATTGTTTACATCGTATTCCTACATATTTCTTTGTCAATCTAGTGTTAGCATTTTAAGGACCACTCACGAGTTTTCTCTTGTTTTCTACACGCTGTCTTTAGATGTCACTTACTCTGATACATTGTATCTATTTTGTCTATTTAAGTATTTACATGAATATTCAATGTATTAAACTCGATGGCCTTCATGTTTTTTCGCTTATTTACCGGCGCTTCAGGCACTATCATACTTTAAAAAACTACTAGAAACTCAGATAAAATTAACTTTTAAATAAAATTCTATGATAATTTCTTTAACCAGATAACTGTTTATGACGAATATATTCGTCATGAAACAATGGTAAAATTTTGTGTTCTGACGAAAATATTTGTCATGTGTCTTGAGTAGTGACCACTCATAATAAATGACTTAAAATAAATGACTTAATAAATCACTTAATAAAAAACAAATTATGGCGGTATTCGCAATTACGACGGACAAGTTCTTTCATGCATCCGATCTCACAAACATCAATCAGTCGGCTGACGCTCTGGTTTAAATTCTATTTAAACCACATTAGAACTCGTCCGACATGTCTATACGTTTAATCTTAGTATCCTGTAAAATGCCTTTATTGATTAAATATTCTAGTGTTCTCGTTGCAGAGCACAGCTTCTTTATGCTTCAAAATTACACGCAATTTTTCAATACAAAACATTCCACTGTTCACAATTCGCAATAGTCTCCACAATACCACAGCACTCAACGCCAATCGCAAAATCTGCTACACACTCCCTCAAAAACACACTAAATCAACCTCGCACCACCCATTTCCCGTGCGACCTTCCCATTTCCTCTCCATTATCCGCAATAACAATAACATCACCGCGTTCAATTTCTGCCCCCAACCAAATTACCCGCAATCCCAGTCAGTATCCAGGAATCTTAACTAAGAATTTCCAGTGCACTTTTAACTGCGCCCCGCTTTAAACCGCTAACCTCCGCATTGAAAGTGTCGTAAGAATGAACTCGCATATCCACACGACGCTAGTTAAATCGAAATCGGCGTGCGGTAGGGTTAACCGGACGTTTAATGAAAATTTTCGCCCGGCACTCGGCGAACAGACGCCTGCGCCGCGGTCAAATTACAAAGTTAACTGATATGCCAGACGTGGATGCCGGCTCGCACTCCAACGTTAATATCTAATTATCGTTAAGTCGTGCGCTCCGGCTGGCTGAACTTCTCTGCTTCGCGTTGCAGCGCTGGAAGACACTTTGCAGAAACTTCGTCGATATACGGAAGGCTTACGTGCGTAGTTTCAACTCACGCCGCCTCTACGTATACAGGTGCGATGTACCTACGCAGGCATAATGCGTGCGAGTTTATGTTTAGCGCGTGTACGAGGTGTGCGTGGTAATTCGGGTGATTTTTGAGGAAGTGAAGTGGATGCACGCATGGAGTTGAGAGATGCAGGTAATTAGCGCGCTGATTACCGGGCAGGGGATGAAGACGTGTTTTATGGGGCTGTAAGTATGTTGCGATTGTTTCGAAGGTGATTTTAAGAATGGTTTTGTTTTAATCAAAATTGTTTGATCAGATCAAAATTTCATCAAAATTCAGAAATTGTATAATTGGAAGTATTTTAAAAAATGAAAATGCGATAAAAACATGAGGGCAATCGAGCTTAATGCATTGAATATTCATGTAAATACTTAAATAGACAAAATAGATACAATGTACCAAAATAAGTGTAATCTAAGCACAGCGTGTAGAAAACACTAGAGTAGAGTTCCCGATTTGTCAAACATTGCTGCGCAACAATGTATCTCCCTACACAAACATGGAAAATAAGCATCACCGCTGGAGAAAAAAGTCACGTATATGTGACAGCGGCCGGCAAAGTGCTAACACTTTATCGTCTGGTTAACTAATTTTTTCCTACGTATATTTGACGTTGTACTATGATTTAAAAAATCATGAGATTTCCACACCGCATCGTGTAAATAGTATTTAATTAATAATGTGCATTATGATATTTAAACATACTTTTAATATTGTTAGTAATTAAAGCCGGCAAATCTACTGATGATATAATTGGTCGGTTCTGGAAGAAAATGTGTAGTTTTTTTAAAATTACCTCTCTTTATCCTTGCGAATTAATAACCATCTATTGAGTTTTGTAAAGTTAATATACTTTTTCGGTTATTTTCCATTTAAATTAAAAACATTTTTTACATTTTCATCTTTAACAATTCTAGCCCAAAATATGATAATAATAATGAAATCTGGATTGTAATACTTCTGACTGTCATTACCCGTTGATACACAATGCGAAATTAACGTAATGTTATTAGTTAACGTCAAACTCTGTAAATTATGGAGAGAATTGTATTTCTCAAAATAGCTTTCTACGAAAAGTTCGAAAATAATTCGTATAAATTGTACCACTTAATGATGATGTATATAACACTGCAAAGTGGAAAAATGTGAATGGAGCGGGTGTATTTATCTTGGTGACGTTTTGAATGATATTTTTTAACGACGTTGAAACTTGGTGTATGGTTCATACATATATATGCTTATACATTATACCCACATTCACGACGCCAGACTTTGCTGATTCGCGATTAATCTCTCGCAGGAGCACCCGTCCGTTCATGAATCTGCGATGGAAGCTTCAGCCGACAAACTTCCGTGAACGTTTGACTGATTATCGAAGCGGACGTGTAAATTGGTCGTATGTGGCTGTTTATAACTGTAACAGTTACCTGAACCAAACAAAATATCGAAAGCTTCGTAAATACCAGTATACACGACGGCAAACGAGAACAGTTGTTTAAAAGTCTCTAGACGAAAAATTGGAAGTAGGTTAATTAACACTCCAATACTGTGGACTGAAATTATTAAAACTGTCTGGTCTAAATATCGAGGATGCGATAATAAATCCTTTGACATTGACGAATAGAGTTATAGGAATTTTGTGGTTCAGAGTTTAAGATAATGTTGTATAATGTAGCGATAGTGTATAGAGAAATGATTGAAGTTCTGGAATCTGAGTATTGAGGAGACAATAATTAATCCGGGAGCAGGGGGAATAGAATCATTGAAGATCTGTTGCGTAAATATTCAGAAAATAGTACAATATGGCAACACTATTATTATCATTGAAATTCTTTTAACACACTGCTCAAGAAAATGTAATTTAATATGATGACAATCAAGAACGGAATTATCGGAAGTCTGGAGTTCACATATTACGGGAATATTGTTCAAGAAACAATGGCATAATTAAGATCATTGAAATTAGTTTCAACATTATAAAAATTACAGCGACATCGAGTCATTCAAATTCGCCATTCGAAATATCGAAAAAATTATTAATGAAGGAAATGTCATTCAATATGATGATAATCAAGAACGAAATCATCGGAATTCTTCAGTTCACATATTACGAAAATATTGCTCAAAAACAATGGCATTAATACGATCAATGAAACTAGTTTCAACATCGGAAAAATGACAGTAACAGCGACTCCAAAAATTCGCCACTCGAAATACCGAAAAACTATTAATAAAGAAAATGTAATTTAATATGATGAAAATCAAGAACGAGTTTGCCGGAATTCTTCAATTCACATATTACGAAAATATTGCACAAAGAATAATGACATAAATAAGATCATTAAAATTAGTTTCAACATTAGAAAAATGACAGTAACAGCGAATTGTCCAAATTCGCCATTCGAAACATCGAACATTATTAATAAATACGACGACGCCAAAAGAAGTAGTCGCTGAAATTCTCTAGACCCATTACTGAAAAAATATGTATTCACACGTTTCGCGCCTGGGCTGTGTGACAAATTTCAGGCACAAACCGATTTTTGATTACTTTTCCAGTTCGATATCCTGCAAGTGTACGCGTGAACGTTTGGTTCGGACGATTTCGACCATTGTTTTTCTTGAGGGTTTTCCGTTCGACGTGGAACTTTCTTCCCCGCCACGGCGCGATAGTTGGAAAGTGTGCCACATCAATATCTCAGCGAGCAGCGCGCGGAACTGGTATGTTATGAAATAAAGGAAACTTTAAATAGTTCCATGAAACTGGTCAGAAGTTGCCGCGCGGATGGAGAAGTTATAGCGGGTGTCTCAACATCTTTCTCGACTTACTTTTTCAATCGGCTCATCCCACGCTCGAATGCTCCGATTAAAACGATTTACCGTAAACAACCACTGTTTCGAGCGTTCGATTTCCTCTATGAAACATTCGCAACTTTCCGATGCGACTCCTGCAATCTTGCTATTCCCATTTTCTTTTTGTTTGAAGTAATGTTGCGGCAATATTTAGTGATACTTAAACAGTTCCATTTTTTCTTTATCACAAGTTCTCAATTTTGTGAGACGACTGCAGCAATCAGTTGTTCGCATTTTGTCATTATTTAAAGATGTATGACAGTATTACAATATCATATTTAAAGTGCAGAATTTGCTGTATCACAATTTGGTAATTTTGCAAGCAATAATGTCCTTCGTTTTTCTTTCTTGTTTAAATCTGTATCTTATTATTATATGGGTATGACCATGTTTAAAGTATTCAAGTTTTTGTATCTCAATTTCGCAATTTTACAAAGCGATTTTATAATCATGTTTAGGCGTTCGTAGAATTCGTAAAATTCGTAAAATTCGAAGCTTACATACGGAAAACTTCACATGTCCTGTTTAACGGACTGTTATGGTGTATGTACTATAATATTTTTTTCTTATTTTCACATTTAGAATATGTTTCCGCCATTTTACCAGAACAATTCGGAACGCCCTGCATACAGCCTGAATCGCCAAATATGAAGACAAAATTAATCGAAAAACTAATCACCGTGGAAAGAAGTTCACAGGCAAAAATTATACAATTTACAAGATGTCATACTTTAAAATAATCAGTTTTATTTCGAATTACTTTTTTATCATGAGGGTCCGATTAAAATATTTGAACGGGATGCCTAACATTTCTTTTTTTCCCAACTTTAACTCTTTCGGGACTATTGGGATACATATGTCGCAGCCAAGTTTAATCGCAGCTTTTAACTATCAGTCTACTAACATTTCTTGCACATTATTTCATTGTGAATGGGCCTCTATTGTTACATTCCTTAAAATCTAGTACCACAATTTCTTACTGTCGAAAACTTTGTTAAGTGGAAAATATCAGCGCGGTAACATCATTTATAGGTAGTTTTTAAAAAGTGATTACGGTATATAGATAAAATGAACCGATAAGTTTTTTGGTTTGTATTTTATTAGCCGTGTTTTGAATATTTTTATGTAGCCGATTCAAATTACTTACTTCTTTATGTACAAAAAAGCGGTGCGACATGTATGTATGTTCCACCTGTCTTTCAAACCGGGATAAAGATGTCCCAGCAGTCTTATAGCTTTCAAACGCTGTTTTTACATTACTTTTTTTGCTATTACATATAATACACTACATGTGTATCAAATTCAGAATAAATTTTATCATAATCTTTATAAGACTAATGGGACATCTAGTATATGCAGACTGAGTGAGACATACATATATGTCCCACGCTTTAACTTTGCACTGACGTAAAAAAATCTTTCTTTTTCTTTTACGCTATTATAATGAATAGGTTCTTTACCTGAAATATTAGAAATGTAACCCGCCTCTCTTATTTTATTAAAAAAAAAAATCCGTCTCGAAAGGTTTAATAGACTATCACTTGCTGAATAACAAAGTATCATGCCCTCCCAGATTTAAAATGACCTCAGGATCATTTCTGCACCAAAACACCTAGTAACCAGCAGTCACAATTTTACTTGACGTCAAAAGAGCCAGGTGCCTCAAACTCTCCGCACCATGAATATTAAAAAAATCGTTAACCAACCCAACGACAATATGTTGTGATAAAAAGAAAACGTTGACAATATTCATGGCGTAGTGGCCGCCGTTACATCACAGGGACATAACACTCTTAGAGAATTCTTGTGGGGATCGAGGCATGCAAGGGTTGAATGTTGCGGTGGCATAACTGGTGGTTTCGTGGGTGGTCGGCGATAAGAGAGAAAGGGCGCGATCCCTAAAGCACGGAAGACAAGGACGCACGCCAGAATACCGTGGAAAATAGAATGTTCGCAAGTTGCTTAACTAATTCCTGGGGGATATTAATTGGCGGAAAGTAATTATAAGTGTTCGGAACAGTTGCTGGGTAGTTTAAATGCATGCCGGCCTACAAGAAGTCTGCAGCGAGCTGTTTCCGACGTATATCCTGCGCGCTTGCGCGATAATGAGAGGAACCTAAAGTACAGGTTACGTTGACGAGAGTGGACCTTTTCAGCTTTGTATATGTAAGCTATGAGACCACGTATGAAGCTAATGCTAGCGCGACCGTCTGTGTATTGTCAAGCTTTATCTCTCGGAGGACAAAGGATCGGAGTGGGTAAGTCAAATGTCTGCGTTTTTTGAACTGCGACGTTTGAAATTTCAGTATTTTCAGTAATGGTCCACATAAAATGAACAGTAACGCAAAAATCTTCGGCTTCATATAAGCAATTTTTCCATGATATATTGAAGTTTCTTAATAAGAACATTACGGTTTTTGCTTTGGGCGATTCACGCTGTACGTATTGTATGTAAACGTCGAAATAAAAAAATTGATGAGGGAAGGATATGGAGTTGAACTGTGTGTAATTGCACAGCTTGAATTTTGTTAAGTCTGGCACCTGAGATGCTTTTTGTGTGTGGATCTATCAGTATTTATTTGTATTAACATCTATAAATACATGTATATGAGGATGTAAATATGTATATATATATATATGTATATATGATCTATCTACAACATGTGTATATAGATGTTAATAAAAATAAATACTGATAGATCTGGACATAAGACGTATCATAGATGCCAGGCTTAACAAAATTCAAGCTAAAATTTTCCAGTCAAATTACCTTGATTTTCCAATTAATTGAAAATCAATTATTAATTGATTTTCTAATCAATTTTGAAAGAATTCCAGTCAAAATAGCTTCGTATACCTACATAGACGCCTACATATTTACGTATATATGCAGGTATTTTGACTCGAAATGTGTTCAACGACATCAAATCATCACCACGAAAAATAAATATGGAAAATATAAGTCCCAGACGTTATTTAACCCTTTCGCGCCGAGCGCCGCATATATGCGGCATCTACTCGACGACCAGTAGTACGAGCGCCGCATATACGCGGCATCCACGCCACGACTTCTGGGTACGAGCGTATAGTACGACTTGAAAGTTCTGTGCGGTTGTGTGGCATTTTTGCCTTTCCGGTAAAAGAACAACATTAACACGTTGACTGCCAAACGTATTTTGCTATGTAAGAACCGCGATGCGACAAAATACTGCAGACTATGATTAACTCGTTTCGGACGCATGTCTGCTCTCAGACACCAAAACATAAAACCGTACTAATCATATACTGTATTCATCCATGTATCAGTTTACAATTTATCTGCACAAATATAAATATCTAATGGAACTATTCACGAACTCATGCGACCTGTTCAAGAATTCTTATTATTTGGAGATAACGAAATCCAGTGCAAACAAAAGCTGTTATGTCTCGCTCGACATGCAATACGCTGAGGTAAACTGGAAAATTGCACATAATACGCCATTGCGAAGACGTAAGATGTAAAGATTGTGCTGTATGTTCTAATAGAAAAATTAAGGGCCGCCAGACGTCAAACAAATTATTTTTGCAGTACTTGCAGTCGAAAACCATGATTGCACATTGGAGACTGTTTTACAAAATTCCACACATTGCAGAACTATAAAATATAATTTTTACAAAGAAAAACATTGAAACATATTATTCTATAAATATATAAATAAAGTTATCATAAGAATTAATAAATCTTATTTATTCTTCATAATTCTGCATGTTACGTATCACGGCGCTTTCAACGGAAATTAACCCTTTCGCGCCGAGCGTTTGCATTTATATGTTTCTTATCAAAAAGCTTAATGGACTTTATTGGAACATGTTAAATATAAAAACGGTTGTCCTTCGCATGTATCACAAAATGTGGCGACATGTTTAGTTACTCGTATTTTTCTGGCTATTGCTCTTCCAGATTTTGTCGTATTTCCAAAATATACGTATTACGTTGTTATAGTCTAAACAGAAAGCCGGCCGCAAGCCGATTTCGATGAAATCTCTAGGGAGCCAACGATAAACAAGACAATACAGACTTGACGCATAATGTGTTGAATTAATGCCCATAAGCATTTCATTCTAAACGTAAACATCTTCTACTACGATAAGAAACAATGACCCTAATATATTTACATACCGGTATCGAGTAAATTTCAATTTGTCAGTAATGCGCTTTGCATTGCTATACCACAATACGAATGCTTCTAAGTAGCGCGCGTGGCCTGACGGGGATTTCCTTAACCCTTTCGCGCCGAGCGCCGCATATATGCGGCATCCACTCGACGACCAGTAGTACGAGCGCCGCATATACGCGGCATCCACGCCACGACTTCTGGGTACGAGCGCCGCATATATGCGGCATCGAAATAATCTGTACAAGGGTCATCTATAGCCGATGGCAACATTTTTCGTTATCGGCAGAGCATTTTCCGTTGATTTTATTGACATACTGGATTAATAATTTCTTAAAACTTTTGAGACTTTCCGATGTATTCGGCACAGTTCCGATTTAAGACTTAGAACAACATATATACAGAAACCGCGCGCACTGTGCATATTTCCGGCGCGAGTTTCCGTTCAGTGACAGTACTTCGGCGGACAGGGCTGCCGTAGCGAAAGGGTTAAGTAACATAACTTACTATATATAGAGTTATTGCCGCTGGTATCAATTGCTTGGTCTTAAAGTTTCTTTCTTGAAAAGCAAAGAATTCGAATGAGCGGCTGAAACATTTCAATTTGCTTAGCTAAACTCAGCATACATCAACGACCTAAATAATGATCTTTATAAAATTATTGCTGGAGTCAAACATACATAGACGTAAAAAATCGGGATTCAAAAGATACGCAACTGAATCGCATATAATTTTATTAGTGCATTTATTAGTTTTATGTGTCGATTATACAGGAAATTATTTATTTGTTACTATTTAACCTGTAGAACCACCACCGAAACCTTATTTTTTCGATGTTTTCTTTATTTGCGCATAAAAGTGTGCACCACACAAACCACTTTGATTTCGAACTATCTCCGTTAACATAAAATCGTCACAGCAAAAAATAAAGGCCGAAAAAATGTATTTCTTGTCTTGCACAATTGCACTCAAAAAACACCCGAGAGGAAAGTATGTATTTTTTACGTGAATATAATGTTAGGTCGTAGAAGAAAATGGCGGCTTCGGAGTCCACTTTCGCGATGGTTGCATATATCAGCCGATATTTCGATTAGGCTTGTGCTAGGCGAACAGGCCGGACTGATAAAAGTTTCAATATTCCATAGCCTAAATTTCCCTCTCTACGAACTCCATCGTTAATGGCTTCGTGTATTATTCAGAATCCGAACGCACGTCGTTGGAAAGTTGAGAGACTATTTACGAGGAAAGTGATCAATTTCCCTATCGTATATGTAGCGAATTCGGAGTACACTAATCGCTTTGTCAAGCGTTCGTCTGAATTAATAGTTTTGCACTTTCCATAAAGTAATCGTACGGTAATTGTTAAACACATACAAATTATCGTACAAATTCTGAGTATTTTGGCTGCCATGCGTATTTTACTGTACTAAATCCGCCACGTGATGAAGTATTACAGAATATGACTGAATTGTGCAAAATGAAAGTAATGCAAAGGTATCGGAGACCAAAGAATTAAATCACTACTTAATATCAATTGCATTTAGCAAAATATAAATGCTATTGATTGTGTATTTTGATTGCCGTGCATATTTTACTATATTAAAACCGCAACGCGATGACATACTACAGAATATGATTGAATTGTGCAAAATGAAAATAATGCCAAGGTATCGGGGAGCAAAGAATTAAATCACTACTTAATATTAACTGCATTTACAAAAATATAAATACTATTGATTGAGTATTTTGACCGCCATGCGTATTTTACTGTATTAAAACCGCGACGTGTTGAAGTACTACAGAATATGACTGAATTTTGCAAGATGAAAATAATGCGAAGGTATCGGAGACCAAAGAATTGCATCACTACTTAATATTAACTGCATTTACAAAAATATAAATACTATTGATTGAGTATTTTGACTGCCGTGCGTATTTGACTGTATTAAAACCGCAACGTGATAAAGTATTACAGAATATGATTGAATTGTGCAAAATGAAAATAATGCGAAGGTATCGGTGACAAAAGAATTGAATCATTACTCAATATTAATTGCATTTACAAAATTATAAATGCTAGCGATTGGGTATTTTTTTAATTTTTCATGAGACTTTTTGCGCCGGTCATGACCACCATGGCAGTCAACGTGTTAATGTTATAATTTGTATGTTGCATTTTCCCAGCACTTCGATATTGCCGAAAACAATAACTCAATCACGAAGAAGCACCGGTTCGCTTTACATCATTTTCACAGACGGAAATTTCTTCCGCGTCCCACAATGCATTTCCACTGTCAGCGACGCACAAATGTACGGCAGCGCGTGTACGTTTTCGTTTGCATCCCTAATATACAAGCCTGCAGAGCAGTGGCGGTAACGATGATTATCTCGACGCGAATTTACGTTATTCCCGGAACTTTCACTGGAAAATTTGGGAAAATGGCTGAGTAGACCCTGCAGGCGAAGTCGTCCCCATTGAATTGTAATTAGCATAAACAGGGAAATGGGTCCGCAAAATATCGCATTAGTATACATTACCCGTCTCGGGGTCGTCCGATGCCCGAAACTCGGCAACGCGCGTAATACAATTTTGAGTCGACCCGCCGAAATGGACGGGGTGGCGAGCCCTTTTGGCCCCGCTAATTGCGACAGAGTGCGCACCCTCAAAAGAGAGCCATCGGGAGTTAATGACAAATATGACGCGGCCCACGGTCAACATTTAAAGAAGCAAAGCTCATATACGGAAATTCGACGAATTATGCGAATCATTTCGGGATACGTTTTAAGAGTTGCTCGAATGTCATGGAAGGTCATGGAGTCAGGGAAGGTTAATAACAAATATCGACGGATGCAATATGTACTCTTTCGAAGAAGCGATGGCTGCAAACTGCACTCGGCGGATTATGAAACATGTATAGTGTGATAGTCCAGGTAATAAAACATATTATACTCGTCTCTTTACTATTAGTCATGCATCCAAATTTTTCCAACATGTCAAATATGAGGCCGCCCACGATCAACATTTAAAGAAGCAACGCTCATATACGGAAATTTGACGATTTGCACGAATAATTTCGGGATACGTTTCAAGAGTTGGGCAAAAGTCATTGAAGGTCCTGGAGTCAGGGAAGGTTAATAACAAATGTCGCTGTTCAAAGAAGCGATGGCTATAAACAGCAATCGGTGGATTATGAAATATGTATAGTGCGCACACTATAGTGCGATAGTACAGGTAATAGAACACATGGTTTTCATTATGATCACTATGATCATTAGCCATGCATCCAAATGTTTTCTAGATGACAAATATGACGTGGCGCACGTCAACATTTAACCCCTTCAGACCCGAATTTTTTTTCGTTCAAGAAAAATTATTTTTTTCTACTAAAATTAAGTTAATTCATGTGAATGAAGGCAACAATATACTTTTTTACAGAAATATTTATTTATTTATTTATAATTTGTAAATGTACACTTTAATGGGCATATGGTGCTTACGCAAAATTTGTAACATTAACGAGATCCTGAGAAATATTTGTATAAAAGAATGAAATTCGTATTCGTAAAAATAATATAGGTAATAAAATACAGTACGAAAAGTATTATGTACATTACAATGTACACAGGGTTTAAAGCGGTTAAAGAAGCGCCGCTCATATACGGAAGTTCGACGGATCTCGCGAATCATTTCGGGATACGTTTTAAGAGTTGCTCGAATGTCATGGAAGGTCATGGAGTCAGGGAAGGTTAATAACAAATATCGACGGATGCAATATGTACACTTTCGAAGAAGCGATGGCTGCAAACTGCACTCGGCGGATTATTAAACATGTATAGTGTGATAGTCCAGGTAATAAAACATATTATACTCGTCTCTTTACTATTAGTCATGCATCCAAATTTTTCCAACATGTCAAATATGAGGCCACCCACGATCAACATTTAAAGAAGCAACGCTCATATACGGAAATTTGACGATTTGCACGAATAATTTCGGGATACGTTTCAAGAGTTGGGCAGAAGTCATTGAAGGTCCTGGAGTCAGGGAAGGTTAATAACAAATGTCGCTGTTCAAAGAAGCGATGGCTATAAACAGCAATCGGTGGATTATGAAATATGTATAGTGCGCACACTATAGTGCGATAGTACAGGTAATAGAACACATGGTTTTCATTATGATCACTATGATCATTAGCCATGCATCCAAATGTTTTCTAGATGACAAATATGACGTGGCGCACGTCAACATTTAACCCCTTCAGACCCCAATTTTTTTTCGTTCAAGAAAAATTATTTTTTTCTACTAAAATTAAGTTTATTCATGTGAATGAAGGCAACAATATACTTTTTTACAGAAATATTTATTTATTTATTTATAATTTGTAAATGTACACTTTAATGGGCATATGGTGCTTACGCAAAATTTGTAACATTAAGGAGATCCTGAGAAATATTTGTATAAAAGAATGAAATTCGTATTCGTAAAAATAATATAGGTAATAAAATACAGTACGAAAAGTATTATGTACATTACAATGTACACAGGGTTCAAAGCGGTTAAAGAAGCGCCGCTCATATACGGAAATTCGACGGATCTCGCGAATCATTTCGGGATATGTTTTAAGAGTTGCTCAAAAGTCATGGAACGTTAATAACAAATGTCGATGAATGCAATCAACTTTCAGAAAAGCGATGCCTGCAAACTGCACTCGGCGGACTATGAAACATGTATAGTGCGCACACTATAGTGCGATAGTCCAGGTAATAGAACACACGGTACTTATCTCTTTACTATTAGTCATGCATTCGAATTTTTGCTACCACCACTCAGCTCTTCAGGAATAATCCATATCATACCTCAGCTATCACATCTACTATGAATTTTTCCCAAAAACCTGGCATTGCCATTTTCTGACATTCAGATTCAAAACTCCAGACAATAGATATTCAGAGTCACAACTCTGCACAGTACATATTACAGCAATAAAATCAGTTTTATATTTTAGATTTATATTCTCAGTATCAGTATCAGTAGTCAATTCAGTATTACATATTTTATATTAGATTTATACAGTACTTCCAAAAATAGTAATTTTATCTCATAAAATCGACTAACAGACAAGGTCCGATTAGTGAGATAATTAAATACATCTCCCGGGAATACGTTCGACGCCATCGATTCCCTGTGGAACATGACAAAATCAGTCAAGAGTGTCATCATCATCATCATTTACATAAAGTTATTTCGAAAACTTCATTAAAAGTAAATCTTGTAATACTTTTAAATAAAATTGCTTCACAGCGTTAGTTAAAAGGGGATCGTCGAAGATTTATAATATATATGACTGGACACGCTTGACACTCGCGAAGCGATGGCTGAAAATGAGAAATTTGACAGATTATGCGACACGCGCAATTTTGTGATGCTTTTATTAAAATTGTTTCGCAAAGTTAATCAAACGGGATTCGTTGGAGGGTAATAACAAATATGGCGGAAATTAAAGAAGCGCCGGTCATATACGGGAAATTCGAGGATTACGCGAAACGCGCAACTCCGCGATACTTTTCCGTAGAATTTTTCTGCAAAATGGATCAAAAGGGGCATATAAAAGGCGAATAACTGATATAATTGGAAAAACTCGTTGAGTTATGGGATACGCGTAATTTCATGATACTTTTATATAAATTTGTTTCGCAGTGCAACTAAATATTTGCAAACAAATATGTCGGACGGAACTCGTGTAGTTTTATGCTCTCAGGATGCCAGAGTAGATGTACGTTTGATATTTTGAGAGTGTCCTTCTCTGTATCTGAATAGAATAATATTGCGGACGGTAGTTATAAAAGTATTACTTCCATACCTGAAAGAACTGGCCATTTCGTTGATGTTAAAATAAAAATGCAATTTTGTAAAAAGAAAAAATATCAATATCGCGTAAAATGTGCCGGTACAATAATACCTAGACACCATATAACTAATTGAGTTTCTATTACAACACGGAATCCATAAAATTCCGGTATCCCAATATACATTTTTTTCCTCATTTTCAGTAATGTATGTAGGATTTAGATACGTGAAACTAGAGAGTATAATATTTAAAAACAATAACAACACAATCAAGACACTTTAGTCTTATATCCTAGTCTATCGTCGTTTTGTCATTTCGCCTTTCCGTCTTTACGTGGTTTGGTTTTTGTGTCTTATCGACTTTAGGTTTCGTCGTCAACTCACTACTATGTAACCACACACCACAATTCAACAAACAGGTTCGAAAGAACAGGTCATTTTGTTGATGTTAAAATAAGAACGTAATTTTGTAAAAAGAAAAAATATCAGTATCAAGTAAAATTTCCCGGTGCAATGATGCCTATTTATTATATGTGTATAATCGAGTTTCTATTACAATAAGGAACCCGTAAAATCCGGTTTCGCAATATACATTTTCGCCCACATTTTCAGTAATGTATGTAGGATTTAAATATGTGAAACTAAAGTTTAATACTTTAAATATGTAAAAAAAAAAAATAACAACACAAATTAAGACACTTTCGTCTTATTTCCTAATCTTTTATCGTTTCATGTTTTCCTCTTTACGTCGTTTCGTTTTTACGTTTTTCGTCTTTACGTTCCGTCGTCAACTCACTACTACGCAACCAAACAACACAATTCAACAAACTCTTCACCTATGATACCCAATATAATGATTGAGGATCATAGGTGACCTTTGCTCGCGAATTAGGGGACCCTGTATTTGAAATTATCAAAGATCTGTGAATATGATTCCTATTTTCCGACAACTGACGTTTTCTGCGATCCCATCCCTTTCTCTCACGTTTTCCAAAATTACTCAAACGCCAATCGCTGCCTCGCGATATTTCTCAGTCACGACAGCACACGACTCCTAGTAAAATTTGCGTATCGCAAGCAACAGCACTACTAGCTTCACAGATAAACCATTAGCCAATTTGGTGTGACAGTGAAAGCGTTAAGCGTTAATAAACAGAATCGACAATAGATATTCGCCAGACCTACGTGTCCTTTCCGACCATTTTCATGAGGGTCGCACGAACGTTAATTCCGAGGGCGCGGGATGAGAAACGAAAGAGGTGAGAGGCTGTATCCACCGCGTAGCGAACGTTAATCCGATAAATTCTCAAAGGGAGGATGTTTCGCACGCACCCGGGGCTGTTTTTTTCGCATTGTCGACGTCGAATATCGTCGCACGAGAGAAAACGAGCACGATAAAGGCGCCTTTACATGTCAGCCGCATGTTTGCCCGGCACTAGTTGCCGTTCTTTTGTTACGCGCCGCGTTATTGCTGTCTGCACTTTTCATATCAGAGGCGATGAATTATTTGCACGACTGCTATGCGTATGGTGTGACTGTTGATCATCCCCATGCAGTCGGTAATCAGTGGATTTTATATATGGTTTAACGCGCCGGGTTGGGTTTTTTTGGTTCAGAAATTTCGTGGCGGTACAAAAAACGGGATTCATGGAAGAATAAGGTAATGCATTGTATCAGGTCTACCGAAAAATTGTGTCCGTTCTTGGAATAACACAAAATACACATTTTTATTACCGTCAATAAATTTTATTAAATAATATAATTGCCACTATTATTAACCCGTTGCCGCACACTTTTAATTTGATGATCGCGCTCAGAACACATTTTTTTTTCTTAATTGTTTATGATTGCCAGATGGAATCGAGTGTAAGTAGAATGTTTGGAAGTGAAAATTATCACATTTGGCCAAAGTTTTTCCAAAAAAACTCTCGACGGCTACAACCGCCATTTGCTCATCATGTCATTTTTTCTCTTCCCAGAGCAAATGACGGCTGTGACCGTCGTGACGACTATACAGCATTTACTTTACTAATTCAAAATAATTCCTACGAATAAAAGAGAGTAAATAGGTGTAAACTTAACATAAGAAAATCAGTTTGAAACAAAATTATCATTTGTAATTTATTTTGCTTATAAAATAGTAAAAATGAAATAAAAATAATTCAGGAAACAAATCACATACGTACAAGAAAGCATTATAAATAATAGGATTCGAAGCATTCTGGACACATTGGTGGTTTATGCGGAGAAGTTTTACATCTATATGACGTTTCTTTTCTAATTCGGTTGGTCGAACATTGTCTGCAACGTAAAAAATAAGTTTTACGCTGAAAATCAACAGGTGGAGGTATATTTTCCAAGAAATGTTGTTGTGGACAATTTGTTGATGTCAGTAGTAATGCATTTATTTTTTTCGGTCGACCACGCGTAGGTGTTAATGCCGCTAAATTCTTTCCAGAAAACTCAGTATTAGGTAGTGCGATCAGTGATTGTATTAGTAAGTCTCTAAACTGTGGAAATGTCGTTGATTTATGAAATTGTCGTTAGATAGTCTTTCGAACCGGTAAGGCATGAGAAAACGCATAAAACAACAATTGATATACTGTCTGGCATGCTATACCTTTTTTTTTCAATGTATTACTCAATAATTAATAAGTGTATGCGTTAGTACACTTCGTACTAACGATGTTCTTTTTTTTATTGATTAAAATGTGCACGACGGCTATAGCCGCCGTTTGCCTACATATCACCAAAGATCGGATGGCTATAGCCGTTATTTGCGGCAACGTGTTAATGACTTCTTGCCAGCGCGAGGACAATT